>OZ023266.1:84429461-84769461 GCA_964006375.1 Tillus elongatus
AAAACTATTTGAAAATGACGTGGTGCAAGTACCCACTATTTAATGTAAAAAAAAATCATTTGCAACAAACGGTCAATGAAAGTATTTAACTTGGACTAGCATCTCTTGACAGGCTCTTCTAGACTAAAATATATATTTACATTCTTCTTTTCTAGTCAAAAGTGCTTATTTTTTATCTGCAGCCGGTTACGGTTTTGCGGCATCTTCAAATGAAACAGGGTGCAGAAAAGAAAACAAAAATTTGCAAAACCGTAGAGGAAGTTTCTACGCTTGTGTTAAGTATGGGACGGTTTTACAAAGTAAAGACAACTACAATTAATGAATACTCTATAAATATTTAAAAATTGTGTTTCTCGTGTCAACGTAAATAAAAGTCAAGCCCAAAGTTCTGGTCTAAGTTTCATCATTTGTTATAACATCTCTAGGGATCTAAAAGATACATGTAAATAATTGAACATAGAAAAACCAAAAAATCACTAGAGCTAATAGAAAGTAAAGAAAACAATAAAATTAGACACTAAGTCTTTCGTCTATTAAAAACTGCATAATTTATTTTTCTTTATTTATACAAAAACAAAGATTCGGTTTTAAGATTATTGTAATATATATATATATATATATATATATATATATATATATATATATATATATATATATAACGATTTCTTGTTGATTTAAATATACATCATGTTTTACAAAAAAGTTTGGATTGTGCTTGCAAACGACATAATTTTAAATTTCTCTTAAAAAGTCCAACTGTCAAACGGTTATATTCTCTGTCACTTTCCAAATTTTCTCTAAACCTCTTTTCCCAGCAATCTCAAGTCTCACGGATATTTCCATTTTAGAGTTTCATATTTAGATTTTCTGCGGTCCAAAATAATTAGTTTTCTGCAATTATATCTTTCCAAAAATCGTAATTCTTCTAGCACATAAAATTTGACATTACATTTCTGATATAATTTATATATATATATATATATATATATATATATATATATATATATATATATATATATATATATATATATATATATATATATACTATGGGTGTATCAGTTATGACTTGTATTTTTAAATGAAAAAGCGGCCATGTAAAAAACAATAGAAATTTTGCTGTTTGTTTAAAGCTGGGTTTAAGGTAATCCAAAACTTTACACAATCCCTAAGACACAAGTTTACTGGAGCTTAATCGCACGATAAAGATGGCCAATTGACCGGCTTGTTTCGCAAGATAGTCGAACCGTTAACTTGTCTTCCAATAAGTACCTCGTTGCGCTAACAATGTGGCATGGACGCTATCTTGATTCAGATTAATAAGTTCCAATTCCAACGGCAAAAAAATTGTTATTATTACTAGATATCCCTCTTCATTGACTGTAACCGCTTATTGATTTCATTATAAAAAGATAGAGATGGCCAATTGACCGGTTGTTTCGCAAGATAATCGAACCGCCAACTTGTCTTCCAATAAGTACCTTGTTGCGGTAGCGATATGGCATGAACGCTATCTTGATTCCGATTCATAAGTTCAAATTCCAGCCGCAAAGGGTTGGTTAGTATTGCTAGATATTGCTTTTCATTGACTGCAACCTCTTATTGTACCATCATCAAAAAAATGATCTTTCAATTTCCGTCTAAAAATGATGGGGTTGCTATTTGAAGAAAAATCAACAAGGCGTGGAGCTAAAGTGGTGAGGGCGAAAATTAGAAACTAATACTACAAGGTGTAAAAAAGAAATTTTGTTGACGTATCCGACCGTTTTTCATAAAAAAACATTTCTCTTCGAATTAAGAATTTTATTCCATAACTGCAGTCCACACTGTATAGTATTATAATATAGCACTCCCAATGTTCAAACAGATTTCTAATATATTGCAGAATTAGGCCTTAATCTAAGAATATGATTAATATTCTATTATAAATAAGACGCTGAGAAACTGCTTTTTCTCTCTCCCTCTCTTTATTTCCCTTACTCTCGCTGTGTCTGCAACAGGATGGCGTCACTATCTTGGGCGAAATGTGTCAAAAAAAAAATTAAAATTATGTCCCAGATATAACATTATTATCAGTATTATTATCTTATCATCTCATGAATTTTATTCTATGGTGGTACATTCAATCTCTTGCAAGAGATTTGCATTACGTTCATCTTTATCTAACTGTAGACTGTAACGATAAACGTAACCTTTTCTTTTTGATTTATCACAACCGTAGGATGTTCCTGGCGATGTACAATGTCTCAAGAATCGGTATTCTCTACATAGTTCTCAAATAAGTGGTAGTTGGTGGAATAACGGTGGAAGTTTATTATTTCATGTATTTTATTATTTTTTTATTTTCGCGTGAAACACTCATTATTATTACTAAAATGGGCAATATCAATATTTGTTTTAAATCAGGTACTATGGTGTTATTATATATAAAAACATAGTTGTATTTGCATTATAGAAGTAGACATACTCTGTGGTAAATAAACTTCTTGTAAATATCTAAAAAATAATCGCTTTTATAGAAAAATATCAGTTCACACTATTTTAGTACGAATAATGTTATCTTAAACATTGACGGCGCAACCCTGTTTGTAAATAGGTTAGTAAAATGTATATCTTTTATATAGCTTCCAGCGATGAAAAACATTCCACATTATTTCATAGGAATTAAAAATCTAACATTTTGGTCAAGAGATGTATTTTCTTTCACCGTCATAAATAGAGTTGTTTATAATAAACGGAAGAAGAGCAATTAAAATACTAATATTGTGTCTGTTAGAAACATAGATCAGACGAAGGCAGTCTAGGAAAACTTCCTCGTGTCATCAACTTTGCTCATTCTATTAGCTCTAGCCCTTTTTACATTTTCGAATGTCTAATTCTTGGGTCCTAAAGAGAAAATAGAAAATCATAAAACTTAGATCTTAAACTTAAACCCATTTTTTTATAATTAATGTTTAAACCAAAAAGCACCCTATTGGAGACTCAAAAATGTAAAGAATTTTCAACAGGAATTAATCAAGAGGTTGCTGTCATCCAAAAGATGAAAATTAGATAACTTTGATCAACTACATACAGACTTGGAGACTACTTCTCTGGCTTCATTGTTGGTTTTTGTAGGTGAAGGACGTAGCCAGCGCGTGAGCTAACTGGAGCAAGTGGCCCTTCGAATTCTGAAAGTTCTATGCTGTCAAGCAGCGAAACTATAGTCACAGAAGCATTGAAGAACATCCTAGAACTTCCAGAATTCGAAGGGCCACTTGCTCCAGTTAGCTCACGCGCTGGCTACGTCCTTCACCTACAAAAACCAACAGTGAAGCCAGAGAAGTAGTCTCCAAGTTTGTATGTAGTATGGACAAGTTTCACCAAATAAGGGCAACAACAATCAATGAACTTTGATCAAGCTGGCTCAATAGGGAGTCCGTGTAGAAACTAATAGACTGCAGTAATATTAAGATTAGCTGTTAACAAATATGACTACAAACTACAAACTAATAGCGCTTTAATGGTAATTTCATCAACATGTCTCTCGTAAACACAAGTAAAAATTAAAAAAAAAAACAGATTCGTACGCACATATGTGACAATAAAAGCTAATATTTAACGCGACTTATCATTCACTGCCATCTATTTAAAGTCAATAATCAACATTAAGCCAACTTTACATACATGTCTAATTAATATAAAGAGGCTAACAAACCAGCAAAACCTTACTAGTACCTTTTTTAAATTATCAACAAAACTCCCAGGGAATTTTGTTTAACAGTTTTTTAATGTGAGCTTGTATATATTTCACCCGTTACTATTTTACTACATACATTCAACTACATTGTGCCCGCGACTACTCTTTAAATAAAACAATTATTCCGGTATATCAAATTAACCATTTATAATGTTTTTCACTTTAAGAAATGTGCAAAGTGATTTGTAGTAGAGTTTCTGGAAAATTTTAACTTTACAAGTAAAACAGGAAACCCCCAAGAGGGACCGGGGCAATTTGCAACAATTTTGATTTTTTTTAAGACTATATGTAAACAGAAATTGGAATAGACATATGTATATTAGTCTTTAAGGAACATAGATACGAAGTTGAAGAACTTGAAAAACAATAGTCGACAAATTACAAGAGGCTAGTGAAAAAGGTGATCATGTTGCAATATACCCCAGTCTTTGGGCATGTTTCAACATATGCTGGGATAAATTTCAAGCACTATAATCACTGTTACAATTCACACATATTATATACAACAGGACTTTTTGCACAGGTCTGGTATGCCCACATTTTGCAAAATCGACATTGCACCCATTCTTCATTATTTTTATACATCATTTGACACATCGTTCCCAGTCTTTGTTCTTTTTTATCAGTTGAATTATTCTCTAATGTCTTCTTTTTTGCAGGCGGTTCTCTTTTTGGAAGAAGTCTTAAGCTTTTTCTCTTATCCCTTTTGCTTTTCCGCTTCTACGATAGCTTTTTCAGACGTGTCGGCCAGAAGCGCTGTTTTTTGTCATTTTCTTCCTTTGAAATTTTTCTCCCTTGGTGAAGCTTTAGGAAAAGGACGAAACAATTTAGGGGAAAATTACTTGAAAGTGCCCTCGATAAGGTTGTCTAGTGAATTATTTAGAGTCGTATCCTGAGTAAGATTAGTGGATGATCCTACCTGAGGATAAATTACCTATTCCAGATTTTCAGCAGATGGATCTGGTCGATCCGTAACAAATGCTGATGCAAAATCACCATCACGAAACACCCAGGGATTGAGTGGGGAAATTTCAGCTGACGAAAATCTAGAAGCTCTATTAGCTAGAGTCAATGCTTATGCCTTATTAATAATCTTCGGTAGATTGTAGATGGTTAACGGCCTTCCTGGATTATTTTTCAGTCAAGCATTTATTCTGCATTTCAGAGCCTTCTAAGAGGCCCGAATACGGATAAATTAAATGAGTGTAACCTGTGTGACCAGTGTTGTGGAAGAGAAAGCATGACCGTTTTTTTGTTTGCATAAATTTATTTCTGTAACACTAAGGTGGGATAAATAATCGTCCAGGAGTAAAAAAACTGGTTTTCTAGAGATGGTTGGCTATATTTAAGGAACTGGATAACAAACATCGAAAGAAGTGGGTCAGTGCGGCCGCCATCCAGATCATCATAATTGAATAAAAATTACTCACCTTTGGGGATTGCATTAAGAATGAGGTTTATAAAACACCTCCAACAACAAGAGATGTCATGAAGATGAGAATAAAAACTAATGAATTTCGAAATATTGGTATACAGATGCTTCGTAATGTAAGTAACTCTTTCAATTATCGTTTTCAGGCGAGCATAGATGTCTCTCGAGGTCATTTTGGATACCTTTTCCAATTGAGATTTATTGTATTTTAGTAAAATAGTGTTTCTTCTATTTTTCCGTCACAGCATTTTTGTATGATTTATTAGTAATAAACTTGCCTCTCTTCTGTTTTCTGTATTAGTTGACCACTGAATTCACAGGCAATAATGATACTCTGTAAGTTTTTGACAAATAAATCATGACCATCTATAATTCGTAAGCATTTAGATACGGACACAATTCTTTGCATAAAAAAATGAACCCCTGCCTTCCTTTAACGCGCCCAAAATCTCATGGACACGGGACCGAGGGCTTTACGAAGGGAAACGTGCAGACTTGCATCTCGGTT
This sequence comes from Tillus elongatus, assembly GCA_964006375.1. NCBI lineage: Eukaryota > Metazoa > Arthropoda > Insecta > Coleoptera > Cleridae > Tillus > Tillus elongatus. The sequence goes on from OZ023266.1 coordinate 84,435,138, forward strand.
GATGTTAGTGTTACAGTAAATGTTACAGTATGTACTGAAAAAGTTAAAGGAGAACCTTGGGATCGAACCCAGTAGCCTTTGATTTAGAGGCACACGTTCTTACCACTGAACCACCGAGGCTCTTACTACAACCTTTTAACACAGCCAAATGTTTACTAAGAAACTTTTGATTGTTGCAGTATCATTATTATTTATTAAAGGTAGTTTAGAAGTCCAGTTATAATAACTTAAATGTCAAAGGAACAGAAGGCTAATCTCTTATTGCAGAATATTTGCGCTGTTATAACCATTAATTAACGATAACAAAAGCACCAGGTAAAACTTTATTAGATAATGTTTATGAAGCTTAGAAGTTTAAGACATGGTCAAAAAACTACAAGCATATAGACCCAATTAATAATTAATTCATATTTGACCAACAAATTATTTCCCCCCCAAAAATGTTGACCAGATCCGCCACTGACATTGATCTTCAGTCTACCATTGCAGGCTAGTCTGTGTATAGTCCTAGCCTGGCCTCTCCCATAATAACTAAGTGTAGGGGGGTAGATCCAGCAACACCTCCATGGCGGCTGTTGGGGTTGAAGACATGGCCCCTGTGATGCCTAGGCAAGCCATCCTTTGGATCTTGCCTAGTTTTTGTTTGGCACTGGAATGTGTCACCTTAGGCCACCAGACCAGTGCCGCATATGTTAACGATGGTCTGACCACCCTTGTGTACAGCCAGTGAGCCATACTAGGTCTTAGTCCCCACGTTTTTCCATATAGCCGCCTAGTGACGGCTAAGGTCATGACTGCCTTACGCAGTATTTTTCCAATGTGACCATTCCAGGTTAGCTTAGAGTCCAATACGACCCCAAGATATTTTACCTCCCTGGCCATTGGAACGCTCCTACCGTATAGAGTGAGAGTTCTGTGGCTTTCACACTTCATCCTCCTCGTAAACGGCACGACGGTTGCTTTCTCGGGGCTCACCCCGAGCCCTTGATCAACCGTCCACCCTTCCACCACTTTCAGTGCAGTCTGCATACGCTCCCACACTGCCTGTGTGACCTTTCCTCGGACTATGATGACAATGTCGTCCGCATAGCCCTGTACCTCATACCCCCCTCCCGAGAGCCTCCCCAGCAGGCCGTCCACGACTAGACACCAGAGCAAGGGAGACAGAACGCTCCCCTGCGGACACCCCGCCGCGACCCCCGCCAGCAGAGTCCCTCCCGCGAGTGAGGTGAACACCGCCCTGTCCCTGAGCATGGAACCGATCCACCTGCAGCAGGTCTCCTCTATTCCACGCTCCCGGGCAGCTGCCAGAACCGATCCGAACGAGGTGTTGCTAAAGGCCCCCTCTATGTCTAGGAAGGCCCCCAGCGCCACCTCCTTGTTCTCCAGCGTATTCTCCAGTTTCAGCACCAGTTGGTGCAGTGCTGTTTCTGTTGAGAATCCTGCTCTGTATGCATATTGTCCGCAGTGTAGAGGATATGCTTCCAGTACACCGCCCCTAATGTGCCGGTCGAGCAGTTTTTTCTACTGTTTTCAGCAAGAAGGACATGAGACTTATTGGCCTCAGGGACTTTGCCTGGTCTGTTGGACGCCCAGGTTTAGGAATAAATACAACCCTGGCCAGTCTCCATGCCCTCGGAATGTACCCCAGAGCCAGGCTGGCCCTCATAATGAGGGTAAGCACCGGCGCCAGTATATCTATCCCCTGTTGGAGCATGATGGGCATTATTCCATCAAATCCCGGCGATTTGTATGGCTTAAAGCTGTTAATGGCCCATCTGATTTTGCTCCAGGTAACCACCTCTTTAGCGACTGTCCAGTCTACTCTCGATGCCCGCCTATAAGGCGCCTCTATTTCTGAGTGTTCCCAGTCCGGAGGTGATTGGTTTATTATGTTACAGCCGGGGAAGTGCGTCTGGAGTAAAATTTCCATGGTTTCCTCCCCCGAGCTTGCAAAGCCTCCCGTGGGTGTTCTAAGGGAGCCTATGTTAGTCTGAGGGCCTTTAAACAGGATCTTGTGTAGTCGAGCACTCTCGGACGTGTTTTCCACTTCTTCGCAGTGCCTCCTCCACGAATCCTTCTTGGCGTCCCTCAGTCTTTTGTTATAGGTCGATAGGGCCTGTCTATATTCATCCCATGCTCCCGACCTTTTGGCCGCGTTAAACAGCTTACGGACCTGCGTCCTCCTTTGCCTGAGGTCCTCGTTCCACCACGGGACGTTCCTGGTGGACACCCTCATTTTCAGGGGGCAGTTGGCGTTATAGGCCGAGGTAATTGCGTCTCGCAATTGGACTGCTGCAATCTCGAGGTCTATTGAATTTTTTATGGTACTCTTAACCCCCCGCAGTTCCACAGCCAGGTCTGCCCTGTAGGCTTCCCAGTCCGCCTTGCGGGGGTCCCGGTACCATACCGTTTCTCTTTCGACTTTGGCGATTTCAAACCGGATGTATCTGTGGTCTGAGCTACTCACTTCCCCAGACACAGCCCAGCTTTTAACAAAGTCACCCAGAAACTGGGTGGAAACTGTTAGATCTAAAACTTCCTCACGCCGTGTTGTGACGAAGCTCGGTTTATTACCTCTATTCAATATGTCTAAATTAAATTTCATAAAGAATTGTAAAAGTGCCTCACCCCTAGAGTTTGTGTCCGAGCTACCCCACAACTCATGGTGCGCATTCGCATCCATGCCGATGATGGTCTGCCATCCACCTGCTCTGCTACCCACCATCAGCTGCTCCAATTCGTTGGGTGGAGGAGGGTCCGTGCTGTCCCCTGGCAAATAGGCTGACGCGACAGTAATGTCCCTCAGCCCATCCGCTCCTCCACATCGGATTTTGATCGTTGGCAGGTCCCTGGAACAGAAATTCATTAGAGGGAGAAACTCTATCCCTTCCCTGACAAAAATGCAGGCCCTCGGGTTCTCGCTGGATCTGCTGTAGATGAGCTTTCCAGTAGCTCCGCCGAGTCCCTTGATCTCTCCTTTATAGGAGTACGGTTCCCGGATGAGGGCCACATCCGTCTTCCTCAGAGCCATTAGTAGTCCGGCCGTGGCTGCCCTACTGTGTTGGAGGTTGACCTGAAGTCCCATTAACCCTTAGTTGCTTCCCCAGTGGGCGGAAGCTAACCCTTCCCATGCCCCAGAATGCCTTGAAGGAGGTTCCTTCAAGGGCTCTGTAAGATGTCGGGTCGATCGAGAAGGCGAGCGTCTGTCCTTTCTCCTCTGCCTTCCTGCTTAGAACCGACCAGTGTTGCGTCCCCAGTTCAGGGTTCTGGATCTTAAGTCTGCTGATCACCGTCTCCTGCGGGACGGTGTCAGGGATCCGTACGAGGACCTTGCGTCTCTTTGGGAGTTCCTTGGGCTCGACGGCTGTCAAGTCCGCCCCCTCCCAAATCTGACCGAGGCCCCCGATCGTTTTCCGCAGCCAGTCACGCGACTGCGGGCCGGCACAGGTTGTCCAGAGGATGCCCCCCGTAAGGCGCGTCCGGTGGAACTGAGGCGGGCTCTCCCCTTCCTGAAGAGAGTCCACTGCAGCTACCACCGCAGCCTGGATCAGGTCCGCCTTCCCCTGGTCTAGCGTGACCTCAGGATGGCGTCTGTCAATCACCGCCATCCCGAGGCCCTCCGCAGCCTCCCTGTAAGAGCCAGTCTGCGCCGGTGTTCCGGCCTTGGTTCCTTTGGGAGGTCTGTCTGTAGTAGGCGTGCTAGAGCCAGAGCGCGGCGTCTTCCGACTCGCACTCTCCTCTTGCGCCTTTACAGGCACCCTGGCCCTTTTGGAACGTCTGTCTGTAGTAGGCGTGCTAGAGTTCGAGCGCGTCCTCTTCTGACCCGCACTCCCCTCTTGCGCCTTTACAGGTTTCTCGACCGTCCAGGTCCCGGCCGTCATTTTTTGCGCCCTCCGGAGCTTCTTTCTTTGCGCCCCGGAAAGACGCTTGGACTGCCGGGGCAGTCCCTCTACTCTAACAGTAGAGTCCTCACTGGTGGAGGGGCCCCCGGAGTCCGCGGAGCTCGCCGCCCTCCGGTGGGACCCAGCCTCCAGCTTGGGTGTCGGGGACAGGTCTCTGGCCGAAGCTACCCCCTGATCCCCCGTATCTACGTCGGTCGTGGGACCTCCAGAGTCCGCTGCCGCCCCCTGGCTCGTCTCCGTTTCCGGGATAGACTCAAGGCACAAGTCTGTAGCCGGAGCCACTCCTCGAGCCTCATTTGTTTTGGTTTTGTATGTGTTTATTATCTTCATGTTGTTCCCACGAGAATGGGGGAAATACTGTCCACACCATCAGAACCCCCTGTGTGGTGCAAGGCGGGTTACTCTGGAGGGTTGCCTGGTACTCCAGAGGTTCCGTTCACGACACCATCGCCCTGATGCCATCCATCCATAGGCACGGGTCACGTGACACCGTAGATTGGGGGAGTTTAGTTCGACCTCCTTATCTAGATCCGTCATGTTTAGTTATTAGCAGGGTCACCTCGTGCAGGATGCGGATTTTTACCGCGCATGACGGTCTTGGGGAAAGCTTCATCGGGAGTTTATGTTGTTATTTCCACTTCCTCAGCTTGCCCCCTGGAGTCCTTTGGCCCGCGACTCCTTAACCCCGCCACTGACATTAGATTAGATCTTATACTTTATTGGAAAAGTCTACAAAATTTCTAAAAAACCTTAGGCTTAGCCAAGTTTTTTTATTTGTTAATATATTTAATAAATATTTTTAAATAAACATTGTAACCTGCTTATTTTAGGACGATACAGTAATGTTAAGAGTTATCGGTTAACTATTTAAAACTCATTTAGACAGGTATGCCGTCGATATTACTTTAAAATATAAAGTGTTCCTTTACAAAGGCTTTTACGCTGGGCGGTGAGCAACAATTATCTACATAATCATCGAAAATTCAGCTTACCTTCCATCCAAAGACGTCTCCTATGGAATAATTAAATTTTAATTGAAAGATGAACACAGCTTCGGATAAAGTGAAATATATTATGGAGTATCATTAACTATCGCTAAAGGGTAAAAGTGCTTTAGAGATAGAAATGTGGATTTTTTTTCTACGCCTGGAATCGACTATAACTTAAATAAAACGAATTTTGCAGTGTTCAAGGAAGGTTTTCCTTATAGCATTACTGCTTTTAGATCAGCAATCAAAAACAATGTGCTAAAGTAAACGTGATAAATTTTGCTACCAAATAAATCGCTTTTTATACAAATAATAATTTTTACAGCTTTTGACATTTTGTACCACTGTAAACATAATCTCTGTATTGTTATATTTTGCTACAAACAAAAAGAATTTCACCTGCAAGTATTTATATTAAGTCGTAAAAAGTACAATGATTTTTACAGGTGAAGTTTTTTTTTATATTTAACAAATTTTGCAAATGTGTATGTTAGTATGCTTGTGATCGTGATCTTATATAAAGTAATTAAAATAAGTGAAAATATATATGTTATATACTCGTTTGTATACTGGTTTTGTCAATAAAGAGAAAAGTAAAGCTGCAATATCATTTTGGGTAACCTTTTTATGTATTTATTGTACAGCTATTTTGAAATACGCTAACTAATGACATCAGATAATTATACAAAAAGTCTAGACGCACCAAATGCGTTATGGTAGTGAATTTTCATAGAAATGATCTGGCATCAAATATTTTATTATAACTTTTTTTCTTGTAACATAGAAATCCAAATTTGGGCGTATAGTTTACTTTTTATATCGTAAATCTACCTACCAAATTTGGTTACCATAGCTTTTTATTTTTCCCGAAAACCTGGTCCACTTTTCATGACTAACGAACTTATTCAAGCCACTTACAAAGGAAAGATAAGTGCCAAACTTGATCAAAATCCGCCCATTGTTTTTTGAGTTATCAGTGTGATACATAAATAGACAGTTGCAATGATTTTACAAAAATGCTAACAGAGGGAGGATAAATCCAAACTAGCGCGAGTCTGATAGCTATGGGCGGCTTCAGTGAGTCTTCTTTTATTCTTTTGTTGCCAGATATCCACAGACCCAAGGTAAATCTGAGAGATATCCGGGACACGCATTTCCGTATAAAGTGCATCACTTGGGTAAGTATAACATATGTTCCTAATTATTTTAAAATCCACTTCTGAGCGACTTCCAGTCTTTTATATAACATTTTGTAGCTCCTCCCCAGATAAGAATACCGTACAGCAGATGTCTCTCAACCAGAGATTTGTATATGAGTTTTAGATGATTTTGGTCAAACATATATCGGTACACTTTAAACGTGCTGCTTAAAAATCGTATTTTGCACACCTGATTGTTTATGTGCTCATCCCATCTCAGATGACAGTCCAGTGTCACTCCCAGGTATTTTACCGTCCTTACGACATCTATCCGCACGGTTCCATTATCTCCATCTTTAATCTCCAAAGTCGCGTATAATGGCAAGCCGCTGGCGTAGCTACAAAAAGGCAAACTTTTTTTAGCTCCCTCAGGGCTCGTCCACGACTTTGCCGCCCCGATAGCACTGCAACTTTTGGCTTATTGTGCATAAGGCAAATATTTAGTCTTGCTGATGTTATTCGTAAGTAATCTGGAATAAAACCAGGTTCATATGTTTTTGAAGTCCTCTTCGGCTTTACTTTTCAGCTCTCCCACGTTTCTCCTCTGTAGAATATGGTTGTATCATCCGCGAAGCCAACGACAGTACCCTGAGACGACTGTGCAAACAATTCGTTAATGTATATGTTAAACATTATGGGTCCGATAACTGTGCCCTGTGGAACTCCATAGCCTATTGTTTTTTGTTCACTAATATGTTTACCTATTTCTACACACTATCTTCTTCCCAGAAGGTAACTCTTTAACAACTTGTGTATGTTTCCTCTAAACCCGACAGATTCCAAAACATCCAACAGCTTCCCATGGTCCACGGTGTCGAAGGCTTTCGCAGGATCAATATAAATACACATGATTGGAGATCCGTTGTCCATTTCAGCAATACCCCTATCCTCCTTCCATCACAAAATCCATATTGTCCGTCCGACAGCAACTTAAATTCTTTTAAATAGTTGGTCATCCTAAGCTTTAAAACCTTCTCAAAAATCTTTACAATGTTGGAGATCAGATATATGGGCCTATAGTTTTCCATTAAAGTTTTGTCACCACTTTTGTGTATGAGAACAATAGCAGATATCTTCAGTACCTCTGTGAAACATCTACTACCAAAGAACATATTTTTATATACGATAGCGGGGCTGAAATTGTGTTTGAAATACCCCTCAAAGCGATCCAACCCAGGAGAGGTTCCCAGCTTTAGTGTTTTAATAATCCCTTCAACCTCCTATTTTCTCGTCTCTCCAAAAAATAACACGATTTTAGATACCCTGATATTTTTCTTTTGATGGTTTTCTCCTCTCTTCTTTATTTTTTCTGCCAATCTCTTACCAACCTCGGCAAAGTATTTATTGAATTTGCAGGCAATTATTTTTTTATCTTTTATGGCCACGTTATCACTTTTGATCTCTCGTAACACTTTTTTCCTCTTCCTTCTGGCCTATTGAATTGACAAACTTCCATACATCGTTTGCGCTTCATTTGCTATGCTGTAGTATTTCACGGTAAAAGTCCCTTTTTCTTGCTCTTATTATGTCGTGCAGCCTATTTCTATAACTGTTAAATTGCTTTCGAAGCTGACCATCGTCAAGGTGTTGCTGAAGCTGTCCATATAAATCCCGTTTCCTATTACAAGCTCTAACAATCCCCGCTGTGATCAGTTGATTTCTCTTAACTTCCCTTTTTTGATTTTTCTGTTGAGGGTGTTATTTCCATTACTAGATCTTATCTTCTTCTTCTCGTTTATATGCCGAAGCGACATCTTTAACACAGCACTATAATTGTTAGTGATACAGCTCTGAAGAACCACAGGTGTCACTTCAAAAGCAGATTTAGACAGATTCTTTACAAAAATGTGGTTTATGCAGCTAGTACTCGCACCAAAAACATGTGTTGGTTCATTTATCATAGAAGTAAACCCCTTAGATGCCAAAATATTCAAATAATTGTCACTCGATTCGGTTGTATTCAAAATCGCTGTGTTTGGTTCATTAGATCTGCTTGCTCTTACTCTGTGAAACCATTCCATACTAAATACAGATGAAGAGACTCTGTCCTCAGAAATGTTTCTTTTCTTCTCTGTGACCGGTTTCGCTGTTGGACCGTGTCATCAGACAGGAAAAAAAAATTGAATCAACTTATACTAATTCGTGAAAACTACAAATAAAAATTGCTACATTACGATGTTTTGACCAAAACTTTCTTTAAAAATAAAAATAAAATTGAAAATACGACTGACGTCTTCAAAATGTCTATGCGATGTGAGTCAATCTTGAACATAAAAATAAAATCAGCCTATTACAATAATAAAAATAACAGTTACAAAAATAAAATAACTTACCACCGGTTTCGCTCTTTGATCGCATCATCGGATAGGAGAAAATTGAATTAATTTATACGAACTCGTTGAGCTTATGTTTTGCTGATCACGCGGTTGTATTTTTTCACATAGTGTGGCCATTACTTTGAAGGTAGTATTTTACGCGGCAGTACACAAATATATTTGGTGACAACAAAGTATTATGCCAGTAAGTAGGTAATGGGACACTTTGAGCAGACAGTGACGTCACAGGAAGTGACGTCACGGCGCCGGCGCCACGCCCTGGCGCCGGCGCCACGCCCTGGCGCCACGCCCTGGCGCCAGCCCCGGCGCCGGCGCCTAGCCACGCCCTGGCGCCGGCGCCTGCACTGGCGCCTGCCCCGGCGCCTGCCCCGGCCCCGGCGCCTAGCCACGCCCCGGCCCCCGGCGCCAAGCCCCGGCGCCGGCGCCCAGCCACGCCCTGGGCCAGACAGTCACATCCGTGTTATTCTGCATTCTAAGGTCATTGGCCTGTCTAGGAAACTGTGACGTCACACGACTTGGGCCAGACAGTCACATGCAAACATTTCAAAAGTGTCTAACCTATTACTTCAAATTATTATATTTTGAAAAAAACCATTTGGTGCAGGTGAGTTTCGAACCCGGGGCATTCAGATGGGAGGCAACGATGCTACCCGTTGAGCTAAGCAGACGCTTATTAATTTATTGTTTTAGGTTGGTATATATATATACGACTACAAACAAACCATACATGTAACATAATTAAAGTTTATTATTAGACAAATGGATGATTTACAAAATAATGTTTAATATTAGAGGCTGAACCAAAACGGAGGAAAATGGCGGAATGAAAGATGGAAGCCTGTGATACCTTAAGCTGACATTATAAAAAATGGCGGCTTTCGTTGATAAAGATGGTGCAAGGATGGTTGAAGACTTATTTAAAGATACGTCACTCCAACCTAGCCGACAAATGAGAGTGTAGACATAAGACATAATAATTAATATGTTTAATATTAGACAGACTAGAACGTCACAATTGTTATATGGGTAGGTTCTAAAAATAACACACAGAGGTCGCTGGCAAAACAAAAGAAGGAAGTTCAGAAACAAAATAGACAACAGGTTCAACCGTGAGATGTACGATGGAACCAATACATGCACGGTGTTAAGGAGGCCAAATCAAATTGGAATATACAATAAAATGGCCACTTCCGGTCTAAACTTTAAATCGTTATATCTTTTGAAGGACAAGTGATAGAAAGGAACTGACTTCAAAAATGTATGTTTCGTAACAAGGTCTACAAGAAAATGAGATAAAAAACTTTAAACCCTTATCGCGGAAGATCCGTGAGATGTACGCTGGAACCAACACATGCACGGTGTTAAGGAGGCCAAATCAAATTGGAATATACAATAAAATGACCACTTCCGGTCTAAACTTTAAATCCTTGTATCTTTTGAAGGACAAGTGATAGAAAGGAACTGACTTTAAAAATATATCGTTTCATAACAAGGTCTACAAGAAACCGAGATAAAAAACTTTAAACCCTTATCGCGGAAGATCCGTGAGATGTACGAGAGAACCAACACATGCACGGTGTTAAGGAGGCCAAATCAAATTGGAATATACAATAAAATGGCCACTTCCGGTCTAAACTTTAAATCCTTGTATCTTTTCAACGACAAGTGATAGAAATGAACTGACTTCAAAAATGTATGTTTCATAACAAGCTCTACAAGAAAATGAGATAAAAAACTTTAAACCCTTATCGCGGAAGATCCGTGAGATGTACGCTGGAACCAACACATGCACGGTGTTAAGGAGGCCAAATCAAATTGGAATATACAATAAAATGGCCACTTCCGGTCTAAACTTTAAATCGTTATATCTTTTCAACGGAAAGTGATAGAAAGGAACCGACTTCAAAAATGTATGTTTCGTAACAAGGTCTACAAGAAAATGAGATAAAAAACTTTAAACCCTTATCGCGGAAGATCCGTGAGATGTACGAGAGAACCAACACATGCACGGTGTTAAGGAGGCCAAATCAAATTGGAATATACAATAAAATGGCCACTTCCGGTCTAAACTTTAAATCCTTGTATCTTTTCAACGACAAGTGATAGAAAGGAACCGACTTTAAAAATGTATGTTTCGTAACAAGATCTACAAGAAACTGAGATAAAAAACTTTAAACCCTTATCGCGGAACATCCGTGAGATGTACGATAGAACCAACATATGCACGGTGTTAAGGAGGCCAAATCAAAGTGGAATATACAATAAAATGGCCACTTCCGGTCAAAACTTTAAATCGTTATATCTTTTCAATGGAAAGTGATAGAAAGGAACTATCTTCAAAAATGTATGTTTCGTAACAAGCTCTACAAGAAACTGAGATAAAAAAACTTCAAACCCTTATCGCGGAAGATCCGTGAGATGTACGATAGAACCAATACATACACGCTGTTCAGCAAAGCAAACTCTATAAGCATATTCAATAAAAATGTTACTTCCGGTAGACACTTCCGGTATAGCTATTCTTAGAGCTACATACATGTGTGACACATCAAAATAATCGTCTTGTTGAACAGAAGAAATATAATATTTAAGTAAGTTAGAACAAGCTGTATTAACACCTAAAACCAACACACACTCTCTTGTACAGGCTGATTACCCTGCCATCCAATTGTTAGTAAGGTTATGTTTGTATTTGTTATTTGAATACAAACAGACATAATAAGAAGAGTGTACTTACATACAGCAAGAGACGTCATCCTTGTTTCACGACTTAACACATACTGAACAAGTGTCTCTCTCTCTTGTATTGAGGAAACAAACTGATGTAAGAGAGAGGGGGTCTTACAAAGGATAAACAACGTTTTTTACAGTTGTTAACCTTACAGAAAGGGGTTAATAAAAATGCAACAAAATAAAAATAAAACAACTGATTTACATACAATAAAAATTTATTAGGATTAATTAAGTTGTACATATTGATACATAAATGACATACATAAATGACATACTATTATTACATAATGGCTCTAACGATACCCGTTAGAGGTTTATATTCCATTACACTGTCATGAATAACCAAACAATAAACACGAGTATTTTTTGGGAAGTTGGCGTGACTCATGAACTCCACCTTAATGTCCACCGTTGAAGACTTGATTGACTCGTTCTGGTACTGACAGTCAATCACAAATAGAGCTCTGTCTTTAAACTCGTCATAATTCAAGATAGGCTCCGACATGTTTTTATAACAGAAGTTTTTTTGAAAATCTGTATACATGTTATAGGCTTCTGCATATTTCGATTTCTCAAAATCCATATTCATAGATTCATAAGGGTAGCATTCTGAATTTAGAAACACTCTGAGGTCCAACATACCAATGTTATCGAAATAGTCTGACCTCTTCTTCACGTTATCCTTACGATCTGTTTGAAATGCTATAATCACATATCGAGGTCTTTCCAAGTTGGTTGCAGTTTTAACAGCCCACACATCTCTGTTGATATCTCTGAGTGCTGGTAACTCATATATGTCCCATTTGCGGTATGCGAGAAATATAGAGGTGTCTTTGGCTATTTTATCCATCAGTTCCAATTTCATTTTATCATTGGGAAATACATGTTTTACCTTTAAAAACATATTGGTTACGGTAATTTTTGCTCGTGCCGTACCTGTGCTGTAATAGCCGTTGGAATCGTTTCGACTTCTTGTAAAGCGGAAAGTATGTTTGCCACAGAGAACTCCTTTGAAATGATGAAAGAAACTGAAGAGGAACCAGACAGGTATGAGCATGTGAAACTTGTTATCATTTAAGGTGATGTGCTCCGACGACACATTCAGACCGGCGTTGCTAAGAGATTGGGCTTCATTCTTACTGAACGATAGCAGACTTTTGATGATGGTTGTGGTGTATGGGTCTCGCACTCGTTCCACTTCCTTGTTATTTAACTCATAGGTCATTGATTCAAACAGAGCTGCTCCTCCATTATTTGACAGATAACAAGCACCAGTGGCATTTTGGATTGCTACAGGTTCCAGAGCACCTTCGATTATTAGAGCTGACTCGGCCAGACATACGAACGCATCTTGTTGGTTGATGGCTATTTCAATTTCATCGCTGTTACCAAACGATTTAGTTGGTGAATAGTAAGAACGCAGCTCTTCTCGATCGATGCCATCATCAAACACGGGTTCTTTGAATATTTCTAGTTTTGACGACATGATAACCCAGGCTTTGCAGGAACTCAATATTATCGGGACGAAGCGTACCCTTTGACGTGTCTGACTCAACTGAATTTGATGTGGTAGATGCACTTGATTTTATATCCTTGAAGACCAACATACTAAGCAACTTTTATAAGTTTTAAGCGAACAGACACCTCTTCACCTTGAAAGTTGACAGGAACTGAATCTTGGTCGACGATGTCGATGCTTATATTGGAAATCTCTTGCTTGTTCACCGGCAAGTAAATTAAATTGTTAGGTTCTATGTCGATTGCGTAGCCAGGATCAACCATCGGAGCAAACTCATACAGCGTATGTGAGGGTTGTCCGTTATAATAGGAACCAGACACAATATTGGTTTCGATGCGAATCTGTCTAACATCCACTATATCAACAGGTAAATCAGATTCATAAAAGGTGTCCGGCTGAAGAACTTGTTTTGAAAAGCCCAACATTCGCCCAATCGAACCATCAAATTCAAAACTGACATTTGTATAACACTTTAGTCTACATTTGATGGTGTTCGGATTAGGTCTCAGAAGCAGAGCCTGTTGCTTTTGTTCGTGTGTTGCTGTAGCACCAACAAGTTCATTTTGAAGTAACTCTTCCAAGTGTGTTATTTCATAAGCACCGGTGGGTATCGTGATGGTTCGCCAACCGGTTCCTTCTTTTACATGAAATTTGTTTTTACCTTCATAGATGTTGGGTATGTTGTTGTAGGTGTGAAAGCCTATCAAGGCAACAGCATAATTACCATCCAAAACAATTGGTGGATGGTAATCTGACGACAGATGGGAGCTGCGGTCTTTCAACACAAAGGTGTGCGCCATGACTGATACACACAGGCTACTGTTTAAGGCTTTTATTTAAAAATTTTAAACATAAGTGACCACAATTATAAGTATTATATTTCTGATACACATCATGATTGTACATTAAAGTAGAGTTTTTAAGGTAACGCTGCAGCTCAACTGGTGGTTTCAAGTTTCCATATGAGTCAAAGTACACGGCTGTGTCACCACGTTTCTTAACTGCAACCCAATGACTGCCAGGTTCCTTGTTTGTTTGCAAATTCATGATAAGTGATTCATTCTTGCGTGGCCCATTCGATGGCAAAGTATCTCGCATGTATACACCTCTAAAATATGGAATTTTCATTTTACCAGCAAATTTCACAAGGTCTTCATTTGTTAGAGGTCTTGCTGGTAAACATCTTACTCGTTTTTTGGTTTCTGCAGATACAACCCATAACCGGAGCGCTGTTTCTTGAGATACATGCCTGTGCCCAGTCTCTTGCATTTTGGCTTAAATTTCAAGCCACTCCCTCTCCTACCCATCGCGATGGCTTCCATTGTTTTGTTGTGCCGTTCTTCCTCCTCTAGTTTCTGTTTCGCAGACTTGGCATCGTTCACGGCTTTGGCAATACCTGCAGCACCACCACCCAGAGCTCCTAGTGCTGACAGCCCACCAAATATCAGAGGCAACAGCGGAAGGAAGCCTCCACTTTTAGGTATTGGAATAACTCGAGGTTTCTGCACATTCTTACGCCCACCAATGTTTCTAACGATTGTATGAGCTATATCAAATACGGCGTTCGCTGTTGGAATAAGATTTCTATCTTTTATAACTTCCTCAATCAGACTTAGTATGTTTTTAAAGGGAACCTTCTTCTTTGGCTTCGAGTTGATTACATAAAACCCCTCATTAAGTTTTCTGTTAACTTTCATGGTGTTTGTAACGCCCCGCAACGTTTCAGCAAAACCTGTATCTGTCTTTGTTAATAACAGCCCTCACTCTGTGACACCAACATGCATACTGACTGGGTGTCTCACTTGCATTCATATATATACACACCCAAATAAAATATAGTTTAGTTTAAGTTAAGATGCGTACCAGCAAACACGCTTCTGCCTTACCCATTACAAATATAGACGATGTTGTTACGGACACAGCTCAACAACAACTGAGGCATGGTCCTCTCTTTCCAAACACCGTTCGCTGTATCATATGTGGTCCCAGTGGGTGTGGTAAAACTAATGTCATGCTGAGTTTGTTGTTTGAAGCAAACGGTTTAAAATTTGATAACGTGTATGTGTATTCAAAGTCTCTGTATCAACCGAAATACAAGATGTTAAAGGAGGTGATGAATGCCACAAAAGGTGTTGGTTACTATCCTTATCGAGAAAACGATGAAATATTAGATCCGGAAGATGCCAAGGACAACTCTGTGTTTATATTTGATGATGTAGCTTGTGACAAACAAGATAAAATAAGAGCATACTTCAGTATGGGCAGACATAAGAATATTGATTCATTCTATCTCTGTCAAACATATACACGAATACCCAAACATCTGGTACGTGACAACACCAATGTTATTGTGTTATTCAAGCAAGATGAAACCAATTTAAAACATGTGTACGACGATCATGTGACCACCGATATGGACTTTAAACAATTTAAAACTATCTGCCACCAATGCTGGAAAGATAATAAGTATGGTGTGTTGGTGATTGTGAAGGAAAACGATGTACACAAAGGTCGATATAGAAAAGGATTCGATAGATATATATTATTCTAACAAACGATGATAGACAGGACAGTCAGCTGTCTAACACAGGTGTCTAACACAGATGTCATACAAGTGTCTAACACAGCTGTCATACAGCTGTCATACAGCTGTCTAACACAGCTGTCTAACACAGCTGTCTAACACAGCTGTCTAACACAGCTGTCTAACACAGCTGTCTAACACAGCTGTCTAACACAGCTGTCTAACAAGACAGCCAGACATCGTGATAAATAAGAAGGCATGTACCATGAAGGAGTCAGTATATGTTAAACCACCACACAACCTGTATCGCTCAAACAAATTATTAGACCAGCTGGTAATACCGACCAGTTGTAGCACAATGGAAGTGTTGGGTAAGGAAGAGCGAAAAGTTAAGAAAAGGATTTTACAACTTGCTGACAATATTCGAAAAAAACATTTAATGCTTAAACTTAACAGAGCCGAGAATGATGATGCTCTGCAACGTTTATATAAACCACTTGTTGAGCCCCTAAGTGAAATATCTAAAAACACAGCAGCACAGCAGCAGCAGCAGCCCCAGCAACAACCAAAGGCTGAACAAATCAAAGAAGAAGTGGTACCAGAAACGAAACCCCAAGTACAGTTCCTTAAAGACCATGAAGTTTTTGAAGCTGAACCTAGGGAAGAGGCTGAGGAGACAAGTTCCGATGAGGATATCCCAACATTTGAAGAGCTTGAGGCAGATCTACAAACTGTCACATCCAACCCTGCATATCAAGAATTTTTGGAGCAATATCCTGAACGAGTTCGATATTATGTAGACAAGTATTTTACTGAACCACCAAGGCTCGCTACCATTGATCAAACGTATGGTGCTCGCTACGCTAAAGATACCGGTAGCTGGAGTCTTGGCAATAAACACTTGGATTTTACTGATAATGACATTCGACTAGGTCAACGGAGATATCCGCAAACACAAGGTCTGCTAGAATTGATATTTATGAAAACACCTAGAGGGTATACCTATGACGATCTTCAACACTATAGAGATATTCTAGAAGCAACTAGTGTGCATAAAATGAACTATGATCCTAACGCACGAACCAAGGGTTGTTCCTCTGAAAAGTACCTGACTCTAATAAAACCGGTGATAAATCCACGAGGTCGTAGATCCTCAACTCCTCAAGGTTTTGGTTACGACACACATCATAACGCAGAACAAAAAACTGAACCTAGAGCTCAGAATGTAAGCAGCAACACTAACAACTATATGCTACAAAATAACAAACAAATAGAATATGTCTATTGGGATGACATAAATGAGCTGGTTGATAGACTTAGACTTTTAGTAGCTTCCCAGGCTGCTGGTAATAATGCTCATAACAATGAAATTCAGTCAATCATTGAAGAACTGAAGGAGGTTGGTGTTATCGCCTAGTATACCTACATATATCAAAGATATACCTACCTTAGTGCTTAGTATAAAAATGTCTATCGATAAGTTCGGACGTTCCCAATCCAATAAAGGTTCTAAGTTTAAAATTATTGAAAGAGAGATTTTCCCAAGAACTACTAGTGGTGATTTTGATTTGCAAAGCCATAGATTGTGTAACATAGCTGATCCAGTCGATGCAACAGATGGTGTAAATAAAAAATTTGTTGATGTATGGATAGACGACTATCAGAAGAACAAAGATGAGGTAACACAAAGAATCATTGCCATACTACTTGAAGCTGTACACAAACCTGAGTTGGAAGATTTAAAAAACGAATTTGAAAATAAATTGAAAATTTTAGCTAAGAACATAACTGCTCAAGTTTTAAAAGATGTTGATGTATTAAAGAATAATAAGCTAAAGAATAAGCTGGGAGAAATAGACAGCAAACTAAAAGATTTACATGATAAGTGGATACTTTTAAATCCAACATCGCCATGAAACAAACAGACATCTATCTGGTTGAACGCATCTTGAGGAAGAAAGGCAAGCAGCTCTATGTAAAATGGCTGGGTTTTGATAAATCTCAGAATTCTTGGATAAATTCAGATGATGTTAAATAAGCTTATATATTTAATGTATTAATGTACTTAGAATAAAATAAAAGTCTTTATTAAAATAATGTTATTTTATTTTTTCATCTGGTTACATACAATTAAGCTAAGTGAACAATTACAATTTATATCGTAAATCAATAATATCCTGAATAAACTTCTCCTGAGGTACATCTGCTATCTGTAGATCGTTTCTCTTCGCCTTGAGGTATTCGACTTCGGTCTTTATTCTGTTAAAGAGATTTACAGAATTTGGATCATACAACATGTTTAAAACTACTTCGGAATCAGGGTGTTTATTTTTAAAGTTCTTGACAGCTCTTTTAAAACTTTTCTTCTGAGTCCTTACAGCATGATATGGATAGGTAGTATCCTTCTCATTTCTTGAAAGCAAACCAAAAACACAAAGTTTTCCAGGGTTGCTTGGTTTTGGAGATATATCTTCTAAATGTTCTGTGATTTTAGCATTTGTTTCTCGCATACGCTGCACTTCATCATCTATCTCCATTAATTTCACTTCAATTTCTTTGAGGTTATCCTTGTATTTTTGATTAAATTCACTTACGAAAAAATCAAAAATAATTTGGTTGCACTTTTCATAGAAACTATTGGATATCCAACAAGCCAAATTTAATATCAAATCTTTACAGACATATGTACCAGATATCAAGTTGTTTTCAGTCTGTGTTCCACCAAAGTCCACCAAGTATGTAGCGGTTGTAGGTGTTAGTTGAGATGTTGCTTCCAGCACATCTAGGGGGCCGGAATTCCGGCCCCCTAGATGTGACTCTAAGTGGACATCTTCGGTTGAAATATTAAGGTAATCGGTATTCTGGCTACCTAAATGTTTCTTCGCCTGACCGTTGTAATAGGTAATCAACTCTTTAGTTTTCTTATTTTCCAACCAATGTCTGAATCTTTTCTCACCATCTTTACACAGCTTAGTCGCATTAAAATAACCAGTGTTTTTATCAATAATTAATTGAAAGTCTGCAAATAAACCATACCAGAAGTTGTCTTTAATTTGCTGGTAGCACACATCATTTAATGTAGCCATTTTAAACACACTACTGAGCACTTGGATACGTTAGAGTTAACTGAAGCACGTCTTACCTCTACGATAACTAAATTTTGAATGAGTTTAACAGTGTGTAGTGAACAATTTACATGGATGATGTCATCCTTTCGGTTTGTACTAGACAAGCTCAAACACGAGTAATGGGGGTGATTGAACAGATATAACACAAGATAACATTCACCAAAGTCATCAACTGACACGTTATTTACCCTAAGCGGGCCTCTCTCTTGCGTATATTAAACAGATACACAGACAAGTTCAAACACAAATAATGGGGTGATGTCATTCAACGGAAATTACACTAGATAACAACCGTACAGACAAAACTCAAACAGGTTTGTGGAACAGGTTTGTGGATGATGTCATACTTCTAACGGCTGTATTCTAGACAAGCTCAAACACGAATACCATTTACCCATCAAGGGGCCCCCTACAGTATGTTTCTGAACTTCCTTCTTTTGTTTGCTAACGACCTCTGTGTGTTATTTTTAAATAAGTCTTCAACCATCTTTATCAGCGAAAGGCACCATCTTTAAGAAAGAAAGCCGCCATTTTTTATAATGTCAGCTTAAGGTATCACAGGCTTCCATCTTTCATTCCGCCATTTTGGTTCTTCCGTTTTGGTTCCGCCTCTAATATTAAACATTATTTTGTAAATCATCCATTTGTCTAATAATAAACTTTAATTCTATTACATGTATGGTTTGTAATTAAAAGTCGTATATATATATATATATACCAACCTAAAACAATAAATTAACAAGCGTCTGCTTAGCTTAACGGGTAGCATCGTTGCCTCCCATCTGAATGCCCCGGGTTCGAAACTCACCTGCACCAAATGGTTTTTTTCAAAATATAATAATTTGAAGTAATAGGTTAGACACTTATGTGATTGTCTGGCACAAGTCATGTGACGTCACTGTCAAAGACAGGTCAATGACCTTAGAATGTTTACATAACAAGACTAAATGTGACTGTCTGGCCCAGGGCGTGGCTGGGCGCCGGCGCCGGGGCTTGGCGCCGGGGGCCGGGGCGTGGCTAGGCGCCGGGGCCGGGGCAGGCGCCGGGCCCGGGGCAGGCGCCGGGGCAGGCGCCAGGGCAGGCGCCAGGGCAGGCGCCAGGGCAGGCGCCAGGGCGTGGCTAGGCGCCAGGGCGCCGGCGCCAGGGCGTGGCGCCGGCGCCAGGGCGTGGCGCCGGCGCCGTGACGTCACTTCCTGTGACGTCACTGTCTGCTCAAAGTGCCGCATTACCTACTCCAGTAATTGGAATAGCAGTAAAGTGACTTCAATCTTTAATGTAAATACGAAAAACCAGATAAGCTTCATCACTTTTATTTGGATTGTGTGCTTTGCCGCTCGATGCGTTTTGTATAGGCAGCCCATAATACACCGTACTGGAATCAGAGTTGCTTAAATATTGAGGCAAATACAATAATGCAAATAAATAAAGTTTTGGAACCAGGAATTACGGAGACAGTGATAGCTCTACAACCGATGATAATAAAAGGCAAAGAACAGTTCAAAAAAAAGGAAGATATATTCGTAACAAGCAAAAAAATTGCCAGATCACCAATAAAAGTAACAGTTAGTTGAAAAGATCAGGAAGATATGGAAGAAACACCGAAAGAGTTATTGACAGAAGGTAGGAAATGATAAAAGTAAATAGGAAATATAGAGAAGAGGTGAGGGAACTGAGAAAGGAGAATAACAAGATAAAGAAAATGTACAAAAATTTCCGAAAGTGAACTTAAAGTGTTCCCGAAAAAACCGGTCTCTTGGTTAACCTTATAGGTTAATAGCAAATTGAGCTATTCAATGTTATAGTTATTCTGGTGATAGCTTGATTATATTGTTATGTTAAAAATTAACATACATCACGTAGACAGTTTAAAGACGTCATGCGTCATTTTTACTTTATTTTCATTTTTTGAGAATTATTTGAACAAAATGTAACGTAGCAGCGAATTTTTATTTGTAGTTGTCACGACTTGGTATAAATTAATTATTAATTCATTCAATTTGCTCCTGTCTGATGATACTTCATCATAAACAGCGAAACCGGTTACAGAGAAGAAAACAAACATTTGTGAAGCCGGGAAAATAATCTCTACGCCTGTATTTACCGTGTTTAGCTTAAAATGGCAAGATTCGTTATTTTGATTTACAGACTAGTGCACATTCTCGTAGCTAAATGGAGTCGCTGTGAGTCTGGGGACGAAATAAAGGAGAGGCCGCCCAAGGAAACCTGTGCCTGTCGTGAAAAGGGACTGATTGAAGTCAAGCACTGGCGGGTGTCGGGTCTAGATGAAACCGGAGAAAGGCTGAGTTCTCTGGGGAGTGACTTACACGCGGATGTTCAGGCCTTCACTGTGAGCTTCAAAACGGAAAAACGGCCACGCCTGTGTTGTACTTGGAAGCAAGATTTCAAATGAAACTGCCTTGGGTCAAGCGCTGGCGGGTGTCGGGTCTAAACAAATTCCGAGGTATCTACGGATGAGACGCAACTGGAGATTTATGCTTCCACTGTGTGCTTCGAAACAGACAAACGACCTCGCATGGGTGATGCCTGGGAGCGGTACTCCGTGGAATATAGTCTTGTGTCGAGCACTGGCGGGTGTCGGGCCTAGAAGAATCCGGAGATGCGCTGAGATCTCTACAAGGTGAATTACACATGAAGGTTGATGCCCCCGCCGTGAGTTTCGAAACGAGCAAACGAACTCGCTTGGATGCTTCTCGAGAGCGGGACCTCATATGAGTCTCGAGTCAAACACCAATGAATGTCGGATTGAGACGAACTCGGAGAGAGGCTATTTCTTTGTGAGCTTCGAAACGGACAGGGGACTTCGCTCAGATGGCAGAACATCTCAACAGCGGGCGAAAAAAGAATCCTTAAAAGACCTTGTCAAACCAACCTTCACCCGCAAAAATATCGACTCCTTCAGTACGCCGAATTTGATGTGCGAAATTTGAGCAATTAAACGGAAGCAACAATGGACCTAAGGTAACTCTAATCTAGCCTTATCTGAGATAATGTAGGTTTTACAAATAGATAAAAATATTAAAAATATAGCCGAATGCAGTGGTTAGCTTTGTTTATACACAGACTAATTATTATTAGTTAACAGAAAATGCAGGTAACAGTAAATGCATCGTCAACTTTCAGAAAAGAAAGTGACAAAAATCGTATTCGTCTTTATATGCCATGCTAATAACCATGAGTTCAAATTGTGTTTTTAAACAAGTAAATACGCCTCTAATATTTTCTACAAAAATATGTTATTTTACGAAATCTATTGAAAACCTAAAAGGTTACTATCATTAAAAAGTTAGCGGGTTATAAAATTAATTGTAGTATCAACTACAATCTTAAATATTTTTAATAATCAGAACACCTATGATATCAAACTTAAAGAACATCTTGCACAGCTGAGGTATAACATAGTAAAAAAGTCATGTTTCGCCAGCATAATTTCGATACAAATCATCTTTTTGATACTAACTGTCTTAGAATAATCAAAGATATAAAACCAGTATGACAATTAAATCTATACGAAGGTAAAATAATTTATGAAAGAAAAGATAAACTCATAAATAGCAGCATCTAAATGGCATTTGTGTACAAAATACAGATGTAGAGACCGATTCTATTCCATCACAGGTGGGTTTTTTTTCTTTTTGGGAAGAAGTATCAATATCTGTATTTAGTATGGAACGGTTTCACCAAATAAGGGCAGCAACAATTAAGGAATCAGTTAAGTAGCATATTCCCCTTATAGATATTGCCGATTAAGAACAATATAGGCAGCAAAAGTGAAACTGCAAGAACAGGGAATCAACGGCAGTAAAATATATCTACGTTAAACAAATTTCTGTTTCGTGTCTGGACGCAACAAGTATTAATGTTAGCGAGTTTTCGTATAAACCTATCAGATCGTGATTGCTCAATCTTCTATCTAGCTAGAATATCCGATTATGATACATAATAATTAAAATCAATTTTTCAATTAAATAATTTTAAAACCTACTAGAAATAACTAATTACTTTTAGGGGTCAGGTCAGGTCAGGTAAACGTACTGATTTTATATTAGTATACAGGTCAAGGATAAAAATGCATTCTTTCAGAAACGGTAAATATCAATAATACATAACATGCGCTGTAGTCGCTTTTTACGTCAGCCTATTTCCGCGATTATGGCAAATCACCGATGCCAGGGAGCACTTTCACCTCACTATCCCGGAAATTTTGACGAACCCCTGTTTTTTTGGGGGGGATCTTTAACGTGCCCAACATCGCATGGACACGGGACATACGGCTCTGCGCCACGTTTAAATGGCGGAGCGTGCATACATTCCACTTGCTCAAATACAATCCCACAACCTCGGTTGATGTTGATTGTACAGGATTTACTGAAAAAGTGAAAAGAAAACCCTGAGAATCGCACCCGTTAACCCTCTGTGCAAAAGTTCACGTCCTTTCCACTGAACCTCTGAGGCTCTAAAAGTCGCTTAATAATACTCACTTCACAATCACGAAATTCGGAAATGCGAGAAATAACTGAAACCGCAACTATATGCTGTGTTTATATTAATGACGGTTGTCCCTTGACTCCACCCCCTTGCCCAGCACTTATTATCCGCTGTCGGGTGTAAAGTTGTTTCTTTGTGTGCCGGGCTAACTCAGTGAAGAAATTTTTCTATTCTATCTATTGATTTACCAATTCTTAAAACATAAAGTTATTTATATTACATACACTATTTACAATTTCTATAATTTGAAATATAATGCCCGGTCAGTTCTTCCTACTGCGTAACGGAACCCTGAATACTTTTCTGGACCTGACTCAGATTTTTAAAATTCTCTAGTTACAGCCTAGCCAGTCGATAGCAAACATTGGGTTGCCTTTCTGTGGAGGGGGGGAGAGAGAAAAGGTCGGAGGTCATGTGGAATGAGGACCCTTGCTTAGCACGCAGGACACACTATTTGCTGCTGAACAAGTTTGGCATCTTCGCCAAACAAGTTGGTTATGATCGGAGATTAGCGCCGCTTACAGACGACCTGACAGCTTAAATAAAGAGGAAAGTGGAGCGGCGGTGCGGTCTAGTCTTCGACTCTTACACGCAGGAATCATCAACTGGTGCAGGCTGGTTAGACTAGCTAGATCGTACCATGTCACTACATCCAGGATTCAACAGCTGTTCGTAATAGCCTGAAAAACATTTACCACACTGCTGTATAGCACAACAACTCACCTATGTCTGTAGACGGGCTGTCTGGCAGGTGATCGGTGGGTTGGTCGGGCTACTACTGCTACCAGTTGACTGCACGAGGCTTGCTTAAAGGAAACTCATAGAATACTCGCAGAAAACTGATTTTCTTTTAATTTTAGGCCTCTTTTAATATTCAGCCGTCGGTGATAAAAATGTAGACAAACTATGATAACACTTATCTTCACGTAATTGATACGTATGTATATGTGCTTGTTTCAATTAAAAACAGGTGTACTTTTATTCACCTCGTTCTAAAGGTAAGTTAAACCTCTCTTAGAAACGCTGGCTTTAAAATGCCTATAATTTCAGTGTCCATAAAGCTGAAAACTTCAATTTAGCATATACTATAGTCTCTATAAAGACTAGTTTTTTACGAAATTTTATTGTAATAACTTTTTTGAAGACATACAAATTTCTAGAATATAATACAACATTTTGCCGGAGATTCTAGCTGGTTTGTCTGGCTAACGAACTAAATCAAGCGCTTTACAAAAGCAGCATTTGTATTTTACAAGTTTGATCAAAATCGGTCGATGGTGTTTTAAGTTTCCTGCAGAAATATTTTTAAAATCTTAAAGTAGCAATCTCGTCATTACCGAGTTATTTTATACTAAAATTCGCCAAAAGGAGTTCATTTTCTCTTTACAATTTGTCTACCATATGTTCAAATCACATCCGGGGTTTAGGTCACCTATGGCCTATGCATATTACGATTCATTATTTTCGTCCGGCTCGTTAATGCTTATTTGTCCCAATTCTGTAATACGGTCTTATTGTCTGTACAAATTTTCTATTCAAATAGTTTGCGAAAAGTATAACACAAAATAAAACTAATGGCAATTTTAATCCGTGTGTTTGGCAATACAATATGACATTCAATGATTCATAAATAATAGGACGTATGCATGGAGAAATAAAAACACTATTGATTTCGACAATTGATGCGCAGCCAATACCAGGAGATCACTACAACTAATAAAAAATTACACAATTATCAAAAGTGCCTTGTATAAAGCCCCTGTAGTAAAGTAGTCCACGTACTAGCACGATCTAACAATGGCGGTAAGAAAGAAAGGAGTTTCGCAAGAAAATCTGTCATAAGAACTGATAACACCTAATTGGGTTCTCCAGGTTATGAGATCAGAACTTGGAAAAACTTTTATGTCACCCTTAATAACCCTGTATTTTAAGATAATATTGTTAGTATTTGCTGAAGTATCATTAAAAACCATGTTTTGCTTGCCATAGTTCCTGCTTTGTTTGGTGTATAAACAGTAGCCAACTAAGTTAACACCTGTCAGTAACATTTGCATATCTCATAGTCAGTCAAGAAGTAGAAACTCGATCACAGTGTCAATGACCGTCATACATACGATGCCTCATAAATAATTAATGACGTTAGGCACCCACCTACATTCATTATGTGTAGGGCCTCATTATAAGTCATTTTTTAATTGTGTGTACCAACTTGATAATTTACAACATCGTAAACGTGAATGCCATGTTGTAGTATGCAAGCAGTGTTTTCTGTAATTAAACACATGCCTCGATTGTAGACGTGAATAGTAATTAGTCAATTATAATTGACGATTTGAGCACACTGCAGCGTCCCCAGTCAAGTTCGAGATGTGCCATTCAATAAACTTTACTACAAGATAGTCAGTTTAATTTTGATAAATGTAATAATGATACGAACAATAATTATTACATTATTGGTAGTATATTAGGCAGCTGAACAATTTGGATGGGTCACTCAATTGCATTTATGTTTTAGCGTATAATTATCTACTGGTGTTCCCATGTCACACTATGTCTACTTGAAATCAAACAGCAACAAGATTTTAATTAAAAGAGGTGTATTTGTAGGTGGCTCAAATTATATCAGTATTGTACATTCCGAATAAATGAAGCAATGGACAAACCAAATGGGGCTACATTATCTGCTACATATGCATGGTCTTAAGCATATAGTCTCCACATAGATCCACTTGGAACAGATGCTTAAAACCGTCGACAATTCTCCAGAGATATTGGCATGTAATTCCGATTTGATAAGAAGTATTGCCTCCTATGTATGGTCAGAGAAAACCCGCCATCAGGGACAAGAAAAGCTAAGTGTCCAGCAAACTGCGTTAATGCACCTTAAATAGCGTATTAGCTGAAAATACAGGAGGTGTTAAAAAAAGTCTAGAAACAATGCACCACATTTTATCAAAATAACCTATTGTTTGAAAATTTACAAAAGGTTTCCGAAAATACACTAAAAAGGTTTCGGAGAAAACTGGTTTTCTATCCAACGAACCTTGGGTTAATGGAAAATTGAATTATTGAACTTTGAAGCATTTAATGACAATTCGCTACAAAAACGCACTTACTGCTTCTAATTTTTTTAATTACAAACAGGCATCATATTTCGATGAAGAACGCAAAAATGCAATAATATAAAGAATGTTCGAGAAAAAAAATTGTAGGTATTACCAACGACTTATAGGCCATCCTGTGATTGTCAGACTAATTTTATACGATGCAGACACCATATAGTTAACGTATACAATTTTCTCTTGTATCTTGCATAAGAAAAATTATATCCCAAGCAACAAATTAAGGAACATTAACCGGCACACAGTCCAAGTAACCTAACCAAGTTGTACTTTAGTAATAATTAACCAAAATGTTGGCTTAATTGTCATAATCACTATAAACTTGAGAATGCAGCTCCCAATTAGCATATTTTTGACTATTAAAATTACTCCAAAGTCAGTAACTTACAAGTAACTAAATTGCTAAAAATTTGGTTCAATTTTACTTATAAATATCGTTAAATATAATTTTGAGTTTCAATTCCACAATTGGTGATTTTTAGGCCGAAGTGTGCCCTAAATTGGACTGAAAAGTGACTACTAGATCCAAGCACCTAAAATACATATTCCAATACGTCTCCTTTCTCCGAAAATTACAAAGTTATTTTAATGAAATATAATGGATATGTGTAATAATAATAATAATAATAATAATAATAATAATAATAATAATAATAGTAATAATAATAATACCGAAAAATGAGAACACACACCAAGCGAAGAACTTTAGACTAATTACCTGTTTAAACAGCATGTACAAGCTGCTGACAAAACTGATAACCGAGCGACTGTATCACCACCTCACAGAAAACAACCTATTCCCTGCAGAACAAAAAGGTTGCGCCAAAAACACCCAGGCAGAGATTCGGAAGCTGGACACCCAGACGCCCAAGCTCCTTACAATATACGGTGCTCTTCGTCCACGTGCCAACATTGACCGATTGTACATCCCTATAAAAGAAGGAAGCAGAGGAATGATTAGCATTGCGGCTACCAGCAACATCGCCAAGGAAGCAATCAGCAGTTATCTACAACTAAAACAAGAAGATAAATACCTGGGAATGGTGTACAGACAACAACAAGGTACCCCTAAAAATATGACGGCACAAAGAAGGAGGAAGAATACGAAGAAGAAAAAGAACCAGAACACAACAGCCATAGTATGCCTGAAATAAATAAAGTAAAAGAAATGAAACAAAAAATGAAACAACAGATGAAAAAGGAACGAATTACAAAATGGAAAACCAAGCCACTTCATGGACAAATAGGAAATGGGGCCGTCAAGGAAACCATCCATCAGGATAACTCATGGGCGTGGCTCACCCATGCAAATCTCAAGACCGAGACGAAAGCGCTGATAACTGCCTGCCAAGATCAAGCCATCGCAACAAATTATGTGAACGCTAAAATAACGAAAACCGACACAGACCCAAAATGCAGACTATGTCGGTCTATCAATGAAATCATTCACCATATTGTTGCGGGCTGCCCATACTAGCAAAACATTCGTATCTGGAGCGACACAACACAGTAGCGAGGCAGCTACACCGGAACATCTGCAAACACTACAAGATGGATGTAAATGAAAAGTGGTACCAGCACACCCCGGACCCTGTATTAGATACTGAACATGTGATAATCATATGGGGCACACAGGTCATACGCATAGAAAAATAGTTGCAAACAAGCCAGACCTCATAGTAAAGGATAAGAAGAAAAACATTGCCTAATCATCGACGTGGCCATACCCTCTGACTACAACATCACACAGAAGGAAGCAGAAAAGATGCCTAAATCTAAAGACTTGCAAATTGAGATACAGCACATGTAGAACCTGAAAGCCAAAATAATCCCCGTCACCATCGGAGCCACAGGACTTATTTCCAATGCCACCACCATCATGAAAGAAGTGTCAGGAAAACACAATATACTGCTAATGGAAAAGGCAGTGGTCCTGATTACGGCGCATATAGTACGGAAAGTACTATAATATTTACCTGACATCCAGACGCAGAAGCAACACCCTAGGTGCACGGAGTGCACTCGGTGTTGCTCAACTCATGCAAAACAATCCTTAGAATAAACTAAGTGGAATCTCTAATAATAATAATAATAATAATAATAATAATAATAATAATAATAATAATAATAATAATAATAATAATAATAATAATAATAATAATAATAATAATAATAATAATAATAATAATAATAATAATAATAATAATAATAATAATAATAATAATAATAATAATAATAATAATAATAATGGTAAACATGTGAAAAACATAGAGTGCAAGAAGAGAGAAAATCGCCAAACACTTGGACCTCCCGAGAGAGCTGAAAACTATATGGGACGTCAAGACATTAAACAACGTACAAATTATCATCAGTGCAACGGAAGAAGCTCCTCTCTACATGCATGCCGCCTTAGAAGTCCTGACGATACCCAAAGACAGAACATTTCAACTGCAAAAGAGTGTGCTTTTAGACACCTGTAGGATAGTCGGGAACAAAATAACAGAAAACTGTAGATAAAAAAACTCTGCATGTTAGATCAAACCATACGTCATACCATGAAATATAAAATGGTTATATCTACTTGCTGGGTACTTTGTAACAAGCCGAAATATGACCTGCAAACCTAAAAAAAGTGCGAAGATAAAAAAAAATCCCGGAAAAGCTGGTTTGATTTTCCTAGCTAAAGAATTTATCTAAGTCAATTGCAAAAGGAACGCGCTCACCAAATTTTATCAAAATCGTCCCATTATTATTTGAGTTATCAGTTATATATATATATATATATATATATATATATATATATATATATATATATATATATATATATATATATATATATATATATAAATTAAAACTGACCGGGGATATCGGTTTGCAAAACTCAAAAATCGAGTTGTTCTCATTAGTGAAGTTTCCTACGAAAATTCACTAAATATCGCTAAATACCTAGTCACGTAATTTAATCGGTTATTAGGTATAAACTAGTGGACCTATGCAAAATTCGATCGTAACTCATTAAATTCTTAAGTTTTAACATTATCGATGGGTTTTTAGTGAATTTTCTTAAAAAAACTTCACTAATGAGGAGATCCCGACTTTTGAATTTTGAAAAAATTTCTTCAAATGAGCGCTAATTAGGCCCCCCAGAACACATATCCGGGGTCGGTTTAAATTTTTATATGTTTATATATATATATATATATATATATATATATATATATATATATATATATATATATATATTATATATATATATATATATATATATATATATATATATATATATATATATATATATATATATATATATATATATATATATATATATATATATATGTATCACACCGATAACTCAAAAAATAATAGGCCGATTTTGATTAAATTTGGTGAATAAATTCCTTTTGCACATGGCTTGGATAAGTTCGTTAGCCAGGAAAATCGGTCCAGGTTTTCCCGGAAAATTTTGTGTTTTCTTTCGAAAAAAATTTATATCTCCGAAATTAACAAAGTAAGGGCAACCAAATTTCATATGCGGAGTTATTATATTATAGGCAAGTTACCCCTACCAAAATTTAGCTCCGTAGGTTAAAGGATAAAAAAGTTACAGGCATTCAAAGAAAAATAAATTTGGATTTTCCTCAAAACGTCAAAATTGCGATTTTAAACGTCAAAATTGGTGAGTACATTCCTTTCGCAAGTCGCTTGGATAATTTTGTTAGCCAGGAAAATCCGCCGAGGTTTTCCCGGAAAAAAAAGTGTTTTCTTTCGCAAAATATTTATATCTCCAAAATTAACAAAGTAAGGGCAACCAAATTTGATAAGCTGGTTTATATCGTTATAGGTGTGCCACCTACCAAAATTTAGCTCTGTAGGTCAAAAGACAAAAAAGTTATGGGCATTTAAAGAAAAATAAATTGGGGGTTTCCTCAAAACGTCAAAGTGACAATTGAAAACGTCAAAATTCGCAACATTTAGGCAAATAACTTGAATCTAATACGATCTATGGAAAGAAAATGTCTCAAAAAGAGTGTTTTACATACACCGAACTCTTAGTTTCAACCGTCATTGTCCTTCATTTTACTAAAATATTTCCAGAAAATTCATTTCTAATAGACCCTTTCTCTGATGCTTGGCAGTAGCCTTAGCTATAGAGTTTATTGTTTAATGGTATATAATTTTTGTCGAATTTTCGTAAAAAATCAATAAAGCTCAATATATTCGTTATTATACAAGATATGAAAAAATATTGTATACATTAATTATACGGTGTTTTGAGCTACATCTTAAAAAATTATTGCGACAATCACAGGCTGGCCCATAAGTCGTTGGTGATAAAAATAATTATTTTTTTTTGTCGAAAACGCCTTATTTTTTTGCATTTTCCATCGAAATATAATGCATGTTTGTAAGTTAAGAAATTATGGAGGCAGCAAGTGCGTTGTGGTTGCGAATTTTGATTAAACGGATTTTTTCAGTAACACTTTTGGTTTACTTTTGGAAATTTCTGTACGTTTTCAAACAATAAAGTTATTTTGATGAAACATGGCACATTGTTTTTACTATATATGTTATACTGGTAATCAAATTTGATGCCTGCTTTTTCTATATAGGTTATACTGGTAACCAAAATTGATGTCTGCTTTCTTAAAAAGAAAACACACATATTTGCAATAAAAATATTTTTATGAAAATTCACTACCATAACGCACTTGCTGCGTCCCGAGATTTTTTTTTTGTCATATAGTATATTTCTATCATCTCAATGCGACTGTTTATTCACCGACTTTAATGTGTTTGACATTCGGTATGAACGCATCTGTATAGACTGTTTGACCATTGAGTAATATGTGTTTGACATTGGCGGATTAATATAGACATTAAAGATCGGTTTAATTAAAACAAGGCACTATTGAATCTATTTGTAACACCCATTACACACAAATCTTATCTTTCTGCACTCCTTCTCCATATGAGTTTTACCTACAAATCTCAGACTCTTCCGTGCGTGCGATGTGATTAAAAAGGGGTAGAAAGTTTTAGCTTAACCTATATATTGAATAAACCCTAGAACTGAAACTACTGCAAAAGCATGAGAGAAAGGGTAAATTTCCGCAAATATTTAAGTAAAATGAAGGACAATGACGGCGGAAGCTGAAACTTAAGGCTTTACAGGACACACTTCTTGCGATATTTCTTCTATTTAATCCGTATTGTTTTAGATTCTTTATCTAGAACGTGTCACTTTTGACGTTTCAAATCGCAAATTTAACGTTTTAAGTAAAAAATATATTTTTTTTATGTGCTTATAACTTTTTTCTTGTAATATAGAAATTCAAATTTTGGCACATGGTTTATATTTCGTGATATAAATCCGCGATGCAAATTTGGTTGCCACTACTTGGTTATTTTGTTATTTCAGGAGATTTTAGAATTTTCTGAAAGAAAACGCAAATTTTTGCGAGAAAAACTGAGCGAATTTTCCTGACTAACGAACATGTAAAACCTAAAACTGACCCCGGATATGTGTTTTAGGGGACCTAGTTGGCGTTCAGTTGAAATTGCAAAAGTCGCGATTAGTAAGCACCCCTTACCAGCAAGATTCGAACCAAAGCCTTTAACACACATTTGCCGCAATCAATTATTAATTTAGAATTGTGGGCTAGAATAAAACAAACATCGAAAGCCCAAAACGGAAGGTTTATACTTTTGTTTAGTAAGAAAGTAAATTATTTGCAATACATGTGCAGGTTCATACATTTTTAGATTTGCAACAATCTGTGCTGATAATTCATAATTTATATCATTGTTATTGTGCTCTAAACAATTAATATATTTTGTGTTAAATATTAATTGGTAACAATCCCACATGACAATCAACGTCACATGGCTACTTACAACAATCTATATAAATATATATCTGGAGGCGGCAAGTGCGTTATGGAAATAAAAATGTTTTTAATAGCAAATATGTCTCTCTAATGCAAGCATGTATCGATCTGGTTACAGGTATAACCTATATAGTGAAAACAATGTACCATATTTTATCAAAATAACTTAATATTTCAAAATGTACAAAACTCTTTCGAAAATAAACTTAAAATGCATGCGAGAAAATTGGTTTCGTAACCAACGAACCTTAGGTTAATAGAAAATTGAGTTATTGGAACTCTGATGCATTTAATGAAAATTCGCTACAAAAACGCACTTACTGCTTCTGGATTTTCTTATTACAAACACGCATCATATTTCGATAAAAAATGCAAAAAAATCAATAATATAAAGGATGTATCACCAACGACTTATGGGCCACCTGTGATTGTCAAAATAATTTTATATGATGCAGCTCGAGAAACCTTATAATTAGCGGATACAACTTTTTTCTAATCTTGTATAATAACAATGATATTGAGCTTTACCGTACAAATGCGTCACGCCGTATATATGTAAACAGATAAAAACTGAAACTAAACCCGGATATGGATTATAGGTGGCCTAGTTTGCACTCATTCGTAGAAATATTTTTAAAATTCAAAAGTCGTGGTCTCCTCATTAACGAATTTTTTCTACGAAAATTAGTTGCAAATTGAATCAGAATTACCGCATAGCAGTGATAATTTACTCTTTCAGAAAGACATTCTTATGGAATGAATTTAGGATCCATGACTTATTGTTATTGACGGACAGACGTACGTGCCGACAGACCGACAAACCAACCGACAGACAAAAAAATGTTGTTCCAGAAAAAAGCTTTCTATATGTTTTGATACTTTTTTTACGGTTTAAGCACCAAAAAAATATCGAAATTTCTGTCACCGATATTCCACCCCCACACATTCAACCCCTAATTTAAGTACAGCAAAGAATACCAGATGTTTGATGAAACCGATGAAACCCTTAAACGTTATATTACTTGAGTTTTAACGAAAAAATGTCAATTTTCACCAAATCACCCTCCATTCATACCCTACCCCCTGGAGCGATTTTACAAACAAGTCGAACCGTTCGTTTTCCGTGTGCTAACTGTATACCAAATTCAAAAACTATATCTCAATTCGTTCTAAAGTTATCGTAGCTACAGACAGACATCATACAGACCGACAGACAAAAAAATTCGTTCCAAAATCATGTTTTCTATATGTTTTAACACTTTTTACGACGTTTAAGCGAAGAAAACATTTTTGAAATTTTTGTCACCGATGCGATACTTCCACACGTTGTGACGATGTGAAAGTAATTATAGACCGTTGAACCAAAAACGTAACTAAATCTACCGCCAAAGCATCAGTGAAAGGGTTTATTTCAAATGAAATTTCTGGAAACATTTTAGCAAGATGAAAGACAATGACGGTTGAAGCTGAAACTTAATGGTTTGCAGAACACTCTTCTTGCGACATTTTCTTTACATAATCCATATTGGTGACAGGTTCTTTGACTAAATGTTGCAAATTTTGAAGTTTGAATTCGCAACTTTGACGTTTTGAGGAAAACCCCAATTTCTGTCTTTAAATGCCCATAACTTTTTTGTCTTGAAACTTACAGACCGAAATTTTGGTAGATGGTTCACTCTTTATAATGCAACCACGTCTACCCAATCTGGCTGCCCATACTTTGTTATTTAGGCAGACATAATTTTTTCCCGGAATGAAACACAGAATTTTCCGGGAAAACCTTGTCGATTTTCCTGGATAATTAACCTATCTAAGCCACTGGCAAAAGGAAGGTACCCAGAAAATTTGATCGAAATCGGCCTATTCTTTTTTTAGTTATCGGTGTGAGATATATATCAAAGTTGGTTGATACATCGCATATTAAGAGCTTTAATGAGTAACCAAATAAATAAGTAATCTGTTCACAAGCCGTTTAGACGTTTATCAGGAGTGAAGTACCATCTTAACTCAAAAGATCTTTTAATTTTCCGCCTAGTTTAAAAAATGACAACACTATAATATATACATAATTTTATAATGGTTTCTCCTCATCTTGATGTTTAATTAGTCTTACGGTTTTCTAGATAAACATGGTACACTGAAACAAGTTATTCTTTCCGACAGATATATTTATATTGGGCAGTATGTAACTAACTGAAGATTGGAACCTGTAATGAGCACTGATAAGTACACTTGGAGTACACAAATCACCACAACCCATTTAAATAAACCTGACGATCGTTTCATTAGGCAAGTTAGCGTCATCAGAGGATGAATAATTCTATGAGAGTTATTCATCCTCTTATGAGTCTAAACACTTGGAGAACCCAAATCACCACAACACATTTTAAAAATATTACGATCGTTTCACTAACAAAGTTAGCGTCATCAGAGGATGAATAATCCTATGAAGGTTCTCCACGGGTGCTTATTTGGTAGTAAATTGTATTATAACACGGTTTAGCTAAATTTTGTTTTATTTTAATGGTTTTCTTGGGCAATGGACGGTTTTGTTAACTTACCATTTTAAACAGACATTTTAATGAATATTGTATGTATAAAGGTATTTTGCAAAACTCACTAAGAAAACTGTTAAATTTGACTCATTTAATAATTGAAGAAGTCTGAACACAGCAAGTGAGTTATTGTAGCATATTTTTATAGATACGATCCAATTTTTTTTACGAAAACTATAGAAGAACGCGTAAAGAAAAATAATATTTTTATGTAATATTTAATAGATTTTGTTTAACACATAAATTTATTAAATAATTTAATATTTTTATAAGTCTGAACACATACGTTTTTCTTCTTAAAACGTCAGTTGCGATTTAAAACGCCAGAATTGGCTACATTTCGGCAAGAACCTGAAACGAATACGGGTTATGTAGAGAAAATATGACAAGAAGTGTGTTTTACAAAACCTTGAGTTTCAGCTTCAACCTTCATTGTCGTTCAATTAACTGAATTATTTGCAAAAAATTATTTAAATACCTAAACCCTTACTCTGAAGCCGAGACTAAGGCCTCGGTGGCCCAGGGGCAAGAACGTGTGGCTCTGAACCGATTAATACTGAGCTCGATGTCAGG
Organism: Tillus elongatus; assembly: GCA_964006375.1. Classification (NCBI taxonomy): domain Eukaryota; kingdom Metazoa; phylum Arthropoda; class Insecta; order Coleoptera; family Cleridae; genus Tillus; species Tillus elongatus. The sequence goes on from OZ023266.1 coordinate 84,470,115, forward strand.
ATACTCCTCTCCCTTTTTCAGTACATACTGTACAATTAAGATCAACCGACGTTCTGGCATTGTATTTGACCAAGTTGAGTATCTGCAAGTTCCACACTTAGGAGGGGGCGTAAAGCCGTCGGTGCGATGTGATGTTGGGTAAGTTAAAGATCCCTACAGAAGGGCAGGGGCTCAGCAAAATTTCCAGGATAGTGAGGGGAAACTGCTCCCTGGCGTCGGTGATTGGCCATAATCGCGGAAATAGCCCGACGTTAAAGGTACAAAAACACGAACATGTTTATTTATATGCTTCTAAGGCTGACTTGACTTTAATTCTGCTAAAGTTTCCATGGTATAATGTCGATTAAGACAATAATATATTTGTATATTTATACGAGAACTAATTTACTTACGTACATAGTTAGTAAAATCATAGAAATAGACCGACGTTAAATAAAAGAAATAAGCTTTGTGAGGGGTTTAGTTATAGGGTTTATGGTTTAATAGTCTAATTTGTAGAAAATATTAGTGGAAAAAGTTCCCCATTGAGGGGATCAGGACTTTTATATTTTGAAAATATTTCTTCAAATGACCGCAAACTAGGCCATTTAGAATCCACATACGGGGTTAATTTCAGTTTTTATCTGTTAAAATAAATACAGGTGACACATTTCTACCGTAAAGCTCAACATATACGTTGATATACAAGATACGAGAAAAAATTGCATACGTTAACTAAATGGTGTCTTGAGCCGCATTTTATAAAATTATTTTTACAATCACTCGATGGCCCATAAGTCGCTGTTGATTGACATTTTCTTTTTTAATCGAAGACATCTTATATTATTACATTTGTACATTTTCCATTGAAATCTAATGCATGTTTGTAAAAAAAAACAATTTGAAACGCGGCAAATGCGAGTTTTAATCAAGTGCTTCAAATTTCAATGACTTATCATACTGTTAACTCAAGGTTGGTTGGCTGGATTTTTTTCCGAAAATAAACTTAAAATGTTCCCAAAAACTGGTCCTATTTTCCTATACTAACTTATTTAAAATGAATTATAAATTACCTTAGTTTTCAAAAGTCTTGCAAATAAAGATTTCTAAGGAAGCACACAAAAATTTCTGTGAAAACCAACTATTTTTTTATAGAAACTTTGCTAAAAGAATACATTAAATTTAAATTATATACCCGTAGCTGTAATTATAACTGAAGAAAAGAAACTTACAATTTTTTTTATTTTTACGGAAATTTGCACCCTGGAAGTAAAGAAAAATATAAGCTAAAAAATACTCGGATTTTCATGCGACAAGCTTTCAGAAATAAAAACACCACTTAGGTTTGCTACTTTAAAGTTTAATTTGACATTTGTGAAAACAATTTATCAACTTATATATTATGGAAATTAAGTTGAGACAATTTGAATTATTTTAAAATTCAATAACTATTTGAAAGCGCCCTCTATACGGCATCTCGATTTTTTCGACGAATAATAGAAACTAAAACCTCTCTGAATGCGTCATCATGAGACTCTGCTATATATTGTCCAAAACGCCGTTTCATAATTTTTGATACCTATGGCCAAAAATAGAAACAACTAGAAAACAGCGAACGCTATAAGTTTTTTCCCAGAAACATGCATTATAATTCGATTAAACATGCAAAAACGCAATAATACAAGGAGTGTTTAAAAAAAAAGAAAGTTTGTATCGCCCATGACCTATGAGCCACCATGCGATCGTTAGAATAATTTTAAAAGATGCAACTTAAGACACCCTATAATTAACGGATACAATTTTTGCTCCGATCTTGTATAATAACGGATATATTGAGCGTTACCGTAGAAATACCTCACCCTATATACATGTAAACAAATAAGAAATGATATGGGTTCTACGTGGCCTGCTCCGCGCTCATTTGAAGAAATCTTCTCAAAAGTCGCGGCCTCCTCATTAACTATTTTTTTGTGCGAAAATTCGCTAAAATTTATAGACTAATAAACTATAAACTCTATTACATACAGACTTGGAGACTACTTCTCTGGCTTCACTGTTGGTTTTCGTTGGTGAAGGACGTAGCCAGCGCGTAAGCTAACTAGAGCAAGTGGCCCTTACGAATTGTGGATGTTCTAGGATGTTCTAAAACGTTTCTGTGATTATAGTTTTGCTGCTTAACAGCATTCTCAGACAGATTAAAATTGAATTAGTACGAAATCATGACAACTACAAATAAAAATATGTTGCCATGTTTGATCAAAAAATTTATCAAATTGAAAATAAAAATGAAACACAGATGACAGATGAGGTTTTCAAAATGTCTACGTGATGTATGTCAATATTTAAAATAAAAATAGAACTAGCCTATAATAACTATAATAACAGTTACAACAATAAAATAACTAAACAATAACAGTATAAAAGCAGTCTCTATACAACTATTGTCAAAGGGATTATTTAAAATGAATTTAATGGAAATATTTCAGTAAAATTAACAATGACGGTTGTAGCTGAAACTTAAGGGTTTGTAAAGCACTCTTCTTGCGACATTTGCTCTACATAACCCGTAATCGTCTCAGGTTCTGCGCCTAAATGGTGCCAGTTTTGACGTTTAAAATCGGCACTTTGAGGTCTTAAGAAGAAAAATTTTTCTTTTAATTGCTAAACTTTTTTTACTTTAAACTAACAAATTTAAATTTTGATTCATAGTTTACTTTTTACGGCATGATCCCGCGTGCCAATTTGGTTGCATGTGATGAATTTTTTTAAAAGAAAATTCACTAAAAATATATTTTCGATTAAAATTGCTTTCATTAAAATATGCTACCATAACGCATTTGTTGCGTCCAGATTATTTCTTATTTCTTGTAGTTGATTAATATAATAATAATAATAATAAAAGGACATATACGGTAGAAGTTTTGGTGTAAGATGAGAACCAACTTTGCACAAACGTTAAATTTTTATATTCTATTATATTATTTTAATTTATATATTTAATACTTTTTATGTAATCATGGTTGTATTTAAAAAACGTGAAGGTAAGATGCTTACTGGCAATTAGACCATTGCTAAACCTTTTTGCTTATCTAAACTAACCTACCCTCCACCTTTAGCTCGATCTCAACGACGACAGTGATTTGAAAAATCATCCGCCGCCGGTGAGTCTCGAACCGTCGTCCCCCGCGGCCGTATTGAAAAGTCTGAATCCACTTTCCCGCACGGCCACGGAAGCGCTATGGTTGTATCTAGTACCACTTCTTTCTGTATATAAGAATAAAAATCATATTTCTTTAAATATAAAATATATTATTACCAGAACGTTAGGGGTCTAATTTAAGAAATACAAAATCTAATTACTAATTTTTATGTTGAAATATTTCCCATAATTTCCACGTAGCGAAAATATATGACGTTCAAATGAGATTAATTTTTGTTATCATAAGCACTTATCTGCGTCATTGATTTGATGCACCTACTCATGCCAACATTTGTGAAATCTGGATTAATTTTTATTATCGTACGCACCCATCTGTGTCATTGATTTAATGCACCTACTAATGACAACATTGGTGAAACTGTAACCTTAATTATCCATTTTGCCCCTGACTAGTCAAACATATTATGCAACCTAACTTTTTTTAAGCTTTGTGTATTTATAATAATTGTTTCACATAAATTTACAATATTTGCTTTAGCAGTTCGTTACTTTGTTCTTATTTATTTGACACTTACTAAGAAACTGTCACTCTAACAATAAATAATATAAAAAGTCTGGACGCAGCAAGTGCGTTATGGTAGTAAATTTTCATAAATATGTTTTTAATAGCAATTGTGTGTGTGTATTTTTAAGAAAACAGGCATCAAATTTGGTTACCAGTATAACCTATATAGTAAAAACAATGTGCCATGTTTCATCAAAATAACTTTATTGTTGAAAATGTACAAAAATTTCCGAAAGTTAACTTGAAGTGTTCCCGAAAAAACTAGTTTCTTGGTCAACCTTATGGGTTAATAGCAAATTGAGCTATTCAAATATGAAGGATTTGATCAAAATTCGCTACCATAACGCACTTGCTGCGTCCAGAATTCCTTTTCTTACAAACATGCATTATATTTCGATGGAAAATTCAAAAATGCAATAATATAAAACGTGTTTGATTAACAAAAAAGAGAATTTGTATCACGAACGATTGATTTTTTACGAAAATTGGACAAAAATTATATACCATTAAACGATAAACTCTATAGCTAAGGCTACTGCCAAGCATCAGAGAAAAGGTCTATTTTGAATGAATTTTCTGGAAATATTTTAGTAAAATGAAGGACAATGACGGTTGAAACTAGGACTTCAGGGTTTGTAAAACATTCTTCTTAAGATATTTTCTTTCCATAGTCCGTATAAGATTCAAGTTCTTTGCCTAAATGTTGCCAATTTTGACGTTTTAAATCGCAACTTTGACGTTTTGAGGAAAACCCAAATTAATTTTTATTTCAATGCCTATTACTTTTTTGTCTCTTGAACTAAAGAGCTAAATTTTGGTACGTAACTTACATATAATAATATAAACCAGCCTACCAAATTTGGTTGGCCTTACTTTGTAATTTCGGAAGATATAAAATTTTTTCGAAAGAAAACACCAAATTTTCCTGGAAAACCTGGGCCGATTTTCCTGGATAACGAACTTGTCAGCCATTTGCAAAAGGAAGGTACTTACTAAATTTAATCAAAATCGGCTCATTATTTTTTGAGTTATCGGTGTGATATATATAGGCTGGCGCATTAAAAACGAAACTGACCGATTTGCGCCCAGAGAAATATTTTTTAAGAAACGCTGAAAGACGTCAATTTTAATATTGAGGGGGACATGTTTTGACATAAAACTCAACTTTGTCACATTAACCCCTTAAGTGTGGTGATAACAACCTTTATATTTTAAATAGGGAACCTGGGTCGTGTGTTACATCATTTGAAAGCTCTTTCTTTTCTGAATTCAGTTTTTTGGAAGTTTTATCAACTCGTTTAAAAATTATTTACAGTTGAAGATGCAAAAACGCATTTCACACATTCTGATAAAAAAATGTGCTGATAGTCAATGTTTTGTTGGTTTGTAAACAAAAAATTGACTATGAGAACATTTCTTATCGGAATGAGAGAAATGCGGTTTATTATTTCAGTTTATCGGTCGGTTTGATACTTGATAGTACTACCGAAAATTAATTTCACAATGGTGAATTCTGTAGAAGAAAGAGTTGAAATAATTACTCTTTTTTCGAAAACGATGACAGTGACAACCGTACCGCTAATTTGTTTAATGAACGACATCTGAATAGACATGTTAACAGAAAATACATTTTGGAGTTAGTTGCAAACTTTCGACAAAGTGGTTCAGTAGCCAACAAAAGCGGGATCCTGAACGTGAATTTCCGGTTAGAAACGAGACTACTGAGATTCAAGTTTTAGGACAAATTGCTGCAGACCCGACTTTGAGCACGAGAAAATTGGCCACTGTTTCAAACATCAAAAGAATAACTATTCAGCGAATACTGAAGCATGATAAATTTCACCCGTATAAAATTCATCTTGTACAACAACTGAATGAAGATGATTTTGATCGGCGGCTGGAGTTTTGTGAAGTTATGGCTGCACGAATAGCTGATAACTGGAACTTTCTGTTCAATATCTGTTTTTTAGACGAGTGTACGTTTTTATTAAACTCTACAGTCAATCATCATAATTATCGTTATTGGGCAGATAATTATCCAAGAAATTTTCACGAATTCCACACTCAAAGTCCACGGAAATTGAATGTCTGGACTGGCGTTTTTGGAGACCGTTTAATCGGACCAATTTTTCTTGATGGCAATTTGAGTGGCGAAACGTATTTGGAGTTACTAGAAGATATCGATTATCCTCTATTAATTGGCATTGTTGAAAATGATGATCGTTATCAAGAAAATCAATTAGTCTCTCAACAAAATGGAGCTGCTCCGCATTTTTCACAACGTGTTGAAGAGTTTTTGAACAAAGAGTTTCCAGGACAATGGATTGGGCGTAGAGGTGCTATTGAGTGGCCCCTTAGATCACCGGATATAACTCCTTTAGACTTCTTTATATGGGACCATTTAAAGAGTAGAATTTACGCAACAGAACCTCTCTGGTAGAATTACGACGAAGAATGCCATCTAATAACTCCACAAATGATCCAGAATGTCAGAGCTCGTTTTGACCAAAATTTGTACTTTTGTATGGAAGCTGGTGGTCAACAATTTGAACACTTACTTAACTGAATAAACATTTTTCAACGTTTTGTTTTGTTTTTTAGTTTTTAGAACGAAAAATTGACCAATTAGTACATTTGTATCACGATGAATGAAATACGTTCTTGCAAATACAACTGTGAATATTTTTTAAACGAGTTGATAGAACTTCCAAAAAATTAGTGTGCTGAATTCAGAAAAGAAATAGCTTTCAAATGATGTAACACTCGACTTATGTTTCCTATTTAAAATATAAGGGTTGTTATCACCACCCTTAAGGAGTTGATGTGTCAAAGTTGAGTTGCATGTCAAAACATATATATATAAATTGAAACTGACCACGGATATGTGTTCTGGGGGGGCTAATTAGCGCTCATTTGAAGAAATTTTTTCAAAATTCAAAAGTCGGGATCTCTTCATTAGTGAATTTTCTTAAAAAATTGACTAATAGGTTGTATAGGCCGCGTAGCTGTAAATACCAGCGCCCTTTCATTTTTCGTCTTTGGGTTAGACAAAAGTCCTTAATATAGAAGCCCAGTGGAGACTTTTTCTATAAAATTTAACCTATTCTTTACAAAAACAATCAGATATCGTGTTTCCAAGAAACACAGTACCAATGTATATACAATATACATGGAATATATTTACTTTAACAGTTAAGACATTTACCGTTAAGTTTAATAATTTGCTCAGAATCAAGCATCTGCTGACCGTTTAGCAATGCACTAGAAACAACACTAAATTATATTCGGTGTGGCAGATCTAATGGACTATGGGCAGGGGGTAACCAGAACTTTGTTAAATGTTTTTTTCTCGTCATAATGCTACATCGTAAAACTGTTTGCAAAATATAAAACAATTTTCAGAATTCCGAACTCTAAGCTTTTACCAAATGGAAATCACATAAAAGTCCTGTAACTAAAAAAAGTTTGGGACGGAGCAAATGCGTCATGGTAGCGGATTTTCGAAAAAATATTTTTAATGGAAAATATGTTTTGTTTAAAAAAAAGGACATTTGGTTGACAGTATCACCTATATAGTAGTAACAATGTACCATATTTCATTAAAATAGCTTTGTTGTTTCAAAAAGTACAAATATTTCCCGAAAATACACCTTAAAAGTTCCAGAAAAAACTGGTCCGATTCTCCTGGCCAACTTTAAGCTATTTACACACCTGCCAATATATAGTTATTCACAAACAGCTTTAGGACCAAAATTGAAAAAAAAATTATAAAAATTTCTTTTACAAAAATCACAATTTTTTACAGAAATTGCCTTCAGTAATGTTACACTAAATTATATGTTTCACAAAAAAGAAGCATGCTTTGACTCACGCATCAAAACATTTAAATTCCAAATTATAACCCAGTTTCAATAAAGCTTGCCAAAAAGCATTAGCTACTAATAATTGTTCCTACATTTCTTGGCGCATAAACCCTACCTACTCATGCCGTCCTTGTGTCAGCAAGCGATGGGTGCAAGAAGATATTTGATCAAGCCAAAAATAACCTCCAGCAATACGTAAGGGACAAAATCATCTCATTAAAAAAAATAACCGACGTTTCTTGTCCATCGCAAAAATTATCGCAAACCTTACCACGAACTCCTAAACTTACTTATTTTATGGCGCCTGTTTTTGATGTCTTTAAGATAGCGATATTTCCATCTTCTTGGAAATAATCTATAGTCAGTGGTTGTACGGCAGAATTTGTTTTGGATCCATGTTAACAACAAAGTTCCTTGTGGCGCCCTAAATGTTAGCAACTATATATATATATATATATATATATATATATATATATATATATATATATATATATATATATATATATATATATATATATATATATATATATATTGTGATTTTCCTTGCGAAATAGTCCAGGGTAATTATAATATAAGATGAATAATAATAATAATAATTTTTGAGACCCTGCAACTTCGTTATTTTTTAGTTTCCAAAAAGGCTATAGGAACTTGTGGCCGACAACATGCAGAAGAATATTAGTAGAGTTGTGGATATTTAGATTTAGTTATCCTCTCATGACGCTCATTCGGTTAGTGAAACGATTGCCAGAATGTTTAAATGTGTTGTGGTGATTTGGGGTCTTTGAGTGTGCCTATCAGTGCTCATCACAGGTTCCAGTCTTCACTTAGTAACGTTACTTATTATAGAGCTGCATCTTATAACATTATTTTAACAATTATCGGTGGCCTATTGGTGATACAAGTCTTCCTTTTTTTTAATAGGATACCCTTTATATTATTGCATTTTTGCATTTTTCATCAAATTATAATGCACGCATGTACAAAAAAAAGGTATCTTTCATCGTTTTTAAGTTATTCCAAAGGCTTGGCAACTTTTCACGTTTTTGACAAATACCAAACATTGTAATACGGCGTTTTCTCCAAAAGATATTAAAGTCTCATAAAAATGACGCATTCAGGAAGGTTTTTATTTATATAATTCGTCGAAAAAATCCAGATGCCACATAGATACCCCTTTCAAATCGTTGCTGAATTTGAAAAAAAAATTAACTACCGTAACTCAATCTTTTTAAAAAGAAAAGCATGTATTTTATGTTTCAGAAGTAAATGTGTCCTCAACAGTTCTAAGACCTTTTATACCTACCTAAAGACTATATTTTAAAAAATATTTTCATTCATGTAGGGAACGATTTAGATTTTATTTCAGTTTTTTATTCAATTCTAATATCCGATCAGATTATATTATTTAAGGAAATTGCAAAGATAAATATTATAATATTTAACTCAACTTTGGTACAAAAAGTAAGGAATAATTATTTGATAAGATTATCTCTATTTACATTTTCATAATACATAGGTAAGGTAAGATGCTTACTGGCAATTAGGCCATTGCTGATTGCTGACCCTTTTTGCTCATCTAAACTAACGTACCCTACCCTCCACCTTGAGCTTAATCTCAACGACGACAGATTTTGAAAAATCATCCGCCGCCGGTGAGGCTCGAACCGTCGTCCCCCGAGTCCGTATTGGAAAGTCTGAATCGACTTTCCCGCACGGCCACGGAGGCGCTTTAATACATAGGTAAGTAGTTGGTAAATTGTTTTCACAGAAATCAAATAAAATTTTAAAGTGATAGGCTTAAATAACGTTCTTATTTCTGACAGCTTGGGACGTGAAAATATGATTATTTTATGCTTTTATTTTTCTTGGCTTCCACTGGTTTAAATTTCCGTTAAAAGTTAAAACAAAACTTTTTACATTTTTGTCAATTTTAATTACAGATTTGGTTTATAATTTAAATGTTATGTACTTTTATTTCAGAAAATTTGCGTACAGAAACTATCTAGCCGCATTTTGCCAGATATTTTTTGTCAAATTTTTGTGAAATGCTTTTAATTAATAATTCAATAAGATATTAAAAAAAAGTTTGCGAATTCACACGCCAAAATTGTTTTCAAATTTCTATAAAAGATAATTTGTTGGCAAGTTTTTGTGTAAAAAACTTCTTTTAAATTTTCATAAAATGATTTTTATATAATTTTCGTCTAAGCCTACTACTCGCCAAACTTTGTAAAGAAAATGGCGAATTTTTGTGAAACAAACTGCAAATTTTTATGTAAAATTCTCTTTTTATTCTGTCAAAAAGCTTTCGGTGAATAATTATATCTTGACAGTTGTTGTAGTTCTTGTGTAAATTGCTTGGATAGGTTCGTTGGCCATGGAAGTCCGATCAGTTTTTTCCGGAAAATGTTAAGTTTAGATTTGGGAAACTTCTGTACTTTCTTAATTGAATATGGTACATGATTTCCACTATGAAAGTTATACTTTTATAAAATTCAATATATTTCATTTAAAAAAACATATTTAAAATGAAAACATTTCTATGAAAATTCGATACCATAACACATTTACTGCGTCCCGAGTTTTTTATATTGTATGTCGTTTTATTTTTTAACCAATCAATTTTAGTGATATTGCAGTGATGACCCTCCTTAAAAATTCTATTTATTCATATCTTGACCTTTATTTCTCGCTGAGTGAAACATTTTTGTCACACGTGATACATGCAGTCTGTAAAAAATTCCACCCTTTTTCTGACGGTGAAAAATATACAGATATTCTGTTCAGAAGAAAAACTCAAGACTAGTCAATAGCTGTGTTAGGCGATGTTATTTTATTCTTATGCGCCAAAATTTGGAAATGGCTAAAACAAAGTATTGCAAAAGATATTTTTTGGTATTCCAAAAATTAATGAAATAGATCGGGTGCATATAATGAATCGATTTTGACAAAACCTCTTCTTTTGTTAATGCTTAGAGAGTTCTCTAGCTAGCATAATCTAACGAGCTATTCTACAAATAATTTTAAGCCATTTTGATAAAATTTACATGCTGCTAAAACTTAGACATAGATTAATTCAAAAATCAGTTATACATATTTAAAAATTGTAAAATTATAACGCACTTACTGCAGCTAGTCTTTTTTAGTGGTTTTAAAAACACAAAAATGTTACTCCATTTTTTTAATTATTATTACACAGAGCTACCACATTTTTCTACTATTTGCGTAAAAAAACACTACATTAAGAACAGCAGAAAATAAACATTTGTTTGTGTTATTTTTAGGACCTCAGTATCATATTTTGTAAATAAGTTTTAGGTTAATTTCATTAGAGTAACATCCCGCTTACTATAACTACTTTTTATAGAAAATATAGATAACGTAAGCAGTTTTACAAACCTTTTTCCTCTAAGTTGTGGATATCCAAACAACTCTTCTGTGATCTGCTTGACGTGCAAGAGTTATAATCAGTGCTGGTATGCAAATGTGTGTAGATATCCATCAACAGTTGATCAACTAGCACAGAAGCGCGCTTTTGTTCAACATTATTCACATTATCACCTTCCATTTTGTTATAAGACCCCATATTAAAGGTGATGGGCAAGGGAGTAATCAGTTTGTCTGGAAATTTCGTCGCACTTTGCATGTAGGTTGTCACCACCATGTCGCCGAACATGGCTCTACTACATTGTTCTAACTCCCGCACTCGTTGGCGACAAACTCGTGCCATGTTTGTGTTTTAATTTATGCGATAGGGAACATCCGTTTACCATAGATTATCACCTATGCATTGTCGGTCACTGCTAATATATCCAGTTTATCGCTTATCGCTAAAAAAGAGGGAATAGGACCTCATAATTATTATATTATTAGACTTCATTATAAGCGGCAGTTATCGCTATTGGTTACAGTGATAACGCTAATTAATAAATTTAGAGGTAGGTAAGTAATACTATTATAGAGGGGCCCAAAGATAATTAACATTTTGTATATTGCTGACTTTTTGTTAACTAAGTAATAACTTCAGGATATGATTTGATTTGAATTGATTCTGAGCCGAAAGGTTTTTTATTTTTATTTAAACAACACACCACGTGGGCTTACAGCCTAAATACTATCGTACCGTGGGTGTTGACAAGGAAGAGAGGCAACTTGTTAATTCTGGACTTGAAGGTTTGGATGTTCGGAGGAGAAGGAAAAACATGTGCCGGCAAGGAATTCCACAACTTGGAAGTCCTCGGGACAAAAGAGCGGGCATAACAAGATGTTCTATGTCTGGTGACCTGGACAGTAAAAGGGTGCATTCGCTCTGTTCCCCTGGTAGATCTGTTGTGGGCAGCAGGTGGAGTAACTATGGAAAAAAGCTCCTCGGAGCAGTGCCCGTGCAGATATCTATAAAAGAGAGAGAGAGAGAGGTCACCAACGGCACGTCGGTGGGTAAGGGATGGCAGCCTTTCGGTGAGGGTAGGGTCACCGATGTGACGTATAGCTCTCTTTTAAATGGAGTCCAGGGTAGCGAGTGTAGAAGCGGCAGCTGCACCCCAGATGTGGGAGCAGTATTCGAGGTTTGGCCTTATTTGTGACGTATATAAGATATAGAGATTAGCTGGTGAAAAGTATTTGCGAGCCCGGAAGAGGAAACCTAATTTCTTAGCAGCCGCTTCTGAAATTGATGTGACATGTTGGTGCCAATTGAGATTTCGATCCACAGAAATGCCAACAAGAGAAAAGGACTCATTACTTTGAATAACTTGGTTGTTCATTGTGATGGGTCTAGGGCTGGTGTATCTCTTATGATAAATAAAGCAAGACTGACATTTGGTGGGGTTGAATTTTACAAGATTTCTACTTCCCCAGTCTAATATTTTTTGGAGATCCACGGAGACAGAACCCTCCATGAGTCTGCAATCCTCATCTAGTTGGGCTAAAGAGACAGGCTTACAATATTGTATGTTTGCGTGGAGGGTGCTGTCGTCCGCGTAACTGCGAACTGGGTTGGATGTGCTAGAGAGGAGGTCATTGATGTGGAGAAGAAAAAAAGTGGGGGGTAAAGCTGAACCTTGCATTAATTGGATACAGTTTAGAGGAATGGCCATCGACGACAACAGAAATGCTCCGGTTGGAGAGGAAATTTGCTGCCCAGGTACAGAGTTTTGGTGGTAGGCCATAGGCTGGAAGTTTATTAAGCAGCGGTGCGTGCCAAGCCTGGTCGAATGCTTTGGATATGTCTAGAGCGACAATCTGGGATTCACCGTGTAGTTCCATAGACCTGTTCCATGAATGGGTGAGAAAGGAAAGGAGGTCGGCAGTCGATCTGCGCTGACGGAATCCATACTGCCTGTCCTGGATTAGACTGTGTTTTTCAAGAAATTTTAGTAATTCGGTGTTTATATACTTTTCCATAACTTTAGAGACGACTGAAATGAGAGAAATAGGCCTGTAGGTCGCAAGGAAGCGTTTCGTATCCTTTCTTGGAGATGGGTTGTACTCGAGCAGATTTCCAGTTACTAGGGAATATGCCTTTATTGTAAGATATCTGAAACAGACGAGTTAGGACAGGAGCAAGTTCTGGTGCGCATTTTTTGAGAACAATTGCTGGGATCGCGTCAAGGCCAGAGGCTTTCCTGGTATTAAAAGAAGAGAGCATCTTTCGTACCTTTTTAGTTTTGAAAATAATATCCGTCATTTTGTGCGCGACATAGGGGACTGTTGGTGTTTGAACATTTGGAGGTGGGTTGAGAGTAGAATTGTCAGCAAACAACGAAGCAAAAAGTTCAGCCTTGCCCAGGGCGGTAGAAACAATTTCATCCCCTGAGACAAGAGGTGGGAACGTGCTCTTGCAGAAATTATTTCCAATAGATTTAGCAAGAGTCCAGAAGGGTTTTCCGCCGTTGGAGCTTAAGAGGACTTTGTTTTTGATGTGGCTATTAAACGAGTTTTTTTGCCTCAGAAAGAATGCGGACGTAGCGGTTTCTTGCGTCGTTAAATGCTTGACGGTTTTCTTCACTGGGATTGTGTGGAAGCGTTTTGTGAGCTTTGACCTTTTCAAGTCTGGCCTTGTCACAGGATTTAGAGAACCAGGGCTTTTGAATGGCTGAAGAAGTTTTCTGTGTACGTGGAATAAATAATTCTATGCCAGCTTGGATAATTTCGGTGACATTTTGTGAGATATCAGAGGGGTCAGGATGAGAGAAGCAGACAGACGCCCAAGGAAATGTGTAAAAGTAATCCCGCATTTCGTCCCAGTTTGCGGAGTTGTAGTGCCAAACGATACGTGGGTGTGATGACTGTGTGACCTCGGGTTGGATTGCGCAGGAAGCTGTGACCATGCCGTGGTCTAAATGATCAAGGGGGGCGGTGACTGATATCCTATAGCATTCAGGTTTTGTAGTAAAAAGGAGATCCAAGGGATTTGAACTGTGTGTTGGGATGCGAGGGAAGTAAGTAGGTTGCTGAACTATATTGACTAAAGAATTACTGACTGCAAAGGCCTCCGCTGCTCTCCCTTGTGGATCGGTTTTTAAAGATCCTAGCCATTCCTTATTATGGACATTGAAGTCAGCAAGAATAGTGACCTCGGAGGAAGGATATTCAGAAATCAGATAGTCGGTTTTTTTCAGAAAGGTAGTCAACGAGCTGGACAAAGTTGATGTGAGAAGGTGATCGGTAAATGCAACAGATGAATTGAGTTGCAGCCCAGAGAGAGAGAGAGTTGTATCGATAGTATGTCTTTTCTTCCAGCTTCTAAATTGGGGAGTCTGATGCAGGGTAGATTGCTACGGACGTATGCGCACACGCCTCCATGCAATCTAAAGGAAGTAAGGAGCTCATATCCCGGGAAATTAAGGTGATTAGTGGCTGTTTTGCCACTGATTTGGGTTTCGGTGAGGAAGAGGAGTTGGGGCCTGTTAGCCTGGAAGAAATGGTGGACGGAGTTAAGGTTAGAATTTAGGCCACATATATTCGAGAAGGTTATGTTAAATCTTGATGTTGGCGCCCCCTGTACACCCCTCTCCCGGAGATCCGAATGGAGGGGTATTTTACCTCCGGAATCTTTTGTACAAGGAGGAGCCATCATCATTTTTACTTATAAGGGAAACCGACTCATACACCAGAACCGGAAACGTCGGTTGGGACTTCACCACCCCTTAATGTATGAGGTAGTACCTCCTCGGGTGTGAAAAAAAAATATTCTTTACTATCACGTAAAGGAAAATTCCACTACCACCTGCTGCAAAACATAGCACCTAAACCCCTTCGTATTCCAAATACAGAGTGTTAAATCTTTTACAAAATAACAGTACCCTCCAAATATCGGAAACACCCAACTAACCCAACTAACGACCACTGTTAATTATAAACGCATCAAAGGGTATTATTCGGCGAAACACGCGTTTCTAAATATAATCAGTGTCTTGCTTGCGGGTAGCCTATAGGATTTGATTTAGAAAAATACTGTAAGACACTTTTTTCAAATTGATACACTTACACGTTTCCGCAATTAAAACTAGAGAAAAGTTCTGTTTTGGCTTTTTTTCTGCTCAGACATGCCGTTTGTGTTTATACTTTTTACAGATTTTCAATGATTGTGATATTACGAATTGTTTTTGTTGCGTTGGCTTCTTAACTCACTTTTCATGTATAGCTTTTCAAAATTATTTTAGGATGCACTATTCCTTGAAATATATATACTAAAAGATGTAATTTTTACTCAAAAGAATTAATTTTTAATACACGCAAAAAACGCAAAATTTACTTTATAATTTGGCAATACAATCATCAACTTTGTATACATTTCATTTCTTAACGTCACACAGTCTGGGATAGACATCAGTAAACATTGAATGAAAGGCTCCTTACCAGATAAGAAATTCATTTAATTCACTTCCCAACGCGTTTCGACCTCCAAGAGGTCATCCTCAGGGGATAAATCTATAATCACAATAAGAAAGGTGGTTCAGAACAACATAAGTTTTTCCGGTAGGCAATTGTGCACGTTAGAACACAATGATGACAAGATATTCTCTACAGAAAATGTCAAAAGTTAAAATCACAAGTCACACAGTAAAATGTTAACCAACAGTCAAGCTAAAATCTGAGAGAGCCACAGAATGAGACAAGCAGATACAGTCACACAAGCTAAAAAACTATGTTAAAGCTAAAAGATGCAATTAGAAGTCAATTAAAATTGCAATCTAGTGGGTTTCAACGCTTTTCATTTTGCTTTGATATTTAGTTTAATTGACTTTTAATTGCACGTTTTAGCTTTAACAAAGTTTTTTAGCTTGTGTTACTGTATCTGCTTGTGTCATTCTGTGGCTCTCTCAAATTTTAGCTTGACTGTTGGTTAACATTTTACTGTGTGACTTGTGATTTTAACTTTTGACATTTTCTGTAGAGAATATCTTGTCATCATTGTGCTCTAACGTACACAATTGCCTACCGGAAAAACTAATGTTTTTCTGACACACCTTTCTTATTGTGAATATAGATTTATCCCCTGAGGATGACCCCTTGGAGGTCGAAACGTGTTGGAAAGTGAATGTAATGAATTTGTTGTCTGGTGAGAAGCCTTTCATTCAATGTTTAGTTATATAAATTTATACTAAATACTGCAAAAACATTGTCCACATAATGATAACATACTCTAGGAAAATAGTAATTTTAATTTCCTAGGTCTGTTTTATATCTACTCACGAAAAGGTCTGCAATAAATGGGGAAAGAGGGTTTGCTGTGCCAGGGGTTTGTTCAAAAAATTCATTATTAAATTGAAAAATCTTCTGATTCATGCAAAGATTTGTTAAATTTATATATTCTTTGCAGACCTCTTCATGCATGTTGTTCATTTTTAACAAATGGTCTAAATACGTTAGCGTTTCTTTTATGGGAACACTGGGAAATAACGAAGTCACATCAAACGCTTCGCCTCAACCAAGTCAATATTTTTGACTTTATTAATAAATTCAAGTGAATTAAAAACTGAACAACTTTTCTGTTTCATAGGCAAGCCTTTAAATTCGTTTGTTAAGCATTTTGCTATATTGTATGTCGGGGAATCCATAGTGGAAGCAATAGGTCTCACCGGCTTTCCGGGTTTATGCATTTTCGGGAGACAGCACTTTTAGAAACTTTAATATTTGAAACTTGTAACTTTTTTCATAAATGTTTTGTAATAACCTTATGACATCTCTTTAAATTGTTTTGAACGTCGAAAATAATTTTTTGAAGGGGGTTTCTATTTAGTTTTTGATAGGGACCTGATTCTGTTGCGTTACATACTCTATCTTTATAATCGTTTTTGTCTAAAATCACAACCTTACTACCTCTGTTTGCTTTAACATAGATATATTCTTTCTCTTGCAGTCGTTTAACTATATTTATTTGATTATTGTTTTTGGTATTAATGAACTTATTTTCACTTAAATTCTTAGTTAATTTAACTTTACATGCTTATCTAATAACGTTTTTTGAAGGCTCAGGTAATTGTTTAACAGCTGTTTTAATACCACGTGCGGAGTTTTAGCTCTTTATTAAAAAGTTCTGGACGCAGCAAATGCGTTATTGTAGCGAATTTTCGTAAAAATGAAGAATATCGCATTTTTTTGTAAATATACAAAATTTATGGTTTATTTTGAAATAAAACATGCCAGTAAGAAAAAAGCAGGTGTATATTATCGAAATACGTTTACATATGTCAGGTGTAATGTATTCACCAAACTTTGATTGAAATACAAAAAATATTTTAACTTGATGAAAGTGGAAAAATGTGCCGCCCTATTTTCGTCATTTGAGTTTGTCTGACTGAGGTATGTCAATATGACAAAATTTTAATTACACTAAAAACTACCTAACTTTATTACCTTTCGACACATGTATCACACTAGATTATATTCAATGTAAGTAAGTAGGTAATTCCAGTCCCTCAACTGCCACCTTAGATCTAACGTGCTCACGTCTAATTGCTTGAATTTAACCAATGAAATCAAGCTCCCTGCGTAGTCGTTATTTTGAGCGTAGAGTTGGTTTGACAGGTGCACTCTGAGTCGCTTACCCGTTGCGAACCTCAAGGAGAAATAACCTCTTACCGAGTTTGTCTGGACCTGACATCGGTTAGCATTTGACTCAAGGCGGTATCATGGAGTCCCGTTTTCAAGCAACATCCAAGCAATGGCGGTTTCTCGTTTCGAAGCTAACAGAAAGATAGCCCTAGGTTCATGGATTAGATAGAATGACTAGTAAGTCTGTGGGCAGAGAGACCCGAGAGGACGGTAATACCTTTTGTGTATTCCAAATGCGGATAACACCTATAGTTTCAGTTTGCGTTTTGGTGTTTTAAATAACACTTATTAGAAATTTGTGTAACTTTGCTCAACAATTTTGAAAATGATTAGTTACGGATTGATTTTAATTTTTATTTTGTATTATCTTAAAGACAATATTTTATTTTTTGAGGTGTTGTGTTGTAAACATAACTCCACAGCGAATCAATGGTATTACGAATTGAACGTTATTTATTCAAGATTACTTTTATGGTCAATAAATAAATAGGTGAATCGTCATAAATATAGATACTTGTTTAATGTAAAAATTAGGTTATATATGATTAAAACAAAAACTCAATAAATAACTTGACCTGAATATATCTTTAGATTACTGGTGCAGTTGTTTGTAGTGTATTAATATGCAAAAATAATTCTAAAAAGGCAATGGGTAGTGGAGATAAAGTTTCTTTCTTTCCTTTTCCAAAAGAAGTAAAAATAAAATATTTCTTTTCCAAAAGAAGTCAAAATAAAGTATAATGTAAATCTGCAGATGAGCCCAATGAGTGTTTTTAGAGAAAAATTTTAGGAACATGCTAAGAAGCCCCCCTGGATGTACAAACAACAAGAAAAATTGCGTGCATGCTTGTCAACTTAGTTGACCCTACATAAGCTGCCTTTATCCTATTTTGCAGCTACACCTTCTTAAAGTCTTGTTTATCCCGCATAAAACCCCTTTTCACCACATGTCTCATATATATCTTCTGGGTCGTTACCAAGAACGTTTTCTTGTGGTTCATGCATTGATGTGAATGATTGTAGGCATGCAGAAGACGAAGGAGAACACACTTGTGTTTTGAGGATGTCGGCCGGCATGGGACAACGGTGGGGGTGAGTTGGATGCTTCTTACTTGGAAGTTTTCCTTCCCATCCTGCGTGCATACAACCACCATCAATACATGAAGCACAATCAAAATTCTTAGGTACAACCCCGAAGAAATAAGATACGGCACCTGTGGCGAATATGGGTTTTGTGCGGAATAAACATGATTTTAAAGACGTATAGCTGCTAAATGGAATAAAGGCAGCTTATATGGATCCGTCTAAGCTGTTTTTTTGTATTTTTTTTCTTATTCCCCGCCTATCACCCCTATTCACTCCTGGCCTCAAAAAAATTTTTTGAGATTGTTTGCAAGACATTTTTCTTGTGGTTTATTCATCCAACGGAGATTCTAAGTATGTTTCTGAAAAAAAATAATCTAAAAGCTCTGTGTCAGCTCATCTGCAAATGTACCGAGAATTATTATACCTACATTATTGATTTACTTATTGCGATAGGACAATTTACTATTATTTTAGAATTAAATATAAAATGTATGAAATTTTAGTTTAGAAATGATTGTAAAACTTATAAACCTACTGTTTTTATATGTGTACAAATACAGACCCACCTAAATGTTATAAACTTAAATAATTTACTTATTGTGATAAGTTGCATGTTATTTAATGAGGCATATCCAGTAAAATAGGTAAGTATAGTATTAAAACAACTAAAAACCTTGGTTGCGGCTGAGAAGAGAAACCTTCTGTCTAATTTAAGGCACATGTATTTCGCCACTTTTATGTTGGCAACCTGTTTAAACACCTTAATGATTCGTTCAGTCATTCCGTGAAGATATGGTGGAATCGCAAAGGAGCAGGGCCCCGACTTTTCCTGTTGTGTTGGAGTGTGCGCCGGTGGGGTTGGGGTGTCGGTCTATATTGGATCTTTTCCATGGCCAGGTGAATCTAATAGGAATTTCCTTAGGTCCTAGTCATTTCATCAGTCCACCTAGGCATGGAGAAGATTCGATACAGGCCGACGCCCCAACCCCATCGACGCACACTCCAACACAACAGGAAGAGTCAGCGCTCCGCTCCTTTACACTAATTCTACCATATATTCTGGGAATGACTCAACGATTCATTAAGGGTTTCAAACAGGTTGCCAACATAAAAGTGGCGAAATACAATGTACTCACGAAGAGAAACGTAGTCAAAAACAGAAAAGACTGTATTCCGGTTGCTAAAAGCAGGGACGTAATGCACAGCATTAAGTGCAGAGACTGTCATCTCAGATATGTGGGACACGCATCACTAACCGTCGCAAGAAGACTAGTGTTGCCCAAAAGCAAATGCAGGTGCCACAGCGACAGGTGTGCCCTGGCATAACATACAAATAATACAGGCCACAAAATGGATTTCTAGAACACCGAGGTCCTACACAGGGAGAAGAATTATGAGAAGATAACTTTTCTCGAGATGTGTTACATACAAGAGAGCAACACAATAACTTTTAGATCGGACATTAATAACTTAAGTACTATATATAGCTATTTACTTTATTTGAAGAAAAGAAATCCATCGACCTAGTGTGTGTGACGACCAGCTTTGAATTCTGTCACCCCTGGTAATTGACCTATTTTCGATCCTATTTTCCCAACATTTAGGGTTTTCTCGGTTTTTCCACCCCTCACTTACTATAAAGATGTGTAAACTCACTCATTTGCTCCACAGACCAAGATGTTACACAGGATAGCATAAAGTTAACATTGCGTTCTTCCTGTTTCTTGACATTTCGGGTTTTTGCTATCTTTCGGCCGTCCACTTGCTACAACAAGTATGAAACGGCGCTCTTGTGCTCCCCAGACCGGGATCTTACATAGGATAACATACAGTTAACATTGCAGCCTTTCTTAGGTGCGCTCCAGACCGGCACGGTACATAGGTTTACGTTCTTCTCTCGTGTGTGCATCTTTACATTGGAAGGTGGTTTTTTGGAAAACCCCTGAATCTCCCTTTTCGCTACTTGAACCAGACAAAGCTGGTGCTTACCAAAAGGTCTTCATGCTCTCTTTAACCGGATCTGATTAAGCTGACCTGAAATTCACAGAACCTTCCCGTCCATAGCCCCTCAGGCCATCAAGTTGCTCTGACAACATGAAGTGACCATCTTGTGTCAATTACAACGCATCTGCTGAATGGCAATTAAGTGGATATAACATAAAATTGCCACAAAAACACTTCGTATACAATCTCTTCTTTGGGCTGTTCATGCTGGTCTGGTTCAGCTTACCTCAATTCCCAACATGTAAAGATAATATATGTCAATAATTCCTTCAAGATATAGAGTTCCTATGTTAGCATGAAAAGACACTATTGTACCACTTGTAATTGCATATGTCCAATGGCTGTGGGGCTGATATAACAAATAATCTGCTAAAAAATACTCCATCCTCAAAGCTTGACAATTTTTAAATGTCTCAGTAGGCCTAACTGAGTCAATGCATGATCATTTCTTATTCTCTGAAATTCCATGCATTCTGTTCTTGTGACCAACAGTTGGTTGTTACTCTATTTTGGTTCTATGTCTCTCATCGCAAACAAATGTCAACTGTCATTCGCGTCAAAGAGAATTCAATGCGAGGTTAAGCGCGCGGGCTGTTACAATCACATCAACGTTTTAGGGAATTTAAAAAAAAATCGCTAATGAGGAGATCTGTGTTTATTTATATATATATATATATATATATATATATATATATATATATATATATATATATATATATATATATATATATATATCCAACAACCAACATTTAAGTTTATTTTCGCAAAATTTTCTAACCATAAGTAATTTTCATAAAATATAGTACATTGTTTCTACTACATAGGCTATACCGGTAATCAGATTGATGCCTGCTCGCATTTGCTATTAAAAACATTTTTATGGAAATTCACTTCCATAACATCATAACATACTTGCTGCATTCAGACTTTTGAGAAATATTTATATATTTTCAAACAATAAAGTTATTTCGATGAAATATGATACATTGTTTCTACTATATCGGCAACCAAGTTTAATGCCTGCTTTCATCAAAAAAGACAGTTGCTATTAAAAACATTATGAAGAAAATTCGTTACCATAACGCACTTGCTGCGTCCAGACTTTTTTTTTTAATCTCTAACGATGTTTTTAACAAAATCACTATGTAAATACGCCGATTGGAGGCTGCTGTTCATATATGTATGTGAATGTCTTATGTGCAATGTCCACAGGCCTGGTCGCAAAACGCCACAATTGGTGTGATCTCTTCTGATGCTCCTCGAGTTTAACTTTAGTTCACTTATCGGTGAGATAATAGATTGTCTTGTAGCTGAATGTTACGTAGCTGTTGTTTTCTTTATATATTCTGTTGAAGTGTCAATTTGACACGAAACATATAAAGCATGGTATTACCAAGAACTTTCGTAATTGCTTTATCTGCCCAAAAAGGTCGAATGTCCTGAAATGAGATTCTCAGTTTTTGGAACTAACAAGTGACGATCGTTAATTCCTCCCAAGTCTGTGTGTGTGTATATATATATATATATATATATATATATATATATATATATATATATATATATATATATATATATATATATATATATATATATATATATCCCGAATATAGCTCATAAACCTGACTGCTTATATTAACTATATTTTAGGTTGCTAAAAGTATAAATTTGCGATGCTCTATTTTCAAGTGAGATCTATACTTTGGTATCTTCCAGATGTTGTATGAGCGTTCTCTGTTTGCCTCGTTTCAAAATCATTTAAGATAGCAAATAGTGCAAGTGCTGTTGCTTTGGGTTCTATTGGTTTGCAGAATGGTAGTTGTTCTACTGTTGACATGCCATCACAAAATCGAACATATGCAATTAATCTGTTACTTCATCAAGCTGAAATGAAGACAAAAAAATGTCAAGCAACTCCCTAATAAGAGAGTGATAAGAATATCATTTGGTATAGGTATGGACTGCAGATGTTTGGCAAAATTACCTTCAAACATAGTTGCAGATGGCAGAATAAGCTCTCCACCAATGGTTTTTTACATTTGGCTGTTTAATATAAAACTTTATAAGAGGCAGGTAAAGCTTTGTCATTAACACACAGTCATTAACAGACAGATTATTGCTTTTTATATGATTTTAATTGTAATTCGAAGAATTCTCGGGGTTTGATAACGTACTCAATATAAAGCGTGTCCAAATGTCCTTTAAATTTGTTAGGTTTCATGCTGTCTGCCGCCAAAATCACACACAGGGGCCTTTCTTCTTCATTTACTTGAGTGCTGGAAAAGTGAAATTTTAAATATTTTTTAAAATATTTTCTTGATTTTTGTTTCAGAAACACTCTCGTCTGTGCACTTGTTGATGCTTCACTATCGTTAAATGCTCGCTTACGACCACTTAAAAATTTATCAATTACTCTGTATACACTGTATAAATCTACTGCTACTCGAATATCGTGAATTGCAGTTAACACGCATATTACAACATACACATTCACGGTAGAAGGATCGATTCGACTAAGACTGACTGGAACTGAACGATATGCAGCACTTATACATGCCGCGCAGACGTTCTAGAATGTTCCAAACAAATCTAAACTTCTCGCGTAGGAGGTAGGTAAAGATAATTTATTCATGGATAGGACGTTTTAAGATCTCTGTTCGATGTACATATTCTGTATTAAAAATGAAACGTCCATAAATGGACATCCACTGTACATCCACAATTTGCATTATTATGGATGTCCAGAACTGTCCACTCACAAAACGTCCATAACAAAGATAAATTGTAGAAGTACAGAAACGAACACCTACTAGCCGTCCATAAACTGGATTATCTTCTGAGGACCAGAAATAAAAATCCATGGTACGCCCTTAACCGACATTAGTTTGGAACGTCGAAATATGGAAACCTACTGGACGTCCATAACCACTATTAGTAGTAACGTCAAAAATGGACTTCGACTGTATGCCCATAACCGGTATCAGTTAGAAATATCGACAAGCGGACATCTAATGGACGTCCTTTTCTTGTTGATGGACATGCTGTAGCTTTTTTGTATCTATTTTGAAAATCCAGCTGATGCTCTATGCTATCTGGGTTATAGCATTCAGCAGCTTCAGTTTAACCACAAAATTGTGTTTGTGATAAAAGCCAGTTGCTTTGGTGAAAATTCAAATAAAACGCCTTAAATTAGTCAATATTTTATTTGTAGTCCATCAATATAACACTATACAGAATGCTTAATTTAAGTAACTTATTCACATAAGCTGAGCTACTACACAACCTTATTTGTTTCACAGTTGCCTCCACTACTGCCTTGTATACATAAATTTGTATGATTGATGGAATACATTAAATGCACACAAATATATTTGCTAAACTATTACACAACAATAAACAGGTAGATAGATAATATCAGACAAAGCGCGAATTTTGACGATTTCATAGATACACAGTGGAGATCCTAAAGGTTTAAAATTGCTCAGTTAAAAATTATTTTAGCCAAAACAGTAGGAGGCTATGGTAGGTTTTAAGGATTAGGTGGTGATGGTTATGCAGCAAAAGTTTAAGACAAAGTCTTAGGACTTTTCTTTACAAAATTCTCTTCGCGAACAATTTTTTTTTTATTTTTCGTATTTTTTTGTTATTAAATGTTCACAACTGGATTTTTTTCTACATGGCTCACATTCACGTCACAAATTAGCTTAGTTGTAAAATTTGAAGCCCATTTTTATAGATAATTTTGGTTTATTATTAAAACAAACCCAGGACAGTGAATTGTTAAAACTTACTGAAAATCAGCAGTAGAAACTTTTTCAGTTTTATCTTACTTTGAGGCAAGCTGTCCACTATGTTAAAAGTATTTTGTTCTTAATATTATTTTAATGTTATTTTTTAACTCTCCTCATACTGCACTCTGGGTGGTTATAACAGTTCTGTGTTTCTTTGAGTAAATATTTACCATACACTAATAAGAATACATTACATCTATATGTTTTAAATATACGAAAAAGATCTTCCATCTAGATTTGAGGATACATTCGGCGTTATTTGCGTTTCTTTTTATTTATTAGCTTAAAAATCGCCTAAACTTAAGTTATATTATTAAATTGAAAATATCAGGCGGAATAATACTTGGTATTGTAAATATCAATATTCCCGTATCAATAGCAACTACATATACATCTATATCTGATTTTTAATGCATAGACACAGTAATCATGCAACCTGCTTTTCCGGTTATTTGATCTTAACCATGACATTTTTTCTATTGCATTTCGTGCTAATTTTTTTATCGACAATAAACGAATACAAGCAACCTATTTGTGCATCAATGTAAAGTGAATAAATCCTATCCTAACAACTATTATGTACCATATCCTAAATTTGTGCGTATCCACTATATAACCTGACTTAAGTCACCTGTTTTAATGTAAGTTGGCTTAAGTCAAGTCATATGACATGCTTTCGGTTATAGACATTCATCTATCTCATGCAATACCGTGTCTCTAAATGGGTAGATATTAATATGAATACATATATAATGAATATGAATACATATATAATATAGTTTTATATAATATATAAGAGAACATTTAATAAGCACATAAATACACATATATTTATTATTAGTACATACTTTGTGCTAAAATACAATGAACAGCCACTCTTTTTTTATTTTTAATCCGATAGATATCACTATATTAAATATTATTAACGAAGAAAAGATTAATAGAAGATTAATATATGTAATACATAAATGTGACACCAGAAATATTATAAATATAGAAGAGTTGAAAAATGCTGAAGGACTAGCTTTGTTAAATTCTACTGTAAATTTGAATGAGGTTTTACCCGAGCAGATTGGTATTGGGTTTCTGTTTTGGTAGTGCAGCATGGAAAAGTGTTTAAAAAATATCAAATAGTCCTGTGTTTTGCCAAGGACGTTTTAATAATATCAAATTCCATTATGAGTAATTGCTCTAAAATAGGTATTTGATAATATATGGATAGTGGACGAATTGTCAAAATCAAGTTAGTTTAAAAGACAGGAAAATATTCAGATAGTTCAAAAATATTACGTCTTGTTGGTAAGATCAATTATAAAGTTTTTGATGCCTGTGAAACCTATCAATTGGGTCTAGTTGTTATGATTTATTTGTTTGAATAATATCAAACATTATTATCGTTTCTTGGTAACAGCAAATGTGTCTTCAATTGTGTGTGAAACATTTCAATTAGCTCTACTTTTAGACCTTAAAAGGGCAAGATAATATGCAATAAAAGGTATTCGGTAAATGCAAAGCCCTATCAACGACTGTTTGTAAGATATTTTTACCATTGCCATTATTTTAAATTTACCTACATAAGTAGACCAGGCGATATTGGGAGGTATTTACAAAATATCAAGCCTTATCATTAAATCTTGGTACACATCAAGGATGCCTGTGTATTTATTCATTGGGTAGCGGGTTAGGCTAGTGACCTTTTTATCATTACCATTGTTTTAAATTTATCTAAGTAGACCATCAATATTGAAAGGTATTTGCAAAATATCTTATCATTAATTGTTGGTAATCATCAAGGATGTCTGTGTATGTAATAATTGGGTAGCGGGTCAGGCTAGTGACCTTTTTCTCATTAGCATTGTTTTAAATTTATATAAGCAGACCAGCAATCTTTAAAGGTATTTACAAAATATCTTATCATTAACTGTTGGTATTCATCAAGGATGCATGTGTTTTTAATAATTGGCGGGTGAGGCTAATGAGTGTTTTTTTCCTTATCAGTGTTTTAAATTTATATAAATAAAGCAGCAATATTAAGAGGTATTTACAAAATATTAAGCCTTATTAATAATTATTTTTGGTACTGATCAATGGTGCCTGTGTATTTAATCGTTGGGTATCGGATTAAACTAGTGATCCTTTTGTCATTGGTCAGTGTTTTAAATTTGTATATTTGAACCAGCAATATTTAGGGGCATTTAAAAAATATCAAGCCCTATCATTAATATTGTTGGTGCTCATCAATGATGCTTGTGTATTTAATTTATTGGATTTTTGATGACATCAAACATGCCTGTGTTTGTAGTCATTGGATGTTCTCTTTCATTATCACGGTGTGGGTGAATTCTTTCATTGAAATAGTTGTCGCAATTTTTTTCTTATGTACAAGGCAATATGCAGATGTTGAAATAATTAACTTCATGACTGATTGTTGATCATCTCAAACATGCTTGTGTGTCTAATCACTAAATAGCGGGTGAGGCTAGTGATATTTTCGTCATTATCGGTGTTTTAAATTTATATAAGTATGTGAATAAGCTACTTGACTTTCATCAAATGTAAACATATTAAGTCTTGAAAATGGTGCCTTAAAAGTTGTTTTTGACCATTTTGCTTGTAAAGATGTTGTTTTTAATAACATTGGCAAGTATTATCTATGAAATCATCTTTTAATGTGCAAGAAAACTTGATGCACTCAAAATAACACACACCCTGTCAACGTCTTGAAATATTATGAATTTTTTTAAATTTTACACCGCTGTGTTTTTCACTCTAAATGCAAACCCTTTATATTGCAAAGCTAAAACGCAAAACCGATAGAGAACCGAAAGTATGATCTTAACAATGATTTACTGAGCCCAAACTCTCTATCGCTTCTAGACAAGAATTAGTTGATTATAAAAGGTTTGCATTCAGCAGCAACCATCAAAATTCTTTTGTATATTTTGATAATTGCGGTCCAAACACATCAGAAATTTAGAAAATTCACTCTGTATAAACAGCAATTTAGCACTTCAAATGGGCATGGCATAACTTGGCTGAAATTATAAACTGTACATTATTTCTGTGGCTTAAACAATACCAAAAAAAGTATACAAAAACAGAACGCTGAAACATTCAAAATATAACTGAAATCAAAAACTTTGTATAGAATATATTTCATATATAATTAGGAAAAAGCAGTTAAGTGCTAAAATTTCAAAAAAAATATGTCAAAAGAAATAAGCAAAGCTGACGTTGACTACAGATTCACGCATTCATAGACGCATGTACATTGACGAGGAAGTGTACCGTTGAATAAATAAAGGAAAAGTATTAGCTTCTGCTAATTACTGAATAGCTAGTTGCTTAATATAGATGCAGAGCAGTAGACTACATAACTTAACTAATAGCTAATTTAAAAGTTAAAACCTTAACTATATGCTACCTTATTATTTTCAAAAAACATTAACGCATTATTATGCCTAACTGCAATCTAAATGTTAATATTTCTTTTAAGATAAACTGTTTAACTATATTATAATGTAATATCTAGTTTTATTTTAAAGAGATCACAAGATATTTTAACTTTCTAACTATTACTCCAAGCTTAAATTATTTGTCAGTGTTTTGTGTCCAGTCA
This sequence comes from Tillus elongatus, assembly GCA_964006375.1. Lineage (NCBI taxonomy): Eukaryota > Metazoa > Arthropoda > Insecta > Coleoptera > Cleridae > Tillus > Tillus elongatus. Next base: position 84,498,241 of record OZ023266.1, read on the forward strand.
CTTCCCTGGAAATGACCAGACTAGATACGCGATTTCGTGAATTACTGTTACAGATTTAGCAGATACGTCTTGTCACATATTAGGTTCTTTAGTTTTTTCGTTCAGATGTTTAGCAAGTATCGGTGTCTTATTTGTCAAAATCGGTGTTTTTTATTAGAATCGTCAAAATCGGGTTAATTTTAGGAACATGGATATCAGACGTCAAAATCGGTATTTATTGGAACATGGATATCAGACGACGAAATAGTGAGTACTTATGTCAAATCAAACTTAGGCTGCCTCTTGGGTCAGCCTTCATGTCAACATCGAGATTGGTTTTGGTTTTTGTCAACTATGCAAAATTCAGGTGGAATCATAATAAGCCATCCTTTTCTTTTCTTTACTTTAGATGGGAAATTCAAGGCTACACATATGGTTGGTATTCTCTAGCAATTATTTAAAAGCATATTTGCTGCTTAACGTCTAAACTAACTTCAATCCAGAATAAGATGGTAAACGACGAATGGGGTCTGTTATCTAGGAAGTTTAGTCATACGTAGCAAATACATCTTCAAATAGTAGCGAGGATTGATACGATAGCAGCTTGGTCCCTACCTATTTACAACACCTATTTATACAATATTAAATTTACTAGTAACACACATATATCTACTTAAATAACACACGTCTACATTAACTCAGAACTATATTATAATATTTTTAGTTGTGCTTTTAATTTTTGAAATTGAAAATAGTTGAAACTCACTATAGAAAGTATATATATATATATATATATATATATATATATATATATATATATATATATATAGAGAGAGAGAATATTTGATAAGATTGATAAGGAAATATGTCTATAAATTCAGAATATATAAGAATAAAGATAAATTTAATTGTTAAATAGGTCACCTTTGTTAGCACAGCTACAGGCTTCGTAACTACCAAAAATCTTTCGAATTTATAGTTAGAAACTTACAATTAGTAATTGAGAATTATGGAGGAATTTATTTAGCTTGGCTTGTGTGTTTTTTAGCCCTAGTAATGATGTTAGGAAGAGTATAATAAATATTTGATACATCGTAAAATTTTAGAATTCTTAAAGATTATATATAATGGGATTATTCTTAAATAGACCTGTACCATAAAATTTGTAATTTTCCCTCAATAAGCTACATTTTTTATTAGTTATACACCACAAGCATCTTAAATTTGGAAACGCATGCATATTAAAATATACACTATTACAAGAGTTTTTCTATAGAAACGAAATATGAAGCAATATTTATATGTTATCCATAAATCTTCCAAGTTCTTTTTTCTGGTAAAAGCAGCTTTCGCAGCAACATTTTGGTATTCGTTTTGGTTGTAGGATATGCTTAACCATACACAATAGATTTTCACTTCTTGGTCCCTAATTTAGATTTAAATTTTGATTTTTTGTTAACACAGAATGAGGTGATTTTTTAATTTTGGAAGAAAGAAAGCCAATTTTTTGGGAACTGTGAAACATAAGATGTTTTTTATGACTGCTGAGGAGTTGTTATATCCACTTTCATGTTATTTTTGCAGTGGCATTTAGATGCTTATTGTACTGCGCAAATAGGGGCTAGACTATTTACGTAACAATTATTGGTTTGCTTGAAATCTTTTGGCCAATTATTTTATTTAGTTATATACTCAACTATATGTTTTACTACGAGTTGCTGCGATTTTTATTTCATAAATTATATAACTACATTAAAATATTTGTGGAAATACCGGCCAACTAAATTTGGAAAACCGCAGTTTCTAACTGCATATTTTATCAAACTTGTAAGAAATATGGATAAATAGATAATTTTAATAAATTAAAGTTAAAAAAGTATTGAAAAAATCTTGACAACAGAAGACATGTATAAATTTAAATAGGAGTATTTCTTAAAAATACACTTCCTCGTCTCTGTACATATTCATTCATGCTTAGTTTTATCTAGTAACGCTGACAAGTTCTAAAAATTTTACAAAACATGTTGTAAACAACATTGTTTTACTAGCCCAATATTTCGAAACTTGTCAAAAATTTTACATTATTTTTTTTGTGAAATTCATTTATATTATATGTTTATTAGAACAAGTTGGTGCTGTCTTAAACCTCAAACTAAGTTGGAAATGTCGAGGCTTGAATCTTATTTACCCGAAGCAGTTTAAGGAACAAACCATAAATTTTTTGTTGCTTGCTTAAGTGTACACAATTTTATTTTAAGTTATGTATTCCTTAAACTGTTTACGTTATTTAGTCATGTAAATCATTTCTAATTAAAAAAACACTAAATGAGTTATCAAAAATGGTTACATAATTCGTGTTTTTATCGGGTTTTTTTTGTCCTGTATTTGTCTGCTGTTTTACTTAAAGTTATGATAGTTAGTCAGATTATAACAAAAGCTGGAAATTATTTTGAAATACTTCACTTGACATGTCGTAGTTTTTTGTATTAGTGTCCGTTATATTGTGCATGTTTAATGTCCTAATATCAGTAGGTAATCTATATAAAACAAAATTTAAAAATACACACAATTTGAAGAATGTGTGTGTACCTTAAGCAAGCAACAAAACAAAATTTGATTAAATAGTGGAGCAACGCTTCCACTAAGGTTGAGTTATAGCAACTTAAAGAAATTACCAAGTGAAGCTTGATAATTTCGTATGATGCAAATTCTTTTGGAGTTTATTTTACCTGGAAGTAATTTTACTAAAATTTGATTGTATTGGTTTTATTTTATTTTGTAATATTGTCGATCTCATGGTCTAAGTTTTCATTCTCTAATATTTAGTTTTATTTTTCAGATGATTCTTGTTGATTCGAAATTTGTATCTAACTTTTTTGAGTCCGAATGTATTTTATATTTGTTGAGTTTATTGTGAATGTTAAGTTGGTTTGTTTAGTTTTGATTTGGCAAGTAAAGGGATTGAGTCAAGTGAAGCTCGACTTATCCGGTTAAAGGTGATTAGAGGACTCTTACCTCACGCTCCTACAGGCGGCAGAGTGATTCTAACGCCCACATCCACAGGGCGACATTTGCGTAACATTTTAATGTTGAAATTTCAACAACCACATTATTCCGACTTCACGTCATTCGAAAATAGTGGTAAATATAGAGGTACCACTTTAAGTATTGTGTTTATCTGATCAGTACAAAGCTTTTCTTAGATTGCCTTCATATTTCACTTAGCAATATCAACATTTTTAACCTCTCAACTACATTTATTAATGTGACATATCGCGTTTTAGCTGCTCTCTTGTCGCAAATCCCATTATTTTCAGCAAAGTTACCATAAATTGTGTTTAATTGGAAGGCGTCTTAGAAATCGGAATAGAAACTTTAATGTTGTATTTTCAAGAGACAGGTGGAGTAGGTTTATCAAAAGTAGAAAGGGAATACTTTGCATAACTATTTAATTACTTAAATTCTCATAAGTACTATAAAAACAGCGCGGGGAGGACAAGATGAATATTGATGATAAAAATAGTAGTATTTTTAAGACGTTAGTAACTTTTTACCAAAACTCTTGCTCAAATATACTATTAGATGTAAACCATAAACCATTGTTTATCTAAGTAAATTTATACTGCTAATAGATTTTTCCAAAATTGGTAGCGACTTCTTAGAGTTCTATACCTATATATATATATATATATATATATATATATATATATATATATATATATATATATATATATATATATATATATATATATATATATATATAATCCAGCCAAATTGCATCAAAAGTTTGGTGAATGAGTACGCCGGTTGATGGCTGGCTGTGTTATGGCTGGTGTGCTTTGTCTCTATATATGTGTATATGTGTATGTAAGCTCCATTCGAACAAGTGTATGACCTCTTTGTGCGGAGTTTTGATGGTGTTGTTATTATTTTTATTATTGTATATGTATGTACTAGATAAGATAGGCTTCGATAACTTGATTATTTTAGCTTTTCAATAGCCATATTATAATAAAAAAAATTGAGAACTTTTCCCAAGTGCCTAATTTTTATATGAATAAAAAATGTTCCTACTTGATTTTTGAGATTACTAACTACGTTAAGTGTAATAAAATATTACATGTACTTATAAATTTTATAAGCTTTTATATTCATATGAAAAAAAAGTAAAATTACTAAAATTGAAGACTAGTTTTCTTGTTTGTGAAAAAACACTAAAATAATTACAAAACTAACCATTTAAGACAATATAATTATTATAATGATAATATCGCCATCCATTAACAAAAATAATGAATACAAATTAGTTGAACACTGGCGAAGGGGAGATTCACCAAGCCTTATGTTACCATATCTCCTCAAAACCATACTAGTCGGTGCAGGTGTCACCAAGCAAACAATCAATACAAATACGAAAAGAGAACTTGCCAAACAGAGAAACTTGACACTGAAACAACGTGTCGCTTTTTTGTCGCGAAAAACTGCAGATTGAATTTAGGAAACAGTGTTTCAGATTTTTTATGAACTCTTAGGTGGACTGTCCTTTTTGCTCGTTTATACTGCCCTGTGCCTATTCTTTAAAAAGTTTGCACGCTACACCATGTCATATCAGTTCTTGGTATTTAAACATATGCACCAGTAAGTTAGCACTCCAAAGAATTTTCGCTTATTTTTTGTTCCTGCTACCTACCAAATATGTTTTTTAATTAGTTTTAATTATTTATTCACCATTAAAAATGTAGTCATCTCAACAATATCGTTGTTATATTTTGTTGATGATGTTCTGTTTTTTAAGTGAGCAACTTTAAACCATACAATAACACTAAGTTAAATAATAACTATCATCATTAATTAAGAGACAAAAACATAAGTCACTTGTAAAATTAAAGCTAACTGCTCTCGGCAATACCATATCACATACTACTTACAAAATGGATAAGCTTTAAACATTTTCGAACGTATAGTGGAATATCATATAAAAAATGTTAACTCTTATTAGCATTATTGTTTTTTATAAACAGTTTTTGTCAATTTTGAGCTACGTTCGCGAATTTTTTTATTAATCAGACTGCTTTTATAAAAAAATGCATAATGATTAAGATGCATTGTTTTAGATTTTAGCACTATCTTTGTCCTGCACATTTTAATGCTGTAAAGCACAACGACTTATTTGTAGAAGCTTTAAAGAGGCTGCTCAAAAGCAACAGACAACAAAAAGAATTGTAATACTATAAAAATTGCTACTTTTAAATTTGCTAATGAAAATAATTTATATAATAAAGTCAAATTAGTTATGCATCTAAATGGAATATTATAGGATACAGAAAAATAATATGAACTAAAACCCATTTTTGATATAAATAATTCGCATAGCTAGTTATTAATTTGGACTCGAATCAAAATGACAATAATTACCTAATAATTTCAAATAAGAGTATATTCATTTGGTAAACTTTAAATTAATAACATTCAACATTTAAAATAGCTATTTTAACCTAACCACGCACAAATATGATATGATCTTTCGATTAACTTACCTCTTATACTCTTGATCATTTTCACCACAATACCTCCCCAGTCAGTTAAACAAATGAAAATAATCGACTCTATCCATTATTTGATACAAAAATGTCCAAAAATAATAGGAAAACATGTAGATATTTTTGTATGTACTGTAATGTAATGCCCTACTGATTTTATCCCCATTGAATAACACAGCCTTAGACGTTGTGATTTTGGCATCAAAAATGCCCAGTAATTTTAATTATGTTCTTTTAAGATTTTTTAACAAAGGTTATCTCAAGCGGATCTGACCCTTTCAACTACATCAAAGGACGCTACCTCACCCGAAGACCTGCGGTGGACTTGCACAGAACACCGGCAATCGTTCTTGCCTCTTCAATAACACTATAATGACATAAGGCTTGTATACCTAATCACTTTGTCTTGCTTCTAGCACAAAATAAATCGTGCGGTTGTTACGTAAACAAAAACCATAATGCACGCCAACAATGGCTGGGTCGCCGGTCGACGTCAAACCCTAGTGATCACCCGCGCGGTCGACTCACCATAAAAATCTGCTCACTGAAGTAAACATTTCAGGTTTCCAAATATTGGCATTTTTTTAACTTACCCCTCAACAATACGCTGAGTTGAACACATCGGTGCACTCACCGAAGTTACGCAACGTCGGCCAAGAGCAGTAGTTGGATGGGTGACCATCTAGGAGCACCGTTTGCTGTTGATTGCCCTCGAAATGCAAGGCACCGATTATATTCGCTAATCAAGCTTCATTCAAGAAGCAGCGAAACACAGGTTTCTTTAGAGGGTTAACTTTTTACCCATCAACTTGCTTGGTTATAAGAAAAAAGTTTTATATACTGCGATTATCTCCAGACCATTGAGATGATCTAAACCGGACTGCCTCAGGAACTGGGCATCTCTGACGTTGTTTAACCTTAATTAAATAATAAAGCTTTTAAAAGGGATAGCTGTCTGTAAAACGCTGGAAAGGCAAGACATCATTTTATTACTTTAACGCCTGTAAATTTTTTAAGTCAAATAAAATGAAATTTTTTATCAATTGTGGGTTTTATAACTTGGTTAAACCGTTTCCTACCAAACACAGAGGGAGAGACGTTCCTTTTGTAACAGCAAAACCGCCTTAGTGTCTCTATTTTGGGATTGTTGATTAAACAATCGTTGAATATTAAATATCTATGCACCTTGGTAACACAAAATTCGCAAAATAAAACATACATAAAATATATGCGCACTTTTCAACAATGTTAAAAATACCTACTAATAATTATAATTTCCTATCTACAAGGTCCACCTTTTGCAACTGGCCTTATGCTCCATTCTACAATGGATTCTAAGAACAATTAGATACAAAATGCTTTAAAAAAGAATAATACGCAAAGGGAGGCAACGTTTGACTAACATATTGAATATTAAAATGCTAGACTACTTATCATTGTAAAATCTAATATTTCTTACCTTAAGTATAATATGTAATTATGTAATATGTGATTAAGGCCTATTCGCTATTGACATAGTTCAGTGCACACTAAACTAGCGCTGTACTGTATCACACTGGAATAAACCTTTAACTGACATTAAAAAAACTGCCTGAAAACTAGCAAATTCAACACTCAGACAAAACCTTTGGCGTCCTTTTTTGTGTATCTTGCTTACTTTACTTTGTAACTAAAGCCATAACTTGGATATATTTTAAAAATATATGTAGCACAAAACAATATAAAAAATTGGATACCTTGAAAGTAAACTCACCATAATTGGCTTAATCAGGCATTTTTTGGTTCGCCCAAGCTGCTGGATGAACCAAGCCTTTATATGATCATTAAAAAAAAATTTTGGTCATTTTACAAAAGTCTGTGGATAATAGAAACTGATTCCGCGACCAGCCAGCCACTGACACACACCCACAAAGTAAACTCAATTATTAGGAGATAATTTAAAATAAACGGACTGCTAAAGGCCGATCTATGGAATACATATATAGCTTTTAATCATCAATACATATTGTAAATAAATTTTAAAAGGAAGACTATAAAAAGCATCTCAAACAATGTATGTTATTTTTTATTCTTCATAATGTTCTTTGTGTATCAAATTTAAAAAAAACAGAATATATAAGAGCTATATTCAATGCTATTCTTATTTTTGTGTTAATTTGACCTTCCTTTAAGACAAAGTTATGTAAGCCTCTCTGATTAATAACTCAGAGTATTGTATTTTGAGCAAAACTCAATTGCAAATAAAGTGCTGTTAAAGATATTTTATTTTTCTGAATGCGGCTTATTCACGTTTCGTAAATTATGTTATCATTTATTAGTGAATTTTCTTTAAAATAAAACACTAATGAGGAGATCACGACTTTTTTTTCAAATGCGGGCAAACTAGGACCCCTACAACCCATTTTCGAGATCAGTTTTAATTTATATATATATATATATATATATATATATATATATATATATATATATATATATATATATATATATATATATATATATATATATATATATATATATATATATGAATCACACCGAATACTTAAAAAATAATGGGCCGATTTTGATCAACTTCGGTGAGTGCCTTTCTTTGCCGGTGGCTTGAAGAGGACTTCGACAACCTTCCATAAGTTTTGGTGACGTCAGCCAGCCTTGCTGAGACGTTCGTTAGCCGGGAAAAAAGGCCCAGGTTTTCCGGGAAAATTTTGTGTTTTCTTTTGAAAAAAAATATATATCTCCAAAGATAACAAAGCAAGGGCAATCGAATTTGATACGCGTGTTGGTGTAGCGACCCAAATACCAAAATTTTGGTCTGTTTGTTAAAAGACAAAAAAGTTATAGGCGTTTAAAAAAATTGGGTTTCCCTCAAAATGTCAAAGTCGCGATTTGAAACGTCAAACTTCGCAACATTTAGGCAAAGTACCTGGCACAAATACGTTTTATGTCAAGAAAATGTCGCAAGAAACGTGTTCTGCAAACCCTTATTAGTTTCAGCTTCAACCGCCACTGTCCTTCATTTTACTAAAATATTTACAGAAAATTCATTTCAAATAGATCATTTTTCTGATGCTTTGGCTGTAGGTTTAGTTAAGTTAATGCTTTGGCTGTAGGCTTAGTTAAGTTGATGCTTTGTCTGTAGGTTTAGTTCGGTTTATGGTTTAACGGTCTAGAATTTTTAGCTAATTATCGTAGAAAAAATTCGTTAATGAGGAGACCGCGACTTTTCAATTTTAAAAAAAATCTGCAAATGCGCACCAACTAGGCCCCCTAGAATCTATATCCGGGTTTACTTTCAGTTTTTATCTGTTTGCATATATACAAGGTGACGCATTTCTACGGTAAATCTCAATATAATTGTTATTATACAAGATACAAGAAAAAAATTGTATGCGTTAATTAGAGGGTGCCTTAAGCTGCATCTTATAAAAATATTTTGACAATCACAGGGTGCTCCATAAGTCGTTGGTGATCCCTACAATTGTTTTTTCAAACACCCTTATATTATTGCATTTTTGCATTTTTTATCGAAATATGATGCCCGTTTGTAGGAAAAAATCGAGACATAGTAAGTGCATTTTGGTAGCGAAGTTTCATCAAGTCCTCTCAATTTGGTATTAACCTAAGGTTTCTTGGCTAGGAGACCAGCTTTCTCGGAAACAGTCTATTTTCGGAAATTTTCTGTACATTTTCAAACAATAAGTAATTTTGATAAAATATGGTACATTGTTTCTACTATATAGGCTATACTGGTAACCAAATTGATGTCTCCTTGCATAAGAGAGAGATATTTGCTATTAAAAACATTTTTATGAAAATTCACTTCCAAAGTGCGCTTGCAGCGTCCAGACTTTTAATATAATCAACCGTTTGCCTTAGCAGTGGGTCTCAAATCAAAAAGATCTCAAAGAATGGAAAAACGGGGGCAGAAGTTATATTCTAATAAGTAAAAATGTCAGTTAAAACTAAGGATACATAGATGGGTGAGTTTCGATCATTTTTCACCATGATTTTCATTGTAAACGAGTTTGGAATATAGGTAAATCAGACTCAAAATTTTCACTAATCAATGATTTGTTATCGTAAATGAACCTATCATTTAATTGTCGTGTAAGAGAGCTAATTTGAAAACTAGGACTTAATTTGTAATTTCATTTTAAGATAAATACCTAAACCTAAAAACCTACTAAATATGAAGTAGACTTTTAAAAAATTACCTTGGTAATAACCATCAGACCTGACAATGACTTACAGCTTGGATTTTCACAGTAGATTTTAAATCAAGCGTAATCTTGAAAAATACATGTATATAAAACTAAAACACAAAACAACTTGTCAGAATGGAAATGACAGCATTATTGTCATATAAATTAGAATAATTAGACGCTCTCGTTGCCTTGAGTGTTGACTTCAAACTAAAGATTATGTCAAAAAGGTGAAAATATTTTTTCAGGCAGTTTTTTACATAGACAGACAATGTCTTTTCATTCGTTGTTCTTTCACTCGATGAACAACAATATTATTTTAAACACATTTCACAATAACTTACTACAAGAAAGTGTATATAGGACATTAGTGCAATGGGTTACAATTATATTGTCATTTTAATATTTTGGGTATGTATTTTCTACGTAAAAAATTAAACTGGCATACATGGAATACATATTTAAGTCGATAAGCCCTTATTCATTCTTAATCGGAAAAAAATCAACTACAGAACTATAATGACATCAATCATAAGGTAATGCATTTAATTAACAACAGATGGCACCACAAACACTAATAGTTCTGTATGTCAAAAGTAATCTTTGTCATACAGAAAAAACAGAAAGACTTATATGGAGCTGTCTTGAACTAAACGGCTTTGTTCATAAAATCAATGTTTATCTTGATAAATTCAATTTTTTGGTAGCATATTCTGATGTAATGTAATTACAGTTATTTTTAATTAGCTTGTAACATTACACTGACCTAAATTAATTTAACACTCATGTCAACAACTAGTTCCTAAATATAACAAAAGGTGCCACTTCAAACTAGCCCCAGGCAGTGAGTATATTCTTTAACATATTGCTTAACGCGCCTTCTTAAGATAACTTTGTACCGTTCAACGTTAAATTTTATTAAATAATATATTTAAACAACAAATTGGTATAGATACGACGACTAACAAGCGTAAAAATAATAGTCTCAAATAAAGAGATCCACATTTAAATTATTGTATGTTTTGGAAAGATATTGCTTACATAATTAGTTATCTGTCTAAGATTATTCCGTATTCCGTATTAGTCTGTAAATGCCAACATATTCTTTAGTCCAATATTATTGTAATATTTATATAGGTCTTAAATATTATTTACAGAACCTCTACTCAATAAAACATAGATTTTAGTGCTTTTTGTCCCCAGGTTATCTTGTAGTTAGGACTTCCCAATGTATTAATAAAATTGCAGCTTGGCTTATTTATTTTCAGACCTGTAGCAACTCCTTTACCTACTCATTTATTAAACACTAATGACGCTTAAAACTCAAGAAGTTTCTAGTGACGGAAAGGACAGCTAACGTTGACCCACAGTGAAAAAGAAATTCTAAAATGAAGACCTCTCCTTCATTGAAAAAATATTTAACGGAGAGGTCAGTAAATAAAAAATTGTAAAACAATTATTATTACATTTGGTGACATATTCATGCCGCTACTGGGTATTCAACCACTTACTTAGTTTGTATTAGCTACAGTTTATAAAAAATTAAGCCCTTATCAATACTCAAAACCCCTCTTTTTTGTGTAATGTAATAGTGTTGATTGTGTATCAAATATATTTCACCATTAACTGTCAATAATATCAAAAGAAAAGGTTATATTATTTATAGATAAATATGGGTTTGGCTGCAAATAACCATTTTCGTTCTAGTATCGTCTTTGTTCTTTCTTATTGAGTGTTTTCACTTTTCGCGACAAAAACTGATACAGCTAAAACAAAGAATCCAGAATTACCTTAAACTACGTCATGTTTGATATTAATAAAAGCAAATATAAATGAGAAACTAAACACATTTATAACACTTAATAGAAATTACAACAATTGGTATAACAAGCATAAACACACAGCAACATATAAAATTTTAGAACTGCAGAGCTTTTAGTTATTTAACGCTCTGTTTAGTTGTTAAAACACATGTTGATAGCCACTAAAACGTTGTTACATATTACATGTCTCCAAAGATACCTGCGAATGTTTTTCTTAGGTTTTTCATCGTATCTTCACTGTCTTCTGGAGCTGCTTGCTGTTGACTTCCTTGTCTTTGGAAAGGCCTTGGTGGCGGATCTGGAAGACGTGTTGTGCCTGTAGTACTAGGTCCACTACTGACTGTGCTTGACTGGGATGCTAAACAAAAATTGCTGGTTACACTTTTATTTAATTTTTTCTTTGCTTACTTTTAAATAAATCAAAAGTAAACTAGGGATTTCAATGTATTTCGGGTTATTTAATTTTAGTGAGTATGTTTATGAAAATCCACGTTTCCAAAGCAAGCTTCCAAGCTAAAAAGATCTGCCATTTTTCTTACTTATGGTTAGTCTGGAACTTATTTTTAATAAATCGTGATAGGATAAACAAAGTTAAAAAATTTCCAATGAACCCTATCTGACTTGTCAGGAATTAAATGGTAGGTCATATATGAAACATTTAATTTGCCCTTGATTTCAGGTTTTAAACTATTACTTCCACATCGTCAAAACGTGTGGAAGTATTTTTTTAATTTTTTTTTATTTCAACAACACACCACGAGGGCTTACAGCCTAAATACTATCATACCGTGGGTGTCGGCAAGAAGGAAAGAGGTAACTTGTTAATTCTGGGCTTGAAGGTTTGGAGGTTTGTGGGAGAAGGACAAACATGTGCCGGCAAGGAATTCCACAAATTGTCGACACAAGTCGTCGGGACAAAAGAACGGGCACAACAAGATGCTCTATGTCTGGTGACCTGGACAGTAAAAGGGTGCATTCGCTCTGTTCCCCTGGTAGATCTGTTGGGGCAGCAGGTGGAAGAACTATGGAAGAAAGCTCCTCTGTGCAGTGCCCGTGCAGATATCTATAAAAGAGAGAGAGGTAACCAACGGCACGTCGGTGGGCAAGGGATGGCAGCCTTTGGGTGAGGGTAGGATCACCGATGAGACGTATAGCTCTCTTCTGAATGGAGTCCAGGATAGCGAGTGTAGAAGCGGCAGCAGCACCCCAGATGTGGGAGCAGTATTCGATGTTTGGTCTTATTTGTGAAGCATATAAGGTATAGAGATTAGCTGGTTAAAAGTATTTACGATCCCGGAAGAGGAAACCTTATTCTTAGCAGCCGCTTCTGCAATTGATGTGACATGTTGGTGCCAATTAAGATTTCGATCCACAGAAATGCCAAAAAGTGAAACGGACTCATTACTTTGAATAACTTGGTTGTTTATTGTGATGGGTCTCGGGCTGGCGTATCTCTTATGAGAAAGAAAGCAAGACTGTGATTTGGTGAGGTTGAATTGTACAAGATTTCTACTTCCCCAGTCTAATATTTTGGAGATCCACGGAGATAGAACCCTCCATGAGTCTGCGATCCTCATCTAATTGGGCTAAAGAGACAGGCTTAGAATATTGTTTATTTGAGTGGAGGGTGCTGTCGTCCGCATAAGTGTGAATTGGGTTGGATGTGCTAGAGAGGAGGTCATTGATGTGGAGAAGAAACAAAGTAGGGGCTAAAGCTAAACCTTGAGTAACTCCTGCATTAATTGGATACAATTTAGAGGAATGGCCATCCACGACAACAGAAATGCTCCGGTTGGAGAGGAAATTTGCTGTCCACGTACAGAGTTTTGGTGGTAGGCCATAGGCCGGTAGTTTATTAAGCATCGCTGCGTGCCAGACCTCGTCGAATGCTTTATATATGTCTAGAGCGACAATCAGGGATTCACCGTGTAGTTCCATAGACTTGTTCCAAGAATGGGTGACAAAGGAAGGGAGGTCGGCAGTTGATCTGCGCTGACGGAATACATACTGCCTGTCGTGGATCAGACTGTGTTTTTCAAGAAATTTTAGTAATTCGGTGTGTATGTACTTTTCCATCACTTTAGAGACGACTGAAAGAGAAATAGGCCTGTAGTTGCTAGGAAGCGCTTTGGATCCTTTCCTGGGGACGGGTTGTACTCTAGCAGTTTCCCAGTTACTAGGGAATTTGCCTCTATTGTAAGATGTCTGAAACAGACAAGTCAGGACAGGAGCAGGTTCTGGTGCGCATTTTTTGAGAACAATTGCTGGGATCCTGTCAAGGCCAAAGGCTTTCCTGGTATTAAGAAAAAAGGGCTCCGGCTCCAAAAATTTCATTTTTTTTCTCGCTTAAACCTCGTAAAAAGTGTCAAAACATATAGACACCATGATTGGGAAACGAAAATTTTTTTGTCTGTGGGCCTGTATGTTTCTCTGTCTGTCTGCTTATGGCTACAATAACTTCAGATTCAAATTTGGTAAGCAGAAAAGGTACAACAGTCAAAACCGTTGTCTGTTTTCCATTTGAACCGAAAATCACGAACGGTTTTAATAGCATTTTTAAGAAAGCATATTTACAGCTAACATTTTCTACAAAAAGTGTAGTAATATATTTTCTATGGGTAACCCAAAAGATAAAGATAGAACGACAGAAGAGTCGGGAATCTATGAAATAGATTGTCAGGATTGTCCACCTAAATATGTTGAGCAAACTAAAATAAAACAAGAACTATTGAAACTATATTTAAGGAACATTTAGCCCAACTCAGATATGGCACTATTGATAAATCATGAATAGCTCACCATATTTGGGATAATAGTCATTATGTAGAGAAAGAAAATCTCAAGGTAATATAAAATGTCAGGCAGTCGTGACGGTGAGATGCTTACGAAGGTATATATATATATATATATATATATATATATATATATATATATATATATATATATATATATATATATATATATATATATATATATATATATATATATATATATTGTTAGAAATTTGAACAAAAATGTTTCGAAGAATAAAGTAGGTTCTATGCAGTTCATTGTTCGAACTGTTATCGTTATAATAATCAGTGTGTCCTTCTTAGAAAGAATATTTGATAACGGCACACGGTTTGATAAAAGCAGGTAATGCAATTTTAACAAGGATTTAAGGCTCAACAGTGGGGGTCTTCTGTATACCTTCGTAGACGATGCAGTTCGTAACTGCTTGACAACTAACATATGAATATTAGTTCTAGTTTTTATTCGCTCAGTTTATTCATCCCTCTGATGGCGCTAACTTTGTTAGCGAAACGATCGTCCGGTCTAAGAAGTGTATTGTGGTGAATTGGGTTCTCCAAAATGTACTTATTAGTGCTTATTACAGGTTACAATCTTCACTCACTGGATTCATAAGTTCTCATTTGCACAACCCTAGCTTTATTAGTTTTCCTTAAATGTCTGATGGAGCGTCACCGTTATAACTTTCTGCACTTCGTCTCAATTGAAAAACAAGTACCTTTATAAAAACAAACTTACATTAGAAAATTTTCCGCTTTGTGATTTCTAAACACCCAAGGCCATCAAAAGTTTTTAAATCTAAATTTGCATGGATCAGATAATGCAATAGTTTAGTCAGATAAAAGTTCACACGAGCGTGTACTTAGACTTTTATTTAACTTTTTAGAGCAACTATAAATATGACTTAAATTAGTGACTATAAAAATGTGGGGCGCGCCCCCCTAGGGGGGCGTAATAAAACTAAATGGGGGGCGCAAGCATATTGAGAAAAAATAAAAAAATATATTATTTAAAAAAATTATTTAATTTTCTGAAAGAAAAGCAATAGAATACACTTATATAGGATTGTATCAGTACTGCTCAATGTATTTAATAATTAACCTATCAATATTAAATCAGAAACACGATTAATAATTATTAGTGACTCTCTTGGACCTGGCTTACAGAGCAAAGTTTTTCAAAAGAGGGTTTAGTATTATAAATTGAGACTAAGTTTTTTTATATATTTAGCTGAGATCTATATTTTGTCTTTAAAGTGGCCAGCGCAGAAAACCCGGTTTCGAAAAGATATGATGTTGAAAATGATAATAGTATACGAAATGCTCTTGTTTTCAGTGCAAAAAACTCATCATCTAACCCTGCCAAAAATTTAAAGAGTGATTTATTACTAAATTGTAGACGAAGGCAACTATTTTTAGCTATCAATTTTTTTTACAACACCCGTTTTCTTCGGAGCACCATTCAACAACACCGTTTGGAGGGCCTCATTTAACACCCGTTTTTGAACCACTATTTAACAACACCATTTGAAGAGCGCCCATTTAACACCATCGTCTGGGGAACCCCTTTCAACGTCAGTCGTTTGGAGGGCCTCGTTCAGCATCTTTATGGCAGCCCTTTGATGCCATGCCATGTGGAGCACCTGCGGAAGTCAATCTAGTGGTTTGAGCAGCCCTAAATGTTCCCCACATTATATGCAGAGGGTTTGCTAGCCCTGAGTAGCGTCAGGCCCTCTCATATTCAGTTGATCCAAGTAACACCACAGAAGACACCATAGTTAAGTACATTGTTCATCTGTAATCTTTATTTAAAATCAAAAATTTCATTCACAACTGTCCCTTGATTTCGGCACTTATCGTGAAGCCTATAAAGATTTCTTCTTCGGCAGTTGAGACCTTCAGGAGTATTTTGAAATGGGTCCCTGACCCACTCGTAAGTTGCTCTCAAGTTGAAGTCAGCAAGAAAATACTTTCTAAAATTCTTTGCCAGCATGGCTAACTTATTTTAAATGATTAAAAAAACGACTTCTACATATTGTTCTTCAGCCTTTAAGTTCTAACACATATCTCTCCATTTGCAAACATTTCTATAATTTTTTTGGTTTACATTTCTGCTCCATAACTCCAGCTTATACAAAACGCATTAACTTTATCACTCGTATCCAACATATGTGTCTTTGCTCCTTAGTTTTGAAGATTCAAGGTATTTAATTTCTCCAATATGCCGAACAAGTAACTCTATTTCATCACAAAGAAATCATCTCGAAACTTATCGGTTTCTGGTCGGTTTTCTTCTTTTAGAAAAGGACGATTTCATCTCTTGACTCATAAACATGTTACAAAAATATCTCGGGTGGTAACCACCTTGCCTCGCAATTAAACAGTAATGCTGAATGTACTACACCCTTGTCTTTATAAAATGCAAAAACGATTCTACATTTTAGGGGTCTCATTTTTATATAATTTACTACGGTTACCGTAGCATCATATTCAGACCAGAACTAATTTCTTAGGAAGCCAGAGGATCATGCAATGTATCCAGATACAGTGTGGAGATTTTTGTTTCACGCGGGCTTGTATACTTTGGTATCTTCTAGACATTGTACGAGCACCATCGGTGCATATTCTGGCGCAATTTTTTTACTGTATGTTTGCCTCGTTTACAAAATCATTTAAGATAGCAAATAATGCAAGTGCTGTTACTTTAAGTTTTATTGGTTTGCAGAATAGTAGGTATTCAATCAGTTATTCAGATGTTATATCTAAAGTTGCTATAAAGGCTTTCATATAAAGTTTAATTCAAAACAACGCATCTAGCTCTCGCTATTAGCAATCTAAAAATCAAGTTCAGATTCGGATTTCCCACCACCAAAACGTCCTATCCTAGTTTCCGCGTTTTTTATTTAAAACTGTAACGTATTACACGTTTTACAACTTAACTTTTCCCATCATAGCGTTCATTGATTACATTATTTTCTCATTCAATGAAATTTATTCTTTTCTGTGTCAATGAAATTTATTGCTTTCTTAGTCAATGAATATAATGACTTTCCTACTCAATGAACTTTATAACCCTTAAACCCTCTCTGGTATCGACTGAACCTCGACAGTAGCTAGCTAAGAGAAAAAGCAGCACGCTCATATGAGGTGAGTTACATTAAATACTCTGCCATTTTAAACGCTCGCTTGCTTTGTAACAATACTGCTTATGTGATTGCTCTGTCTGATGCTTCTTTTCTTGTTTTGTGATAGCTTGTGGCAGTATTCCTGTACAGTCTCATTATTAATAAAGAATTATATTTTTATAATTATCATGCAGATTAACTTTGTTCTTAGCGTGAAAACCCTACAAGCATATCGCACATAAATAACCTCAAATTTAACAATGTACTTAGACGAAGGCAACTATTTTTAGCTATCCTTTTTTTTGGAAAACCCGTTTTCTTCGGAGCACCATTCAACAACACCGTTTGGAGGGCCTCATTTAACACCCGTTTTTGGACCACTATTTAACAACACCATTTGAAGAGCGCCCATTTAACACCATCGCCTGGGTAACCCCTTTCAACGCATGTCGTTTGGACGACCTCGTTCAGCATCTTTATGATAGCCCTTCGATGCCATGCCATGTGGAGCACCTGCGGTCAATCCAGTGGTTTGAGCAGCCCTAAATGGTCCCCACATTATATCCAGAGGGTTCGCTAGCCCTGAGTAGCGTCGGGCCCTCTCATATTCAGTTGATCCAAGCAACACCACAGAAGACACCATAGTTAAGTACATTGTTCATCTGTAATCTTCATTTAAATTCAAAAATTTCATTCGACACTGCTCCAATCTATCACAATAATTTACAATCATTTTGCCTTATATAAATTCATTATTTATTAATAAACGAAGATAAACTATTTTGTTATTAAATTTTATATAAAACAGCATTCATTAATGTTATAAAACTAAATAAGTTTATACAATCAATGAAGATTATATTATAGACATTTACAGCTTCTCTAGGGTCACCTGTAAAGCCAAACTTAGGCAATAAGCTTTTGAGAGTAAATAAAATTTATCCCATTTAGTGGTCAAAAACAAGGTTATGTGGAGCTAATATGAGATTACAGAATAGCAAAAATGTAAACAATTATTTTGACAGGTAAATTCATAACTGCATCAAAATCTAAAAAACTCCAAACGTTCCAAAAACATTTTTTTTTATTTGCTAGTTGCTAGTACTTGTACATATTTTTAAGCTTTCTAAGTAGATGTTAAAAACTTGTAAAAGGTTTCAATAAAAACCAATATCACAGTTAAAAACCCTTACCTTGACTATCTCTTCTACCAACACTACTCAACGAGGGATGTTCCGAAGTAGCACTTGGGGGCGGCGTTTCAGAATGTGTAAGGCTGGTAAGGCTGCCCAGAATTCCCCTGGGTCCTACTGGTGGAGGCACTGGCTCTTCACTGGGAGGAGTACGTGGTCTACACAACGCCTGCATCCGTGACGTTACCAAATCTGCGATATGACGCCTGTCGTCTTCCTGAGAATCTCCTAAGAGAGTGAGAGCGCTGTCGTTTACCTCTATGATAAATTCCCTGCCGTCTTTGCCAACTACGACTTCTAGAGCACATATATCTAACCCTGAAAGAAACGTATAAATAATAATTTATTACTAGAGTCAATAGAAGCACTAAACGGTAAGAAACAGCAACTTACGAAATATATATATTTAATATAAATTCTGATAACTAAACAATTTAACAAATTTTTGTGATTTGTGTTAACCCAATGTTATAAAAAAGTTAGCAGGGAATTTTCATTTTAAAAAATTTCGAAAATGATGGTGAGATTTTTGAACAATTTTTTCAAATGACCGCGAATTTGGGCCCGTAGAACCCAAAACCAAGGTCCGTTAAAGTTTTATATGTTTATATATATATATATATATATATATATATATATATATATATATATATATATATATATATATATATATATATATATATATATATATATATATATATTATATATATATATATATATATATATATATATATATATATATATATATATATAATATAAAATATTTGATTGATAGGTAGATTGTCCTAATACAGCCTATATTACTATATACCAAAATTAAATTTGATAGACTTATAGCAGATTGAGTTATTCAAATTTGAAACATTTAATGAAAATTCGTTACCATAACTCACTTGCTGCGTCCCAGAATTTATTTTTAGTGAATTTTCTTTAAAAAAATTCACTAATGAGGAGATCCCGACATTTGTATTTTGAAATTTTTTTTTCAAATGGGCGCAAACTAGGACCCATAAAACCCATATCCGGGTCAGTTTCAATTTTATATGTTTATATATATATATATATATATATATATATATATATATATATATATATATATATATATATATATATATATATATATATATATATATATATATAGGTATCACACCGATAAATAAAAAATAATTGGCCGATTTTTTTAAATTTGGTGAGTATCTTCCTTTTGTAAATGTAAAGTTTGTTAGGTAGGAAAATAGGATTAGGTTTTCCGGGAAAATTTTGGGTTTTCTTTCGAAAAAATTTATATCTCCTAAAATTAAAAAGCTATGGTAACCAAATTTGGTGCGGTGGTTTCTGTCATAAAGGGTATTGTTTGTACCAAAATTGAGATCTCTAGGTTAAAAGGCAAATAAATTAAAAGCCTCTGATTAAAAAAAAGTCGAAACATCAAAATTGATAATTCTGGTAGCCATACATTAATACGCATTAGCGCTTTGTGAGTTAAAACACCTCTAGAAATTACTAACTAGCTTCTAGATCTGTGTCTCAGCCGTCAGTTTCCTCCATTTCGCTAAAATATGAAAAAACATTTGTCATGCTGAGAATGACCGAGAGGTTAAGGCAGTAGTGTTGATTTAATAATGGACTCCTATAACACGCGTTCTAATCTTAGTTAGTGACTTCACGAGTGTAAGAGTGACTTTCAATTTATTCGTCCATCAGCTTGTTATTTCTTGTGCATTCATTCAGCAAAATCGATTACACACAGGCTGGAAATGATTTCACTTTTTTATGCAAATAATTAATGTACCAATAGAAGACGAGAATTTGGAGCTTCGGTGGTCCAAGGGTAAGAAAATGTGCTTCTGCACCGAAGGGTACTGGGTTCGATTTCTGGGGTACTCCTTTCACTGTTTCAGTACATTTAATGTGTTGTATTTGAGACGCTTAAATACCTGCACGTTCCGCCCTTAGAAAGGGACGTTAAGCTATCAGTCCCGTGTCCATACAATGTTGGGCACGTTACAGATCCCTACCCTCCTTACAAAATTTCCAGGATAGTTTTCCCTGGCTTCGGCGATTGGCCATAATCGCCGAAATAGACAGACGTTAAGCTAAAAAAAAAAAACAACAGAATGATTCAATCAACATTTGGATGAGCGTGTTTATCGAAAGTATGTTTGGAGTTAGTGACAAAGTTTTGAAATAAATAGCATAGCGCTGAAAAAAATGAAGCAGTAAAGGGACAATACTTGATCATGTTGCTTTATATCTCAGGACGAGTACGAGGCAACTGAATCTGGTTTTGTGCGAACTACTATTTAAACTATTTTGAAGCGTCATAAGTTCCGTCCATTCAAAATCCGTCTTGCACACGAGAAAAATGAAGATATTTTTTCTGCAGTCTGGACTTTTGTGAAGTATTAAGTGAACGAGTGGTGAATCATCCGAACTGTCTTTTTAATACTTGCGTTTCGGGCGTGACCTATATATTGTGTCGCTTACTGCTCGCAGGAAAACTGAGAAAATTATACATATTGAGATTTGTAACGGTTTCTCTCCAGGTATTGTGTATAGATTAGTTACTAAACATGAGTAAAAAGGTTCAATAAGTAACATTATAAGATTGAAACCTGAATCCGATGACCCAACAAGATCCCTGTACTTCCTTTTTACCCTCTTCGTACAAAGCGGTCAGAGAAAATTTCTTGTAATAATTACGAGAAAATCTATATTAGGCAACCACAGAGATCAATAATAACAAGGTTCAACGGGCACATAGCTCATTTCAGATTCAATAGAGCAGAAAGATTTTGCGTTGCCCAACATGTGATTGACTCAGGACATGAGGTAGGCAATAGTAATCTTAAGTTATTAAAAGCAACCACGGAATATCGCAAGTTAGATGCTTTGGAAAGCTAAAAAATTCGCAAAGTAGATCCAAAAAGTTTAGTGAATTCAGACCTGAGTTCTCCAAATCGCGCGACCGTAGAAAATTACTAGACGCGTGTGTTTAGCCAGGTCAGTGTATCGTCCTTATTTTATGGCGAAATTTTTAGTACAGTTCTTTTTATAAACAATTGTTTTACCAAAACAGAAACTAAAATATTTTTTTAGAATAGAGAATGATCCAGAAAGTCTAGGCTTATCACAGACTGACAGGAAAATGTTTTCACCCATAAGCGTCAGAATTGGAGATCTTTAAATAAAAATTTTAGAACTGATGCGAATTGTAGAAAACAATTATTACCCAAAATGTCTTTGAACAACTAAAGATAAATTATTTACCAGCTGTTATATGTGTAATTAATTTGCTTATCTCTCTGAATAAAAATATACTTGCACAACTTTCTTTAATGACATATTTGAAAAATGTAGTTTTGTAAAATAGTAATTAAAATAATCGTACATACTAACCTCCAAATAGATCTGATACTTCATCGATCCATGTCTTATATCTCTCAGGCATTGAAATTTGTTCCAACATGGCTGAACCAGTGTTGGTCTTCCAGCAACCAGATATTGATTTCCTCATAAATGCCTTGTAGTTAGCGCCAACCTTTTGTACATGTATGTCATATTTAGAATCTACGTAAGGTTCCACTGTACAATACGTTTGAGATACTGCCACTACACTTGCCATGTCTTGAAAATCATTGATGTTATCAACCTTTACCTTTCCCAGACCTCCGTGGGCGTGACCTATCTTGACAACCACTGGAAACCGAGATGCTGTAATCTGAAAAAAATGGAAATATTGTTAGTGACACATAAGGCGTGCTTTGTTTCTAATATTTAAAACGAATGTATGCTAATGATGTTTTAATCACCGCGGAAGACAAAAACCGGCTTAGATTTTAACAAGGTTTTTCAGTGTGCCGTACATATAACCAAAACGCACGTAAAGGAAATTTCCAAAATATAGATTTATATGGTGGAATCATCAGCATCAATAAGAGTCAAATCAATCTGTTTTTGTTGTGATGGTCAGATTATATCACAGACAGTTAATAGGGCCATGTTTTAAACAATTATTGATTTATTTTATACAGTCTGTATAATAGTAAAGACTTCGTGTCTATTAGCGTTTTGGTAAAATTCAACTTCCTGTTCTAGAGATGAGACGTGAGTTACCAATCCGTGGAATATGCAAAATTGTGACACAACTAACAGGAGAGGTATTTAATAAGCAAACCCATGAATAAACATTAAACTGAATCTAAAGTTATTATAAATGAACAAAGAAGAAGCTGACTTTAGAAAAGAAGATGAGCTCTTCTAAGGCAACAGGCAGACAACAGTCACAACGCTACAACCAAAAAGTATAAAAGCACTCGTCAGTGCTCCAGAATCTTTCGTATACGCATCACAGTTTAGACTAAACTCTTCACGTTTCTGTTGTATTAGCACATCTAGGTTCATATTCTTATTATTTAATTTTATTACCATAAATGTTTTTGTGTGTGTAAAGTGTATTTTTCAAAGTCAACTGAATATATTTCATAAAAGTAATTGTGTTAATCAAAAAGTGAACTAACGCAGTCGTTAGTATTTAGCTGGGAATCAGAAACAGATTGATTTGTTGTGTTTAGAAAAATTTCCAAAAAGAAACCCAAAACTTTTCAGAATAACTAGTTGGGTTTCTGCTAGCTAACAACTTTGTCCAAGCAATTTTACCAAAGGCGTGTCAAGTTTCTTTAAAATCAGTTCACTACTTTTGATTTTTCGTGGTGACACACACACACACACACACACACACACACATATATATATATATATATATATATATATATATATATATATATATATATATATATATATATATATATATATATATATATATATATATTTGTGTGTGTGCGTGTGTATGTGTATATAAACATATAAAAATTCAAATTGACCCTAGACATGGGTTTTAGGAGGCTTATTCGTGCTCATTTAACCCGACGTCGGTCATCTTGAATATTGGAACAAAAACGGTAACGTGGGGTAAATTTATATTTACCCCACGTTATCGTTTTTGGGGTTATCCCCAGACGTTATTTCAAAATAATAAAAAATATAAAACTTTTTCATATGTTACATAAGGGAAAAACCATTCTTCAACTTATTTTAAATGAGAAAAATCAATTACTGACAAAAATAAATTGATTCAAAGAAAAATACCAAAACATGAATCCTTCAGTGAAAAATTTCACATGAAAAAAACATGTATATGTTAAAAAAATCAAAAATACAAATTCTGGCCCAATGGAGTTTAAAATTGCTCATATGGTATTAGAAAAAACGCTATGAAAATGAAAATGTACATTGGCGATCTCTCCTGACGGTTGATAACAAAACTGAACGCTTTGAAAAACCACTAATTTTCTTTTGAGTCTTCTCGGTCATAATTGCTACATATTATTGTAACATGATCTAGACACACATGGTTCTGGCACTTTTAACAAGATTGTCTTATTTTCTTATCAAGCTTCCTTGAACAGATTAAGCAGCGGCCCTTACAATTTTGGCGGAAGGTTCAGAGGTCTCGCCAACAACTTCCCTGATTTTTCTTCTCAATTCCCTAAGCAATCTGGGATTTTCTGGACGCATAAGAATGTGCTCGCTTAGAAGTTCCAGTCCAAGTTGCTTCAAGAACTCCCTCCTTTTTGCTTGGTGGTCGTTATTATTTGTTCTGTATATAACTTGCGCATTTATCCCTGCCGTCTTCATAGGCGAATAAAATAACGTGAGAGGCCATCTCTTTAACTTACGGGACACACCGTATGAAGCATAAAGTTTGTCTACCACATCTACACCATATTTTGCGAAGTTATAGAACGAAATTATTTCAGGTATTTTTTTGCATGTTCATCATCGATGGTGTTGTGATGATTTAATTGGGACAGGAGCAACACTACTTTATTATTCTTGGGCATGTAATATGAAACGAGAGTTGCATCCTTGCCAAAGCCAAACAAACTTGAATACATTTCCTTTTTTCCTAAATTTACAAATTCGGTTGTAACTTCCCCCTTTTTTTTCATGGTCCCGACTGCCGTCAGTTTATGATTTTTCAAGAGATCAGTAAATAAATCTACATTTGTGTACCAATTATCGGAAGTAATAATCCGATTAGTACCAGATACAGGCTCCACCAAACGCTTCACTATATCATGAGGACGATTACTTAATTTGTAAGGCCCATCTGGCCGTTGTCCAACGTAGACTTCCAAGTTTACAACATAAAAGGAGTTAGCATCGACCATAGCATGTACTTTTAGCCCATATTTCGCGGGCTTATTTGGGATGTATTGCCGGAAGGAGCACCGCCCTCTGAATGGCTCCAGCTTTTCGTCTATAGTGAGGTACATTTCTGGGAAATTGGCTTCTTTGCAGATTTCACCAAATTTATCAAACACGGCACGGATTGGAGCAAATTTATCGATTCGCCTTCTTTCCTCTGGAGTTTCTATATTATCGAATCTGATGCAACTTAACAAAAAGGAAAATTTTTTATAAGACATTGTGGTTAGAAAAATATCAACACCGGTTCCATCTGATTTACATAAGTCTTCTAAATTCTACCTACTGGATCTGTAAATGCCAGCTATATATAACAGGCCAAATACAGCCTTGATTTCAGCTAGGCTAATTTAATAAATAAATTTCCTATCTGTATATGCAGTCGCTTTCTTATTTATTTTTTTGTTCGTATGTCTAATAATATCTTGCAATATTTGAGTATCGATGAATAATAACCAACATTCCAAAACACTTTTTGCATTCCTAGCATACGCTCTGACACATGGTAGGTGAGTAACTATGATTTCGGCACGTGTCCTGATATTTTTCGGCGGAAAAACTTTCAACCATTTTGTAGTTTTATTCTTAGCAATCATTGCCACAATTGATTTCATTTCGAGGGTCGTTTTCGTCACCTTGATAACTATCCATACCACTTTCACTTATGTCTTGTTCCGAGGCGAAGTTATGATCGCTCTCACTGACATGATCAATTTCGCCTTCACTTTCTGAATTTTCTGGCGATGGAATGTTACCAATATCAGTCCACAGCTCCAAAAGTCTTTGCTCCTCTTCTTCATACGTATTAAAGCGAGACATTGCAAAGAATACACTTTATTACAGCAACGTCTAAACAGTAGATTTTACTTTAGTCAATGCAAAACCTGTAACACAAACGGTAACGTAGGGTAAATATAACCCCCAGGCAGTTTAACATTTTGTAGTATGAAACAAACGAAAGCTACTATGCAACTGCGTTATGCGTTGTGTGCCTCATCTAGACACTGATTTAAGAAGGTATATTGGCGCTCGCGCCTGGTAAAGTATAGACTTGGAAGTTCCGGCGGTTTAAAACTGCCTGGGGTAATATTTACCCGAGGTGACCGACGCCGGGTTAAGAAAGTTTGTTCACAATTCAAAAGTCAGGACCTCATAAATGGCAGATTTCTTTATATAAAAATTCGCTGAAAACCGAAATATTTGCTTCTTTCTACGGCAACATTTGATTTGTATACAGGGGTATTTTTTTCAAAAGGACAACTTTTTTATTCTAATAATCATATCCAAATACGCAAATATTAATACTCTATGGCAGTACTAAAATACTAAAGTTAGAACTGCTAAAGCAAGTTTTTGATTACAACATCCTTTAGGCCTTGAAAGCCAAAGTTTCTCCACTCCATCTATTGTCAATTTATTGCTCGACCATAGAAATATACGTTAAGATTATCCATGACGCTTCTACCCTTCGTTACTGTTGATAAGTATTGAGACATTTGGGGATCTGTTTTGCCGAGTTTTCCCATGTTGAAGCTTACGGACGTAAATGTAAAAGGTTTGATCTTAGTAACGTAGGCAACGAATACCGGGCAAAACAAAATAGACAGGAACCGTCATATTAAATATATTATCTTGAACAGTTATGTTACATAACCTAAAAAGGGAACAGAATAGGTGGAAATTAAAGAAATGATAACAAAACCCTTATGGAACAAAAAGTAGCAAGTAGATTTAACCAAATGCAAGCCGCTAATAATCAAATTTCGGTACGCAGCAAGTGCGTTATGGTAGCGAATTTTCATTAAATGCTTCAAATTTGCCTAACTTACTTTGCTATAAATCTGAAAATTTGAGTTTTTGTATGTAGTAAATACGGGGACAATACCAAGCAAATTTCATCAAAATAACTTTGTTATTTTTTGAGATACAAATTTCTTTTACGGATTTTTTTTAAACTGGCCTAATATGGCTGGCTAACGAACTCATCCAAGCCACTAATAAGAGAAAGATTCTTGCCGAGTTTATTCACAATCGGTTAATAAGTTTTTGAGTTATTATTTTCAAGAGGTAAAGGAAATATGTAAGGACACTCTAAGACCCCAACCTGCCTACTCCTTAGAGTGTTGGACAAAGGTGGGTAAAGAAAATATGCAAGGACAGTATAAGGCCTCAATCTGCCTACTTCTTAGAGTGGTGGACAAATGTGGGTAAAGGAAATATGTAAGGACACTCTAAGGCCTCAATCTGCCTACTCCTTAGAGCGGTGAACAAAGGTGGGTTGGGTTGTTGTAGCTCGACTACAGGACCTCAATCTTCCTACTCCCCAAATCTCGCCGGAGATAGTCTGTGAGGTCTCAGTGTGTTCAACCCTAGGCCTCAGAGAGATCTGGCAGTTCGTTGCAAGTCTTGTCTTATATATGTCGTTTCGTCTGTCTGCTTCGTTATCAGTGAAAGTAGTGGCGTCACAGTCAATTAAGTGGGGGGCTTTGGTCACGGTACTTAGAGGATGAGGAGGATTAAGTACCGTGACCAAAGCTCCCCACTTATTTGACAGCGACCCCACTACTTTCACTGATAACGAAGCAGGTAGACGGTACGACATATATAAGACAAGACTTGCAACGAACTGCCAGATCTCTCTGAGGCCTAGGGTTGAACGCACTGATACCTCACAGATGATATTCGGCGAGATTTGGGGAGTAGGCAGATTGAGGGCCCGTAGTCGAGCTACAACAACCCAACCCACCTTTGTCCACCGCTCTAAGGAGTAGGCAGATTGAGGCCTTAGAGTGTCCTTACATATTTCCTTTACCCACCTTTGTCCACCACTCTAAGGAGTAGGCAGATTGAGGCCTTAGAGTGTCCTTACATATTTCCTTTTTCCACCTTTGTCTATCACTCTAAGGAGTAGGCAGATTGAGGCCTTAGAGTGTCCTTACATATTCCTTTTACCTCTTGAAAATGGCTCCAAAACAAGAGCCGAAACGTCGAGTTTTCATAAATTCTGGACGCGGTTCAACCCGAGAACCAAGTATGTCTCACATTAAGGACCGCGGAAATCTTTCTGAACACACACATATATATATATATATATATATATATATATATATATATATATATATATATATATATATATATATATATATATATATATATATATATATATATATATAGATTTTTTCAAATGAGCTCCCCTAGAACCAAGGTCTGTTTGAATTTTTATATGTATATACATACACACACACACAAATATATATATATATATATATATATATATATATATATATATATATATATATATATATATATATGTGTGTGTGTATGTATATACATATAAAAATTCAAACAGACCTTGGTTCTAGGGGAGCTCATTTGAAAAAATCTTTGCAAAGTCTCAACATAAATACCATTCTATTAGCGATTTTTAAAAAAAATAGAAATTCGCCAATAGGCAATGTTAGAAACACTGCGTAAAATAGGTGCGTGTCAAGAAGCGGATCTGCTACCACCCAACCAGCAAAGTTGTTTTTAAAGTCGAATCGTCTGTGGCTATTTTGTTTTATAGGTATTTTATTACCAGTTCCAAAATGCCGCTTCATTACACATCGCTTTAATAAAACAAAGGAGTTCACAGAATGTATCCTATCTACCCCAGATGAAGTGTCAGTATCCCAAAACACTTGTGTTAATGCAATAACTATTAGCCCACCGTAAACGCAAAGGCAACTAAATTCTTGTGATGGGAATGCCCTTTTACAAACAGTAGGGAACCAGTTACTTAATGACCAAATGCGCGGTAATTGGCTAATAGAACTAGAGTCCAGTGAAGATTGTAATTTTGCACTTGAAATTGGCAAAAACATAGAATTTAGAAAAATGTTAGGTAATGGGCAGTTTCTTTTAATATCCGCCATTCAGCATTAAGAGGGCGCGTCCGCAATATTAATGGAAGACTTCCTAAGGTACTTTTACAAGATCCCATAATATTTTTAAAAACATATTAAACGATTTTCATGAGTAAAGTTGGAGACAATGGTAATTACTGGCATTTCTTTGTTTATGATGAATATAGCTGTTTTTTCTAACAATTCGACAGCTCCTTAGAGGTAATTTTATGTGTTATGTTTATCTTTACGCTATAATCTAGTCACGTTTACAACTAAGTAATAAATAATTTATCATATAAAAGACAAATTATAGCAAAATTCACTAATTTAATTTAGAAAAGGGGCCAATAAGTTCTCTATTAGCCATGGTGTTGCCAACTAGCAATATAAGCATATAAGCACATGGATCTTGTAAAACCAGTTCGGTCCTGTTACAAGAGCATCAGCCACGAAATAAAATGTTGGTTAAGTGGCATTTGGTGATACACAAATGTAAAGGTTGAAATTACTAAAAAAATGTCATGTGTGTTAATATTACAGCTGATAAATATTTAAAAATTATTAAGTAACATTACCTAGATAGAATTGGCACATGTTTTCCTGCAAAAAAAATCAAATCATCTAAACTAATTTTGTTGTGATTAATTTTTTGCTTATAAAAATCCATAAATAAGGAGCGCACTTAAAATTTGTTAATATTATGTTATATATTTCACAATAAAATTTAATTCGCAGTAAAATTTCATTCTCTGTATAACAAAGAGTGTCTCTAAATAGATATTAAAGTAAGAGACGACATTATTGGAATGGCAATCTTGTAAATAGTAATACCTAATAGTGTGATATTTATATTTTCTGTCTGTGTGCGCTGGTGTCTTTATAGAAAAAATTTCTGACTGCAGCTTTTAAAATTACTTAAGGAAATCTTTTAATTTTATTATTGTTATTTCGTGTTGCATTTGCACTTTATAATGTTTACCAGAAACTCCTAAAAAGCTTTCCAAAACTGTTATATATATTGGATTTATAAGAATAGTACAAAAATAGTCAAGTATATTTTATAACATGGTATGAGAACTGTAATGAACTGTTTTATAATGTCAGTGTTGTCATCCAGAGTTGCAGTAATGCTTATAAATTTGTTTTGTAATGTTTACAAAAGAATTTATATTAGTGATGGGAAAAACCGTTATTTTCTATTAACAGTTAAAGCCGTTTACGTTATTTCATAATAGCCGCTGAAAATAACAGCTTCACTTATTTCGCTGTTATTTTGAACTGGATAGTCGATCGATAGTATCCTACATTCCCAAAGCTGTGAGCGAGAGTGAGCACACTAGAGTATAGATAACGTGTTTCCTGTTAAGTAATATGTTATGAAGTAAAGTCTACTCTATACTGCATAGGATACCCATACATATTTATTTCATTCCCAGTCGCATGTCAATTCCTCCCGTTAAATAGTTAAATTTAACAGTTGCCGATGAAAACCGATGTTTATTCATCGAATCTAGTTGCAGTGGAACTGAACAGATACGACTCAGAATTCTAGTTTAGTGTAAAAAGCGTTAATTTGTTAGCTGTTATTTTTATAAATCCACAACTGGTGGTTACCGTTGCGGCTCGACAACCGTTTAAAAATAACCGACAGTTGAATAACGACCCATCACTAATTTATATACATATTTACGGAGACCGAATTATTTTATAAAATGGTGCCAATTTTGGGTTTATAGCTGTTTTATAAACATATGGAAAACAATTCAGAGTGAGATTATTTTATAAACTTTTTGTCGAAACGTTTTCACAACTATAATAAAATATAAAAGCTCGGGACGCAGCAAGTGCGTTATGGTAGTGAATTTTCATAGAAATGATCTGGCACAAAATATTTTATTATAACTTTTTTTTCTTGTAACATAGAAATCTAAATTTTGGTGTATAGTTTACTTTTTATATCGTAAACCTACCTACCAAATTTGGTTATCATAGATTTTATATTTTTTAAGATAAAAAATTTTTTCAAATGAAAACTCAAAATTTTTCCCGGAAAACCTCGTCCGATTTTCTTGACTAACAAACATGTCAAAGCCATTTACAAAAGTAAGGTATGTGCCAAATTTTATTAAAATCGGCTTACTACTTTTTGAGATATGAATTTTTTTCTAATGAAAACTTAAAATTTTCCCGGAAAACCTCGTCCGATTTTCCTGAGTAACAGACATGTCAAAGCCATTTACAAAAGGAAGGTATGTGCCAAATTTTATTAAAATCGGCTTATTACTTTTTGAGATATGAATTTTTTTCGAATGAAAACTCAAAATTTTTCCGGAAAACCTCGTCCGATTTTCCTGACTAACGAACTTATCCAAGCTATTAACAAAAGAAAGGTACATGCCAAATTTTATCAAAATCGGCCCATTATTTTTTGAGTTATCGGTGTGATACATATATATATATAAATATATATATATATATATATAAATATATATATATATAAACATATAAAAATTGAAACTGACCCCGGATATGGGTTCTAGGGGTCCTAGTTCGCGCTCATTTGCAAAAATTTTTTCAAAATTCAAAAGTCGGGATCTCCCCATTAGTGAATTTTTTCTACGAAAATTCACTAAAAAATTACTAGTTGGTTAGGAGGACTCAATCATATACTTATTCATTGTTTATTTACTTTTATTTGCTAAAAAGTAATATTGAAAATAATTCTGACTGGCTCAAAAATCTGCTAATCTGCTATTTTCGAATTTTTTTTTTTAATATAATATATTAGATACCTGCTGTTTAAAGTTGATTGAAGTTAGTATCACGGTAAGTAATCTTTTTAATCTGACAAATATCGACAATGTTTTTAATTGACATTTGATCCTAATTAAAATATCAATAATATATTTCACACACCAGCAATTGGAGAAATTGGATCAAGGCTGTTGCAATTAATTTTCCTATGAATGACTTATATTAGAAGATCAAATTTCGATGTATATCGATGTCTGTTGTGGACATAATAAATATTAACTTATACGAGATAAGCGGCCAACCAGGGTTGTCAACGCTAATGCTGTAATATAGTTAAAAGTCAGTTTATATTTTCAAAATTATTTCTATACAATCTTCTAGTATTAAAGCTTGGCAATACATATTTTATTCATTGTGTTATAATCAGTAAACCCATTACGGAACATATTTTACTTTGCGATTTTTTTCATGAGAACTGGCTCATTCAGTCACTATCAATCTTCAAAATGAACAAGGGTGCATCTGGCCTTGCTTTTCACAATGGCAAAACCTGTCTTAAGAATGTTAATCTAACAATCTCTTTAACTTTTATCCTTTTATCTCCCTATACACTTGCTGTTTACTAAAAAAAACTCGGGACGCAAGAAGTGCGTTATGGTAGTGAATTTTTATTAAATGCTCCAAATTTAAATAACTCAATTTTCTATAAACTTAGAGAGTTTAATTTCAATACGTAGTAAGGTTTTTCCTAAGGCAAGATATCCACAAAATTTCATTAAAATAACTTTGTAATTTTCGGAAAAAAAAATTTTTTTCGAAAGAAAATTTAAAATTTGAGTAACTCAATTTTCTCTAAACTTAGAAAGTTGAATTTTGGTACGTAGTAAGGTTGAGGCAACATATATAGTAAATTTCATTGAAACAGCTTTGTTACTTTCGGAGAAAAAAAAATTTTTCGAAAGAAAACTCAAAATTTTTCCGGAAAACCCCGTCTGATTTTTCTGGATAACGAACTCATCCAAGCCATTAATAAAAGACAGGCAGTTGCCAAGTTTCATCGAAATCGGTTAATTACAGCTACTGATGAAGACAACTTCGTTGTACTTCGTTGTCGAAATACGTATCAAAAAAGATAGCGCATAACTCTGTTATTATTGTTGTAGTTTTTGGGGTTATTCTACTTTTTGTTTCAGTTTCCAGCCACAATGTCCAGTCTCAGTCTTTTGTCAATAAAAATTATTATTATTTGTTATTTTTTGAGATTTCAGATGTTTTTACGAAAATTGGCTACCATAACGCACTTGCTGCGTCTAGATTTTTTGAACTGCAATTTGCTTTTTTACAGTACATACCAACAAAATATCAATCAGATTTTGGACCATATCACATCGTCTTCTATTTTAACACTAAAATAAATTTAATATTGAATGAGACAAACTTTAATTACTTTTAGTAGTACCAATCATAATAAAAATATGTCTAGTCAAAGTAACAAAACCCGATAAAAAAACAATTACGAAAACTAATAAATGCTGTTGAGCCAAAAATAGCCTTGTTAATATATCATATTCCCTTTCTTTGTCCAATTTTATCATATCTTTTGTTGGTCAGTAACAAAACAAACAAATTATATCCCAAATGATACAGAAAACTTTACAACTCTAGATCTACTCTAGATCTAAATAAAAGGACTGTAACAGCGGCAGAAGCAGAAGTCAATGGAAGGTTGATGAATGAATCTCATGAGTCAATAAGAAAAGCATTGACTAACCAACAGCAACCACATACTTATGAATTAAACATGTTTCAAATTTGAATAGCTCAATTTTCTGTAACCCTAGAAAGCTGAATTTTGGCACATAGTTAGGTATTTCCCAAAGCAATATGTAGACCAAATTTTATCGAAATTTTCGGAAAAAAAATTTTTTTTTGAAAGAAAACTCAAAATTTTCCCGGAAAACCCCGTTCGATTTTCCTGTCCAACGAACTCATCCAAGCCATTAATAAAAGAAAGGCACTTGCCGAGTTTCATCTAAATCGGTTAATTATTTTTTGAGTTATCAGACGGATACATATATATATATATATATATATATATATATATATATATATATATATATATATATATAAGCATATAAAAATTCAAACTGACCCCGGATATGGGTTCTAGGGGTCCTAATTCGCGCTCATTTGAAAGAATTTTTGCAAAGTCTCACCATCGATACCTCTCTATTAGTGAATTTTTTTAATAAAAATTCACTAATATATATTAAGATTAAAACTTACATAGATATCCACTCACGCACATACGCGAGCGCATATACACTCATGTATACGTACTCAATTGCGATTTTCCTAACCGGTAACTAAGAAAAGATTTTTATAAGAAAAATTAAAGGATGATTCGCGACGCCGTAGGTGTTATAGTGAAGTTTTAGAAGAATTGTACACTTTGTGATGGTTAATATCCCAAATATGTTGTGCCACGCATGACTTGTCTACACTATCGTATCACAGCTGTGCCAGATATTCCCTGAATGTGGTCTAAATGGTTTTTTTTTAGTCTGCCGAACGTATTTAAAATTACAATCTTTACAACTTATCTCACAGATAGTCCACATTTCAGTGGCTTTATCTTTATCTTTTTTACTGTTAACTTTTCATTCGTGTGTGTATTTTACTGAATCAAATTGACAGGTGAGTCTTTTAATAAAATCATATACTTTGCATATATTTGTGTTCAGCACTGAAAAAATATCGGCTACATAACAAAAATATACTCTAGGAAAATACTCATTTTCATTTTCTAAATCCGTCTCAAATCTACCCATGAAAAGGTCCGAAATGAATGGAGAGAGAGGGTTGCCCATTGCTGTGCCTTCAGTTTGCTCAAAAAACGCAATGTTAAATTGAAAAATATGTTGGTTTTTACAAAGGCTTGTTCTGAAGTCGTCCTGAAGGGGCCCTGGACGCAAAAGTGTGTCCCTGTCTATCCCATATACATGATTTGGAAAAAAAATATGTATAAAAAAACAAAAAAAGAAAGGGAAAAAAATTAAGAAAAAGTAAAAAAAAATAAGGAAAAAAAAACAAGATTAATTTAAAAAAGTAAAAAATATTAAAGAAAAGAAAAAAAAGAAAGAAGAGGGAAACGTATCTGTTGTTTTCTTAGTCTCTAATATTTGAATAAATTAAATTAATCGCTAATTTGTATTCTTTTCTCTCGATCATTTCATCTATTATTTTAACAGAGTAGCCATTATTAAATGCTGTTTGCCTAATTATTGAAATTTCTTTTCCAAAATTGTCTTGTGACATAGGTATTGAAAATGCACGATATTAAGTTTACTTTAGAAGAAGAAACTAACAGTTGTATGAATTTTTTAGACTTAACAATTAGAAAGTTAGAAAATAATTCATTGGACTTTTCAATATATAGGAAACCAACTTACACTGACACAGCCATACCATACGATTCATGTCATCCTTTTTCCTAAAAGCTGTCAGCCTACCATTCTATGATACATCGTGCTTTTTCAATACCTCTGTCACAAAACAATTTTGAAAAAGAAATTTCAATAATTAAGCAAACAGCATTTAATAATGGCTACTCTGTTAAAATAATAGATAAAATGATCGAGAGAAAAGAATACAAATTAGCAATTAATTTAATTTATCCAAATATTAGAGACAAAGAAAACAACAGATACGTTTCGATAACTTATTTTGGAACAATTTCAGAAAACATTTCAAAAATTTTAAATACCTGTACAAATGCAAAAGTAGCTTTTAAATCTTACAACACGACGCGTGATTTAATATTTAACGCTACAGAAAAATCTTGTTTCCTAACAAAAGCTGAACTTTATAAATTACATTAAATTACAATCTACATAGGTCAAACTTCTAGAAATTTTCACACCCGATACAAAGAACATATTTCTGCGTTTAGAAATAACCACGCTGATAAATCTACATTTGCAAATCATATTATTGATACCGAACATAGACCTACAGTAAATAACCGCATACAACCACTACATTTTATAATGACAAACGTAAACTAGACTTTTTTGAAGCTTTAGAAGTCAAAAAGCACACACACGACAATAGCTGCCTTGTTTTAAATGAGCAAACTGATTTAATGAATTCCCCTTTCTTGGATATTCTTCTTACTAATTAAATAAGTAAAAAAAAAACAAATTTAACTATTCTTTCAAAAAAGTTGTAATATGATAATGAGTTGATGCATGTCAATAATTTCGTTGTATAGAGACTGCTTTTATACTGTTATTGTTTAGTTATTTTATTGTTGTAACTGTTATCATAGTTATTATAGGCTAGTTCTATTTTTATGTTAAATATTGACATACATCACGTAGACATTTTGAAAGCCTCATCTGTCGTCTGTGTTTCATTTTTATTTTCAATTTCATAAATTTTTTGATCAAAACATCATATCATAACATAGCAACAGATCTTTATTTGTAGTTGTCATGATTTCGTACTAATTCAATTTTAATCTGTCTGAGAATGCTGTCAAGAAGCGAAACTATAGTCACAGAAACGTTGAAGAACATCCTAGAATATCCAGAATTCGTAAGGGCCACTTGCTCCAGTTAGCTTACGCGCTGGCTACGTGCTTCACCAACGAAAACCAACAGTGAAGCCAGAGAAGTAGTCTCCAAGTCTGTATGTAGTATGGGGAAGTTTCACCAAGTAAGGGCAACAACAATCACTGTGTTTGTTTTCTTTACTGGAACCGGTTGCGCTTATTCAATGCTTTAAAAGATAGGAATCGGTTGCATAGAAGAAAACAAACACTTACGAGGCTAGAGGGGTAGTCGCCACATTTGTATTTGATATAGAAGGGTTTCAAAATTTAGGTGTTGCTTCTTTGAAAGTTAGAATAAACAAATAAATGTGATCTGATAAAATTTTTGATAGTGTGTGTGTTGCTCAGTAGGTACTGCTTTTTTTTCATATTTCAACAACACCACGAGGGCTTACAGCCCAAATACTATCGTACAGTCGGTGACAAAGACAAGGAGGAAAGAGGCAACTTGTTCATTCTGGA
This sequence comes from Tillus elongatus, assembly GCA_964006375.1. Lineage (NCBI taxonomy): Eukaryota > Metazoa > Arthropoda > Insecta > Coleoptera > Cleridae > Tillus > Tillus elongatus. The sequence continues at coordinate 84,534,877 of OZ023266.1, forward strand.
CTTGAAGGTTTGAAGTTTCGGAGGAGAAGGAAAAATATGTGCCGGCAAGGAATTCCACAACTTGGAAGTCCTCGGAACAAAAGAGCGGGCATAACAAGATGTTTTATGTCTGGTGACCTGGAAAGTAAAAGGGTGCATTCGCTCTTTTCCCCTGGTAGATCTGTTGGGGACAGCACGTGGAGGAACTATGGAAGAAAGCTCCTCTAAGCAGTTCCCGTGCATATATCTATAAAAGAGAGAGAGAGGTCACCAACGGCACGTCGGTGAGCAAGGGATGGCAGCCATATAGCCCTCTTCTAAATGGAGTCCAGGATAGCGAGTGTAGAATCGGCAGCGGCACCCCAGTTGTGGGAGCAGTATTCGAGGTTTGGCCTTATTTGTGAAGTATATAAGGTATACAGATTAACTGGTAAAATGTATTTGTGAGCCCGGAAGAGGAAACCTAATTTCTTAGCAGCCGCTTCTGCAATTGATGTGACATTTTGGTGTCAATTGAGATTTAGATCCAAAGAAATGCCAACAAGTGAAAAGGAATCATTACTTTGATAACTTGCTTGTTCATTGTAATGGGTCTAGGGCTGGTGTATGTCTAATAAGAAAGAAAGCAAGACTGAGCTTTTGTGAGGTTGAATTGTACAAGATTTATACTTCCCCAGTCTAATATTTTTTGGAGATCCACGGAGACAGAACCCGTCATGAGTCTGCGATCCTTATCTAATTGAGCTAAAGAGACATGCTTATAATATTGTATATTTGAGTGGAGGGTGCTGTCGTCCGCGTAACTGTGAACTGGGTTGGATGTGCTAGAGACGAGATCATTGATGTGGAGAAGACACAAAGTGGGGGCTAAAGCTGAACCTTGAGGAACTCCTGCATTAATTGGATACAGTTTAAAGGAATGGCTATCCACGACAACAGAAATGTTCCGGTTGGCGAGGAAATTTGCTGTCCAGGTACAGAGTAGTGGTGGTAGGCCATAGACCGGAAGTTTCTTAAGCAGCGCTGCTTGCCAGACCTGGTCTAATGCTTTGGATATGTCTAGAGCGACAATCTGAGATTCACCGTGTAGTTCCATAGACTTGTTCCAAGAATGGGTGACAAAGGAAAAGAGGTCGGCAGTTGATCTGCGTTTACGAAATCCATACTGTCTGTCGTGTATTAGACTGTGTTTTCAGGAAATTTTAGTAATTCGACGTTTATATACTTTTCAATCACTTTAGACATGACTGAAAGGAGAGAAATTGGCCTGTAGTTGCTAGGAAGCGCTTGGGATCCTTTCTTGGCGACGGGTTGTACTCGAGCAGTTTTCCAGTTACTGGGGAATATGTGTCTATTGTAAGATGTCTGAAACAGACGAGTCAGGAGAGGAGAAAGTTCTGGTGCGCATTTTTTTGAGAACAATTGCTGGATCCTGTCAAGGCCAGAGGCTTTCCTAGTATTAAGAGAAGAGATCATCTTTCGTACTTTTTAATTTTGAAAATGATATCCGTCATTTTATGTGCGACATTGGGGACTGTTGGTGGTTGAACATTTGGAGCTGGCTTGAGAGTAGAATTGCCGGCGAACAACGAGGCAAAAAGTTCAGCCTTGCCCAGGGTGGTGGAAACAATTTCATCCCCTGAGACAAGAGGTGGGAACGTGCTCTTGCAGAAATTATTCCCAATAGATGTAGTAAGAGTCCGAAAGGGTTTGGTGTCGTTGGAGCTTAAGAGGACTTTGTTTTTGATGTGGTTATTAAACTACTTTTTTCCTGAGAAAGAATGAGGACATAGCGGCTTCTTGCGTCGTTAAATGCTTGAGGATTTTTTTGACTGGGATTGTGTAGAAGCGTTTTGTGAGCTTTGACCTTTTCAAGTCTGCCCTTGTCACGGGATTTAGAGAATCAGGGCTTTTGAGCGGCTGAAGAGGTTTTTTGTCTACGTGGAATAAATAATTCCATGCCAGCTTGGATAATTTCGGTGACGTTTTGTAAGATATCTAGAGGGTCAGGATGAGAGCAGCAGACATACGCCCATGGAAATCAGGAAAAGTAATTCCGCATTTCGTCCCAGTTCGCGCAGTTGTAGTGCCAAACGATACGTGGGTCTTATGACTGTGTGTCCTTCGTTTGCATTGCGCAGGAAGCAGTGACCATGCCGTGGTCTGAGCGACCAAGGGGGGCGGTGACTGATATCTTATAGCATTCAAGTTTTGTAGTAAGAAGGAGATATAAGGGATTTGAGCTGTGTGTTGGGATGCGAGGAAAGTAAGTATGTTGCTGAACCATATTGGCTAAGGAATTGCTGACTGCAAAGGCCTCCGCTACTCTCCCCTGTGAATGGGTTTTTGAAGATCATATTATGGACATTGAAGTTAACAAGACTAGTGGCCTCGGAGGAAGGATATTCAGAAATCGGTCGGTCTATGGTCGGTTTTTTCAGAAAGGTAGTCAAAGAGCTGGACAAAGTTGTTGTCAGAAGGCGACCGGTAAATGCAACAGATGAATTTAGTTGCAGCCCTGAGAATGAGAGTTTTATCCATAGTATGTCTTTTCTTCCAGTTTCTAAATTGGGGAGTCTGGTGAAGGGTAGATTGCTACAGACGTACGCGCACACGCCTCCATGCAATCTAAACGAAGTAAGGAGCTCACACCCCGGGAAATTAAGGTGATCAGTGGCTGTTTTGGCACTGATTCGGGTTTCGGTGAGGAAGAGGAGTGGGGCCTATTGGCCTGGAAGAAATGGTGGACGGAGTTCAGGTTAGAATTAAGGCCACATATATTAGAGAAAGATATGTTAAATGTTGATGCTGGCGCCCCCTGTACACCCCTCTCCCGGAGATCCGAATGGAGAGGTATTTTACCTCCGGATTCTTTTTTACAAGTAGGAGCCACCATCATTTTTGTCTATAAGGGGAACCGACTCATCCACCAGAACCGGAAGGGTCCGTTGGGACTTCATCGGCCTCTTGATGCACCGGACCGATAGGGGATTGAGTGAAGATTGGAACCTGTGTTGATCACTGATAACTATGCTTTATCAGAGTGATGAATAAATATTATCATTAATCTCTCTAAGTTAATACTGGAACCTGTGATGCGCACTGATAAGTACACTTGGAGAACCAAAATCACCACAGCACATCTTCGTAAAGACCTGACGATCACTAATAAGGTTAGCGTTATCAGAGGATGAAAAATTCTAAACTACTTACTAACAAACATCACATTATGTACTGTATAGACGCAGACTAGAGTGTTTAGCTGTTGCCTGTTCAATTCTAGAAGTTTTTTAGTCCTTGTCTTACTCACCTAATTTTCTAGTCACACTGATTATATATACCAACACAAAAGTCATCTACAGGTGTTCTTAAGCTATCGTTTTACTCACAAGCGCTGGTTGTCACTTTAAAATATTCAATTTTATTGTCACTTTAAAATATTTAATTTCAACAAAACAAAAATAAAGACATTTAGATTTGTCATCTCTGAAGTTTATTTCAAAACACACCTTTCATAAGATTTTAGTAACTAATAACAAGATAATTTTTGCCAATAAAATGGGATTTCGTAGCTATAACAAAAATCACAAGATATATTATTTTTTAATTGATTTTTAAAGCCTATCAAAGGAAATATTTCATATTACTGTTCGCTTAACTAAAAACCGAGCGGCACTTTTTTAATGCACCAATAAGTACTTACTCGTAAGGCGCTCAAGGTGATTATCAAAACAAACTACATTTATATTGTTTGACAATAAAATTTCCTATTTAATTATAACTTTTTGATTCGTCAAATAGTTTAAGTAATGTAAAGAAAAAGATCTAGAAGATTGGTACCTCGCATATATCGTTTGAGATTGAATCACTACTTACCGACCGATTTACATAAACTCAAACTTAAAAGTGACCCATATTGCGAATGTGGAGAAGAAAGAGTCACACAACATGTTTTACAAAAGTGCTCAATTGTATGAGATTACAGAAAGGAATTCCTAAACAGAATACACAACTTGAAAAACGTTGAACAACCTTTTAATTTAGAACAATTTCTACAACTGGAAAGTTGAAGAAAAGAAAACCACACACACACACACACACACACACACATACACACACAAATATATATATATATATATATATATATATATATATATATATATATATATATATATATATATATATATATATATATATATATATATATAATTATAAATTAATTAAACACCTCTAACAAAAAATATAAAAAACTAGGCTTTAAGTTATCATTTGTTTTTACCTTTTTATGTATCCATGACGTTAGTGGCCCACCTGTATGTCAAAAAAGTTGCCATGATAGGGCCCATTAGCATGAAGAAAATGTGTCCTTGTCTAAATCCCCTAAATGTTATCTAGATCTCAAGTAGGCTTAAGTTAGAAGAAATAGCACCAGGGATAATATTAATATATAAATAAATCCAACAAACAAAAACAGTCTAAAACTACATGTTGGGACGAATTTCAATGCATGATAACAGAATGCATATAAACTGTTGACGTCACATACTGGTTGTCAGAAAATGCTTTTAAAATGTGCGAATGGTAAGACAAAGACAAAGAAAAAAATATTTAAAAAAAAGGTGAAGACCTAAGGGGGTTTACGATTTATTTTAATGTGAAAATGTTTAGCTTCGGTATAACTCTAATTAAATGCCATTAAGATGTGTTTTAGTTCTACTTTCCAAAAGGGGAAGTTTTGATATATTTGACAACAGTGGCAAGACAAGATTGTGACGTGTGACGCTGTCGGACAATTATTTTGATTTACGTTATGGCTTCATGTGTTTTATTGGTCCCACTAGATATTTATTACAAAATGTTAACACTAATAATTGACCACTAGGTTATAGTAAATTGTTTTATTTTTTAGTAGTTCGTTTTGTGCACGTATACTCTGCAGAAGAATTTTAGACACTTGCTACTGAGCACGAAATAGCTGTTATACGATGGTAATACCGTGAACCAAAAGCATAAAACCTATTCAGTTTTATCCCATAATAGTCTGTCTCTGTAATATATGAATTTAAAGGCTAATTAAAATACTTTGAATTATTAAATAACATTAAAAGTTCCAGAAACGTGTTAAGCTGTGACCGGAAGTTAATGATTTGTAAGGCGCTTTAATGTGATTATCAAAATAAACCACGTTTATGTTACTTAAGAATACAATTTTCAATTTAATGATACCTTTCTGATTTGTCAGATAGTTTGAGAAATCCTAAGAAACAATAAATTTAATAAAGGGGGAGACCTAGGAGGATTTACGATTTTTTTAATGTAAGTTAAAAAAATCATAGCTTGGGTATATCTTTAAATAAATGCCAGATTGAGATGTGTTTGAGTTCTATTTTCCAAAGGGGAAAGTTTTAGTATGCTTACAGCAGTAACAGGACAAGAATTTGTGACGCTGTTAGATTATGTTGATTTACGTTATGGATTCGTGTGTTTGATTGGCCCCACTAGATGTTTCTTATGAAATATTAAGACTAATAATAGATCACTAGGTTAGAGAAAATTGGTTTTTTTCGGATTCCTCGCCGATTTAGTCGTTTTAAAGCATAACTCTGATGTTTTAAGGAGAAAAGCTATTAAATTTGTATTGTATTTTCTGACATTTTCTGCGCCAAGACAACTTAATATTTGCCTGTAGTATTTAATAGATTTTATTTATTACACACAATGTTTTGGTTTCGCGGCTGCCCTGACATCAAGCGACACTTAAAGGTTTTTTTACCCTACAAACCCGCGTCACATTTTCGGTTTTTATACATTTGTTATTTTGACATATACAAAAATTTTCCCGCAAAACTGGTCCGTTATGGGTGTATACGGTTATAATATATATATATATATATATATATATATATATATATATATATATATATATATATATATATATATATATATATATATATATATATATATATATATATATATATATATATATATATACTAACTTTAAAAAAATACGAATATGCAGTGAGAGTTAACCAATTTTAAAACATAATGTGTATTTAATCACATCGTTTAACTTAAAAAATGATTACATTTTGAAACAAAAATATTACAAAATAACAAAACTTTTTATTGATGAGTGGATCCGCTGCGGCTATTTATGTATTCGATAACTCTTCCAGGCATGCTTGAAATCAAACTATTTATAGTATCCTGACGAATACCATCACAGGCCTCTTGAATTCGGTGACGAAGGTCAACTAAGTTATTTGGTGGTTGGGGTAAATTACACAGTCGATTGTCAATCATATCCCACAAATGTTCTATTGGTGACAACTCTGGAGATCGAGAAGACCATGGAAGCAGGTTCACGCTATTCGCTTGTAAGAACCTTCTAGTAATCCTTGCTGTATGAGAACGTGCCTTGTCAAGTTGGTAAAGAGGTCGAATTACCTCTCCAAGGTATAGCATTGCAATAGGCTGCAGTACGTTTGGTATGTAACCATGTTCGTTCAACTTCTGTCGATAAAACTAGAGGTGAGTTGCTACCGTATGTTATCGCAACCCATGTCATGGCCGTATGCTCTTCACCTACCTAATCGTCTTACTCGTCTGCGACCATCGTGGACACACAGACAGTATCGGGACTCATCAGAGAAGACAGCACGATTCCCTTCACGATCCTGATTTGATCCGCAGTTACACCACTCAAGCCGAGCAGCACGATGTCGAGGTGTCAGTGGAAGACATATAAATGCTCCATACGAACCTAGCCCAAACGAGCGTATTTGCAATATAATGTTACCATAGAGACTCTCTGTTTTGAAACTCACAACTAAGCATTTCCAATCGAACGTGTTGTATACACTCATTCTTGTAAAGCCGTAATCCTCAAATGAAGATTTTCCCGTGCTTAAGTGGCTCGAGGTCGTCTAAATTCATGACGGCGGTTATGGATTCCTTTGTTACACCACCTAGACCAGCACTGTAACACTGGTAATACCCTGAGTGCTATGATATCGGGAACTTGTCTGATTGACAAACCGGCTTCCCGCATACCAACAATAAGCCCCCTTTCAAATTCACTTAAATTATCGTAACTGTTCCGTGAGCGTGCCTAGGCATCATGATATAATGACTTAATAGTACGCACATTCGCTAATATGGCAAAAACAAAGTGTATGGATAGAAAGACCAATAAAATTGGACTTCAGTGGTGAGCTAAAGAAGATGCTTGCTGAGAGACTGAAAAAGCAAATTAGCATAACCAGGTGTAAGACTACTTTTCAATAACGAAGTTTGAAGGGGTTATAATTGGTAAGAATTGGCAGAAGTGGAGAAAAACCTGGCCCAATTAATGAAGTTGTAGGAATTGCTGGAGACGGAGTCACGGTTGAAAAGAGAGAGCGACATTACATTTAGATTTTGATGGTGAAGATGAGCTATGCTTGTTTTTTTCCAGAATAATGGGCCACACTATTACAAGAGCTTCCTAAAAATAATCAAATTAAGAAGTAAACCTTTCAAACCAAATTGTCGCTTTTTGAAACACTTATTTCACTAATGAAAATATTGGACAAAATATTATGCAGCCTAGTATCCCTTACTTGTAAAGTCGAAAAACTGGTGTACACCTTATTATGCTTCAAAAGACTTAAATTTAGACCCTCGGTGGTTCAGTGGTAAAGTCGTGCGCTTTTGAACCAAAGGGTACTTCGTTCAATTGCTAGGGTTCCCCTTTCACTTTTTTTTAGTACATACTGCAAAATTATTATCAACCGAGGTTGTCGCAATTGTATTTGAGCAAGTTGAATGTCTTCACATTCGCCCCTCGGAGGCGGTACAAAGTCGACGGTCTCGTGTTCATGCAATGTTGGACACGTTAAAGATCCCTACCCGTTTTACAGAAAGGCCAGAAAAGCAGCGGTTCGGCAGAATTTCCCGGATAGTGGGGTGAAACTGTCGCGGAAATAGATCGACGTTAAAACAATTGAAAAGACCCAATGACAACTTATCAAGACAGCTCTGCCTTTCGTGCATATGTTATACTGGTGAGTTCTAGCAATAACGAAGCCGGTCTCTGCCTTTCACCTTAGTTATGTGCACAATTTAAGCAGGCATATGTAATTTAAGTAACAGCATTACAAAGTAATTGTTGGCAGTGTATATACACTACTATATTTTTATCAGGAAAAATGTGTGTTAAGTTTTTAATTTGAAGTGAGACAAAATATGTGTTTTTATCGCTAGGATTCTTTAAATTTAAACGGATCAGAATTAAATGAACTCAGTCACTTAAGAAAACCCATATAAGGCTGATTAGAAACACACTGGCTTACAAGGTGGTACTCTGTGTAGCTAATTACTAAATGAGTAAGTCAAATGTTACATAATTAAATAACAAACAGTACTCGCTGGGAGAAAAATAACAGCTGATAAAACACGACAAATGTTCTAATGAAACTCAAACACAAGTTAAGGGTTTAAACAAATGCAGGATCTGAAAGGTTGATGAAATGAAATTAAAACTGATTAATTGGCAATTAATTAGCTTTTACCCACTGTCATAGCATTCAATAATACCCTAATTATCGTTTTTAATTACTTCCAATTAAAGCTATCGTTAGGGTCTGAAAATCAAAAGCACGTCATTTGTATAATTATTGGTGTCCTTTCTTAGTGAAACCATTACATACTAAATACAGTTGTAGAGAATTCTTCTCTGGCTTTCTAAGTGCTCGTTTTCTTTTTGCAACCAGTTTTGCCTTCTATTGCATCGTCAGTGAGACGAAAATTAAATTTATATATTCAACCACATGACAACTTTAAATAAAAATAATTACATTATATTCTATGTTTAAGAAAGTTTTTGATCAAAATACCCTAAAGTGGCCACAGGGTTTTTTGTAGTACGTATATAAATAAAATTAATTTTCTTCTGCCTAAAGATGACAAAAAAGTTGGATCCCGTTCCATAAAAAGCAACAGGTACCTGTAGAGCCAGGGAATGAATATTTACGTTTGTATTCATGATTTGTGATGTGAATACAATTATATATTCATATTCGTGTGATGAATTGGATGCAGAAGTACTTTAAATTAATCTATTTCTTTGGATACCTGAGTAGCTAACAGCTCTAAATCAAGGTTCGGCAAGTGCGTTATGGTAGCAAATTTTCATAAAATAACTTAATCTAGCGTTAACCAGGCAAATTTAATTTTACTACATAGTTGTCTTTATGAAAGTCAAATGTGTACTGGGTTTACCAAACATTATTTCCAAATGAAGAATTTTTGTTTGAAAATAAACTTCAATAGGGCTGGTTAACAAACTCATCCAAGGTATTTACGAAAGAAAGAAATATACTGCTAAGCTTATCCAAATCGGCTAATTACGGTTTATGTTGCCTTTCATATACACGTATCATATATGGAAAGTCCTTATCTCACTATTATTTTTATGTGTAAATTAATACATGTGTCATTAGCTTAATTTTGGCTAAATGTATATAAGGCAAATATATATATTTTTAAATCTATCTTCGCGATACATGGTGATAATATTGAACATTTGTTACAAGTTTTTGTATATTTACAATTGATAAAAGTTTAGATAATTCCATTGGCAGCAGACTATTTTTTCGTAGAAAATTTTAGTTTTGTACCTTCCAAAATAGTCGTGGTTGTTATATTTTTGCTATAATATTTTCCGAAACTATCAATGTAGGATTGGCAAGATTTGGTAGTTCCGTTAGGTCAAGTCAGAAATTGAAAATTTTCTAAGCGGTTACCTTATTTTTAACACACGATTAAATTAAGACCGAATAAATATACTATACTATGTAGCTGTTAAACCTTGCTTCATCTTGATTAATGTACGAATGCTACGCTGCTTATTTTAGCAGCGATGGAAAAAACATTTTAATATTTGAGAACTAATGGTGGGGCGCAAACTGTTTTTATGATGCATCTTCTCATGATGAGAGTGGCAGCATCTCCAAACTTGCACGTTTGATCGCAAACACACGCAAACTGTTAGAAAATGAAACTCTATTCCTTTTTAATGAATTTTCTTCAAAAAATTCACAAATGAGCAGGTCTCGACATTTGAGTTTCGGAAACACTTCTTCAAATGAACGCAAACTAGCAATGCTACTCTTCTCATTTGTTAAAATAGTTGCAAAAAATGCCTCTAAAATATACCTTGTACATTAGAAATAAATAACTGAAGACCATTGTGGGTTATCTACCTTTTAGTGCACTTTCCTTGACAAGCCTACGGTAGTCGAGGGGTTGGACCGCTGGTTTATTAGCAGAGGGACGTGGGTTCAAATCTCACTGTTGAGTGAATATCTCGTTAAACTTTTTTTCTATTTTTTTGCGTCCTTGATTCAATGTTAACGTTATCTGATCAGATCGTGTAATTCCAATATTTTTTAGCGACTTTTTGTTGGAAAAATCACTAGTGAAGAATAAGGACTTTTAAGACTTTAAATTCAAGTGTAATAGCAGCTGTTGTTGCCCTTAGTTGGTAAAACCGTTTCACAGTTAACACAGACGTAGGGATTAGTGACTTCAGAAAAATTTCCTTTTTTTCTGTGCAACCAGATTCCATTTTTAATTATTTAGTTTATTTTTATTAGCGAATTTTCTTGTATAAAATGTTCCTTTAATAGCGAATTTTCTTATAAATGAATTCAATTAACCTTCTTTGTAGAAACATTTGTTGGGAATTTTTGAATCAAAAATTATTGAATTGATGGAACATTTTAAGGAGATTTGTCAAAAATGAGGTTTTAATGGATTTTCGTGCAAAAAAATCATTTTATATTCAGTTCTAATTAAAGATTAGGTATATAATTTGAATTTTATGTATTCTTGTAGCAAAACTTTGTGTAAAAAATATTTAGTTGTCACCGACATATTTTGTGCTTCGGCATGGATCATTTTTTGTAAGATTTTACTATGAAATTTTGGTAATTAATGATAAATAGTTAATAAGTTATTATGAAAAAACGCGCAAGTGGTCAATAGATTAATTCCTTTGTTTGAAGGATCTGTCGGGTGAAAGTTGTATAACAAGGTGAATCCGTAAATTTTTCCATATAATACATTCGGACACGGGATATATTATAGGTAAGCCACTAAGTTTTTTATAATCTAAAACTGTTGTAGGTGGTAGGCGCTCATTATTTTGTAATGTTCTGATGTTACGCTGTTATGTCATGAGCACCCCGAAACTGTTGTCATATAACTGGCCAAAAGATTGGAAATGCGTTCACCTCCTACGGCTTCCGACATAACAAACTTGTTCGTGATTTAAGAAACATCAGGTCCAAAATCTCCTTCTATAAATACCACAAGGAAAATATTCCATACCATCCTCAGAACTGCAGTCATATTTACTTTCATTATAAATTCTGCATTTATGGCTTTCAATTTAGGGTCAGTGAGTGGGTTTTCCCAATAAGTTTCTAAAAACTAGATCAACATTACCGCAGCCAATGGTTTAGGTTGTATGTCATTAAAAGCAAAGTATTTTAGTTACTCCACTGCGACCTTAGGTCAATTGTATCTCAGAACTAATTGTCTAAATTTCACCCATTAAATATAGCTGTATAAACTTAAGAGTGTAAGTTGGTCTGACAACGTCTTATTGGGACTTTTTGCTCAGCTGTTGAGGTGTTTTGATATCTAGGCAACCTTGTTGGATCGTTACGAAGCTCACCGTTACGTTCTATCCTTCTAAGCATTATTACATCTTTCTAGAGAACTCAGCGTCTCTCAGAGTTTGTCTGGATCTGACACCAGCAAATGCAGGAATGGTGGACGGTATAATATGAAATTTCACTCCCAAGCAGCACCCAAATGAAGTTATTTGTGCTTTACACGCCAAATAGCTTAGTCAGCTGGGCTAGGATGTCTCGGGTTCGAGTCCCGTATTCAGAAAATCAGCTGTTTTCACGCTAGTGTGGAAAAGCCAGCTTCTGATAAGTTATGGATGCTGTCCTTTGTCCATATGCGTATGTAAGCTCCCCTCGCAAGTCTAATACTCCTGGGTGCGGAGTTTGTCTACTGTGGTGTTTACGAGGGTCACAGTGGAAATCTCAAACCCAATAGATTATTCAACATTTCTAGAGATCTTAACCTGTTTCAGAGTTTTTCTGAATTTGACACCCGCCAGTGCCAGACTTGTTGAATAGCAGCATACAGGAAAACGAATAGAATTTAGATTCCGAGTAATCTTTTCGGTTGTTAAAAATTAAGCACATATTTTTTTTCTTTTTACTAGGTATGTTAAAAAATATCATTTTTTACTTTAAAAAGGTTGTGTTGCTAATGCATCAACAAAAAAATCTACCATTTTTCGTTTCAAGTTTCTACCTTAATATAATATATACCACCTGGCAACACTGGCCCTACAATTGGTATACAGCCATCTGTACGGTTGGTTGCAGTCATTAGGAATCATGCCGTGGCTTGTTACAAAGTCCCAGCAAATGTGTCCAGCCGGTTAAACCAGCAGACTTAATAGTAACTCACAACAAAATACAAGAATCTTTCTAAAATAAAAAAGTCTGGACGCAGCAAGTGCGTGCATGGTAGCGAGTTTTCATAGAAACTATCTGGCACCAAATATTTTTTATAACATTCTTTTTGTAACAGAAATATAAATTTTGGTATATAGTTTCCTTTTAATATCGTCAACTTAAGTACCAAATTTGGTTACCATAGCTTTTTATTTCAGGAGATAAAGATTTTTTCAGAAAGAAAACCCAAAATTTGCCCTGAGAACCTGCTCGAATTTTCCTTACTAACGAACTTTTCTAAGCGACTTACAAAAGGAAAGTACGTGCCAAATTTTGTCAAAATCGGCCCATTATTTTTTGAGTTATCGTGTTATATATATATATATATATATATATATATATATATATATATATATATATATATATATATATATATATATATATATATATATATATATATATATATATAAATTGAAACAGATCCCGGATATTGGTTCTAGGAGCCCTAGTTCAGCCTTGTTTGATGAAATTTCTCCAAAATTCATAAGTCGGGATCTCCCCATTAGTGAATTTTTTCTAAGAAAATTGACCAAACATACAATTTGACCCTGTCTTCGCATTCCAAGAAGATAATTGAATGTTGTCTTAGTCATACCTTGCCATTCACTCTTAAAGGCGTACAGATTATGCAATTTTTAAAAAATGCAGAGGTTTATATAGTTTCATGTTTTTGATACACAAGGAGGTTCCTTAAGGGTGGCGACCGGCTGTATCTCGAAACCGTATATCTTAGAATTTTGGTAAACATTTTTTACAACGAAAGTTCCCACGAAAAATTCCTTAAAATTATTTACAGGATTGTAAGTCGACCGCCAGAACGCGTAACTGAAAATTCTTAATAATCTGCCTCAATCTGCCTACTCCCCAAATCTCGCCGGAGATCGTGTGTGAGGTCCCAGTGTGTTCAACCCTAGGCCTCAGAGAGATCTAGATCTCTCAACCCACAACAACACAACCCACCTTTGTCCACCGCTCTAAGGAGTAGGCAGATTGAGGCCTTAAAGTGTCCTTACATATTTCCTTTACCCACCTTTGTCCACTCTAAGGAGTAGACAGATTGAGGCCTTAGAGTGTCCTTACATATTTCCTTTACCCACTTTTGTCCACCACTCTAGGGAGTAGGCAGATTAAGGCCATAGAGTGTCCTTACATATTTCCTTTACCCACATTTGTCTACCACTCTAAGGAGTAGGCAGATTAACGCCTTAGAGTGTCCGTAAATATTTCCTTTACCTCTTGAAAATGGATCCAACACAGGAGCCGAAACGTCGAGTTTTCATAAATTCTGGACGCGGTTTAACCCGAGAACCAAGTATGTCTCATATATATATATATATATATATATATATATATATATATATATATATATATATATATATATATATATATATATATAATACGATTAAGCAGAACCGGACTTAGCAGCGTTTTTTCAAAACAATATTCCAATTCTCCCCGACCTCTTGATTGCTAAGATACAATAGAATTGTTTTCACAGAAAATATATAGATTTTGCCGAAGATTATTATTTTTACCTTCTCAGTAGACCTTAATTGAGAGTTTTTTTCAAAAAATGGGGTCTTCAGTTTTGGTTTTCAGTTTCGCCCTGTGGCAGTCGACCTTACAGCCCTGTAAATAATTCTCGGGCTTTTTTCATGACCCCTTTCGTTATAAAAAAATTACCAAAATTCTGAGATACACAGTTTCCGAGATGCAGTCGGTCCCCACCCTTAATGAAACACTCTGTATAAATAAAGTTTGGCAACAGGAGTGAATCAGAAACCAATAAACCTAAAAAGAAACTTCATTTGATTCATTATTTAGCCTAGTTATATTGTATGATAGGAAAATCGCTAATTTGTTTACTATATAGTAGCAAAGGATAAATCTAAACGCTTATTAATGACACATATTGACATCATTATCAGGTCGTTGACTCCATGATTCACAGAGACTGGGACTGAGCTTTCCTTGCAGTTTCTATTTAATTACAAAACTTCAATAGCTCAATTTTACCATATCTTGTTAATCATTAAATAAAGTATTTTTGGAAAAAAACTATTAGGTAAGCTTGTGTTAGTAACAAATATACAGTTTGTTGAGAGAATAATAGATTTGACAATGAAAGATATCAATTTATATATTGAAATTTGGTTGCAAAACAAAAGGTGACGTAATCATTTGAATAAAATCTTAGATTAATTCCAGCAGACGGACGTAATACATGAGCAAATGAACATATTTAAGCAGGATAACAAATTTATCACTCATGCATGCCACCAGACCAAAACAATATATTTGTGTGAATGATTTCAGTTTGTTTCTTATGTTAGAAAAAAATTGCCTGGGAGTTTCCGTCTTAGAGTGATCAACTATGGCAAACAAATATTTATTCCATGTAACAACGTGAATCACATAACCAATTTTAACTTATTTAGATGTAAGCAGACTTTTCGTCACCGAATTTTTTTGCAACATGTCATGGCTTTACTATTATAGTGTTTTAGTATATAAAACTCAAATGGCTAACTTAGTCATTCGCACAGCAATGATTTTTGATTTCGTAAAACATACTCTGCGGTTACGCTTAATTGCTTTAATGCAAAGGAGTAAAGTAGTATAATGATTTAGGATAATAATAAACGATTCGTTTGCATGTAGGATGAAAAATTCGTCATTTCTATGTTCTTACGTCTGCTCCGAAATCTAATTGTGAATGATTCCCGGAAAATTCGCTAATAGTGTACATAAATTTAAAATTATACAATCTGTTACCTACCGAGACCAAACTAAAAAAGTCTGGACGCAGCAATTGCGTTATGGTAGCGTATTTTCATTAAAATGCTTTTAATAGCAAATATGCTTTTTTTGATGAAAACAGGCGTCAAATTTGGTTACCTATTATACTATATAGTATTACCTATATAGTAGAAGCATATGCCATTATTTCATTAAAATAAGTTTATTGTTTGAAAAGTATATTTCTTAGTGTACTTAACATTTTTCCGAAAAACTGGTCAGATTTTGCTGGCCAACGAACCTTTTCAAGCTACCAAGATATAATTATTCACAAAATGCTATTAAACAAAACTCCCAAAAAATTTTGTTCATTAAAATTTGCAAACTTTTTCACGAAAATCCAAAAACATTTTTTTTTACAATAACCTATTAAACATTAATCATTAATTACTGAAATTTCACAAACATTTTGCAAATAATGATTTCTACCAAAACACCAAAAATTTTCTGCGAAAACCGACTTTTCTTCACAAAAAGAATTACTAAAATTGTGTGAGTGGATAGGTATGTAAATTTTAATTTAAATATATATTTTTAGTAAACAGCAAGTGTTTAGGGAGATAAAAGAAGATAAAATAAAAAAGTTAAAGAGCTTGTTAAATTAACATTCTTAAGACAGGTTTTGCCATTGTGAAAAGCAAGGTCAGATGCATCCTTGTTCATTTTGAAGATTGACAGTGACTGAATAAGCCAGTTCTCAAAGTCAAAACTCTAATCAAAAAAATATTGCTAAACGAATACATAGAATTCAAATTATCTATATACATAATCTGTGATTAAGAGAAAAACTGTATAACTTTTCCCATAAACTTGGATCACTGAAAGTAGAGAAAAATATAGGTCGAAAAATACTCATAGTTTCATGCCAGAAGCTACTGGTATGCATTATAAATGTAAATATTTACAAAACTAGAGCCTGTAGGTATAGGAAGTGTTATACAAAACTTGAAGCAGAGGGAATGCCCTTCGTTTCTGAAACACAAAATAAAAAATGAGTTACGGCAGAATTTTTCCAAATTAGTGTCTATTTGAGAGCCCCCTTATACAACATCTCGATTTTTTCGACAAATAATATAAACGAAAACCTCTTTGGATGCGTCGCTTTTATGGGATTCTGCTATCTCTTGGTGAAAACGCCGAATCAAACTTTTTGATATGTGCCAAAACTGTGAAAAGTTGCAAAACAATTGAAATAACTCCAAAACGATGAACGCTGATGAACAATTTGTTTTTCCTCACCAACATGCATTATAATTCGATGAAAAATTCAAAACAGCAATAAAAAAAGTGTTGGAAAAAAGAAAGCATCACCAACGACTTATGGGCCATCCTGTGGATGTCACTTTTTTGTAAGATACAGCTCAATACACTCCATAATTAACGTATACATTTTTTCTCGTATCTTGTATAATAACGGATATATTGAGCTTTACCATCAAGACGCATCACCTTTATATATGAGAACAGATGAAAACTTAAACTCATCCTGTATATGAGTTATTTTGCAGTGATCTTTTCAAAATTCAAAAGTCGCAGCCTCGCCATAAGCGAGTTTTTCTTAGGAAAATTCGCTAAAATTATAGACCATTAAAGGATAAACTCTATAGCTAAAACTAATCCCAAAGCATCAGGGAAAGGGTCTATTTGAAATGAATTTTCTGAAAACATTTAAGTAATATGAAGGACAATGACGGCTGGTGCTGAAACTTAAGGGTCGTCTTGGGACATTTTCTCTACCTAACCTGTATTCGTTTCAGCTTCTTTGCCTAAATGTTGCCAGTTTTGACTTTTCAAATCTTTGACGTTTTAAGAGAAAAAAACACTTTTTTTTAAATGCATATATTTTTTTGTATTTTAACTTACAGATCTAAATTTTGGTACATGTTTTCCTTTCTATGATATAAATTAAGTTGGTTGCAATAACCTTGTTGCTTCCACCACAGATATAAAAATTTCCCGAAAGAAAACCCAACATTTTCACGAAAAAAACGGGCCGATTTTCCTGGCTAATGAACATGTCCAAGCCACTTGCAAAAGGAAGGTACTCACCAAATTTGATCCAAATCGGCCTATTATTTTTTGAGTTATCGGTGTGATATATATATATATATATATATCACACCGATAACTCAAAAAATAATAGAAAATTCATTTCAAATAGACCCTTTCCCTGATGCTTTGGGATTAGTTTTAGCTATAGAGTTTATCCTTTAATGGTCTATAATTTTAGCGAATTTTCCTAAGAAAAACTCGCTGTTTACTTATATATATATATATATATATATATATATATATATATATATATATATATATATATATATATATATATATATATATATATATATATATATATATATATATATATATATATATATATATATATATATATATATATATTAAAACTGACTCCGGTTATGTGTTTTGTGGGACTAGTGTCTAGAAATGTTTTCAAAACTCAAATGTCAGGATCTCCTCATTAGTAAATTTTTTAAAGAACACAAACTTTTTTATAGCTAACAACATGATTTTTCGTAAAGCTAGAAACTTAAAATGTGTCACATAACAAATTTGATTAAAATAACCTTGTTATTCTTAAGGATAAAATACCGAAATGGGAAATTGAGGTTGAAAACTGAAAGAAAAACCAAACTCAGCCCAAAAAACAAAAAATAACAGAGAGGTATTATGCGGTAAACGGGTATTTCGACAACAAAATTGTCTTCATCAGGAGTAGTCAGTTTTAGCGGGACCTACTGATGAAGGCAACTCTATACATACGCCGAAATACGTATCTACCGCGTAATTATCTATTACTATTATGTGTGTGTTTGCCGTGATTCTGTTTTTTGTTTTATTTTTGATGATACCAAATTCTTGTGGAAAAAAGTAGTTTCTTAAAAATCTTCAATTCGTAAGAAAGTCAATAATATTCTAGAGTACAAGAATATTATTGTCCAACTACGTACCAAAAATAGACGGCAAAACTCTTCATAGTTGGGTATGGACAAAATTTAGAAGCATCTAAGATCCTTTCAGACCCAAAGTCTATCCCCAATGGAGCATATGAGGGGGGGGGTACACATGACCAGGACAAGGCAGACATGTTTGCGGATCTGTACCACACATACCCTAGTAATAATAACTTCATTCAGAAGTTTCCGTAAACAAAAAAAATACAGCAAGTACATGCAACGGGAATCCAAAGGAAATCTCGATTTCTCTAAAGAAAAAAACCAGAAATTTGGGACACGCCATATAGGTTACTTACGTACCTTATTACTTACATAATTAGGTAGTTTTCATGGTAATTTGATAGAAAATTCGTTATTAAAGTTTGAAAAATAATGCAATTGCTACGCTTGAGCTCTCACTACTGGATATACGGTTTTTTTCGTTTATTGAGTTATTGCCTGAAGAGACAATATTTCTTCAAAATTTATTTTGTTAGATAGAAAAATATGAAACAATGAAATTATAAACTCTATAACATATACTACTGCCAAATTATCAGAGAAAGGGTCTATTTGAGAAAAAATGTCTGCAAATGTTTTGAGAAAATGAAGGACAATGGTGGTTGAAGCAGAAACTTAAGGCTAAGCAAACTACTTACCAAATTTCTTCTACACAACCTGCATTAGTTTCAGAATCTGTGTTTGAAAATCGCCAATTTTGACGTATCAAATCGCGATGACGCGATTTTAGGAAGAAAAACTAATATATATATATATATATATATATATATATATATATATATATATATATATATATATATATATATATATATATATATATATATATATATATATATATAATTCTTAGCAAACAAGCAAACAAATTGTGCAATTAGGAGGGGTAACAAAAAGTAGACACTAATGCACACATAAATAATAATTATGAGGTCAAATTTACTATAAAAAAGAGATACTTAAAACAGCATCGCATAGGCAACAATTAATTTAGCTTATTTCGGTCGAGTCAATTGGAAGTGACAAGTTTAAGAAGGTGTTGCATGCAAATAAAAACGTTTTTTTTTTCTACGTGGATTAATGAGTGGTTAGGCATAAACACGACATTAAGTGTTTTGTTGGAGTATTATTCTGAATGCTGATTATTTTTAATCACATACATTCGTAATGTGGGATTATTGCTAATTTACTATTGTGAGACGATGCATAAGTTTAAAATCGTGTTTTATAAAGGCTTTAGAGCGAATTTATATAGATAATGATCTCAAAGTTGTATAACAAGTAACACTTTTGACACAAGGTGTAAGCTTTATTATAAAAATAGATGTTTAGAATTTAATTTATTTGCTGGGTGAAAATATTAAAACAAAAGAAGGGGACGTCTTTATACCTAAACAGGCCAAATGACCGAGTGGTCAAGTGCGTCGGCAATCGATACATGGGATCGCGGATTCGAATCACACATGCTGTAGACATTGTAAGTTAAATTACAATGTCACAACATAACGTTTATATATATATATATATATATATATATATATATATATATATATATATATATATATATATATATATATATATATATATATATATATATATATATATAAATCTCCCTAGACTAAATTCACAAAAAATGATATAACGGTAAAAGTTTTATTCAACTTATATGGTTTTTAAGTACACTTGGAGAACCCAAATTACCACAACACATTTTAAAAGACCTGACGATCGTTTCACTAACCAGAAGAATTTATATAGATAATGATCTCAAAGTTGTATAACAAGTAACACTTTTGACACAAGGTGTAAGCTTTATTATAAAAATAGATGTTTAGAATTTAATTTATTTGCTGGGTGAAAATATTAAAACAAAAGAAGGGGACGTCTTTATACCTAAACAGGCCAAATGACCGAGTGGTCAAGTGCGTCGGCAATCGATACATGGGATCGCGGATTCGAATCACACATGCTGTAGACATTGTAAGTTAAATTACAATGTCACAACATAACGTTTATATATATATATATATATATATATATATATATATATATATATATATATATATATATATATATATATATAAATCTCCCTAGACTAAATTCACAAAAAATGATATAACGGTAAAAGTTTTATTCAACTTATATGGTTTTTAAGTACACTTGGAGAACCCAAATTACCACAACACATTTTAAAAGACCTGACGATCGTTTCACTAACCAGAAGATGAAACATTCTAAATACTTAAAAACTAACATCAACTTATATACCGGATCTTAGGTAAAGAGATCGAACTGAGATCCGGTATATAAGTTGATCTTAGTTTTTTAAGTATTTAGAATGTTTCATCCTCTTATGACACTAGCTTGGTTAGTGAAACGATAGTCAGGTCATTTAAAATGTGTTCTGGTGATTTGGGTTCTCCAAGTGTACTCATCAGTGCTCATTACAGGTTTCAATCTTCACTTAGTTATATGGTTTTTATTGAGTTATTGTTTGGATCACAACTTAAGATCAGGCTTAAACTCTTTAGATGTCGATTTTACCATATATCTTTTTGAATAACCGATCAATTCTAGAAATAAATATTGCCGTTAGTTTTCCTAACGAGGGAAACTTCACAACTTTGTGTAATATAATTTTGAAACTGACAATTCTAGCTGTTTCAATTTATAAGGCAGATTTTGTAGCTTTCCATCATTCAAAGAAAACAAGCTAAGACATCCGTTATGTCAACCTCTCCTACACACACATTACACAACGCCTTAAGAAACTTTAAGAGCGTGTCGTAGCTTTTAAAATTTTTAATTCAGGATAACTTAAATTTATGTTGGGAGAAAAGCCTCAAAATCAATACATGAGAAGATCTTTGAATGCTCTAAGTATTTTTTGAGTTATCGCTCGGATACACACACACACACACACACACACACACACACACACACACACACACACACACACACACACACACACACACACACACACACATATATATATATATATATATATATATATATATATATATATATATATATATATATATATATATATATATATATATATATATATATATATATATATATATAGTTAAAGTTTTAATTACAGGATATATATTAATGTTTTTAGTTTTTTTTTAATTACATTTTATCTGTAAAGTACTCTCTGAACTGTATTGTAAATGTTTGTGTATTTGACTTACACCTTGGTGTATCCACTGCCCTTTTACTGCTGCCCGAGACCTAACTAAATTTATAGCATGGATGAAATGAACTTACTCTCAACTCAGGGTGCTTTTTTTTAGCAAGTGGGTCCAGGTTCTATGAAGTTAATAATATTTCCAAAAGTATGATTAAATTTTAAATTTTGCCCTATCTTCTTTACTTAAAATACTTATATATATATATATATATATATATATATATATATATATATATATATATATATATATTAAAGAAAATAAAGCAAAGGTCCTTATATACTTACAGAACTTAAATATTTATTTAATTAAACACAACTGACAAACGCCTAATACTTACTATTTACAATATATTTTGTTTTATCTCTAAATTTAGAGCTCTTTCTTACTTTTATCTTATTTTTAACAATGAAAATCCCCCAGAAAATGAAATAATCAGTATTGCTTGCTTAATTTTAAGATCCCTATATGTACACGATCCTAGCTGCTTTATAAACCAATAGGTACCGACACCTATTGGTGTTTGTATGGTTTATATTATTCTTTATTTCAACGTGCAGTCAATGGACTAGTTCTTTCACTGGTAAGCCACGGTTACTGGCCTTTAAGGTCAGAAGATGGTGCTGCAAGCACTTGGTGTTATAAATGGAAGTCTGAAGATGATTATTTACCAATGGCCCCCTTTTATTTTCGTTTGATATATATAATAGTTTTGTTACTTTTTTGGAGCGATGGATGTATCACACAACAAAAGGTAAGTTATTGCTTTACTGTACTCACTCAGACTTTATTGCCTTAGCTGACTTTCCTGTGTTGGATTATCAGGCCAGCGATCCTTGCCGATTTTCTCTCTTACTACTAAATTTCTTTCCAAATCCCTTTTATCTAAATTTTTAAACTATTTATTTTACTACAAAAAATTCCCCTCTAATAATTTAATCCAAATTTTCCCATCTATCAATTTTTAATAATAATCTCAATCTGTTTATTATTTTTTCCTGTCACCCGCGTTACTAATTAAAAAAACTTAAAACTGCTATCTGCCTTCTTGCAAATCAAAAATTATCACAAATTTTTATACAATAATCCTCTTATTACCATTATCTCTAGGGATACCTAAGTTAAATTGTTGTTGGTCCTTGACAGATTAGTTAACCTATATTTTACAGTTTCTGTCAGTTTGACATGTGTCCTAAATAAAAAACAGCTGACTTACATCTAGGTTACATGACATTTCTTAAATTATCTAACAATAACCTTACAAATCTAAAATTCTTAATTCTAATAAAC
This sequence comes from Tillus elongatus, assembly GCA_964006375.1. Lineage (NCBI taxonomy): Eukaryota > Metazoa > Arthropoda > Insecta > Coleoptera > Cleridae > Tillus > Tillus elongatus. The sequence goes on from OZ023266.1 coordinate 84,557,689, forward strand.
AATAACATCTTAAATTACGTAACAGCTAGTAAACAACAATAATAAATACAACATATTTACATTCTCAAGAGTTTTAGAGTTTATACACATAGATACTTTATATATGTTATATCACTTCCTGCACTCCATTCTGTCTTTGATATAACTTTCACTCCTTATAAACTAATTTTACCATTGCCTTATTTTCTCTGACACATACATATCTGAAAAATTTAGTTTCTCCACGTGCATAAACATGGCATACACCAAAAGTAAGTTCTTGTTTGTGTTTAGTATGATTTGTTTTAGGCTTTGTATGGGGTGTTTTAAAGGGTGTGTTGTTGACTTGTATGTATGTGTATATATGTATATGTGACCCCCTTATAGGAACCATATCAATATATATATATATATATATATATATATATATATATATATATATATATATATATATATATATATATATGTATATATATATATATATATATATATATATATATATATACATATATATATATATATATATATATATATATATGTATATATATATATATGTATATAAATATATATATATATATATATATATATATATATATATATATATATATATATATATATATATATATATATATATATATATAAACATATAAACATTTTAACGGACCTTTGTTTGTTTCGGGTTCTAGATTAGAAATGTGATTGAAAATTGGGTCGCAAATACTAATAATTTGAGAAACGCTATGTCATTTCTGGCATATGGTGAAACATTTTTTCACCACAAGCATTTTAATTATTTATTTCAACTTCTGTTAATTATTTGTCAAATGACATTTTTTTATACCCATTCATATAAAATTTCATTACAAAAGCTCATTTGCTTCATCCAAGCTTGTTAAGTTATAGAATTCCAACTTTTTCATCACAGGAACTAAAAATCTTTAATGCGGAATTCTTAGCTATCGCTTAATTATGAATGCCTGAATAATCCTTGAATTGCTTATTTATTTCTGATGACATTAGGACGCCGTCGCACTATACCTGCCACAATACATAATTTTTTACAATTGGTTGTAAACATGTGATAAAACATTTTTTGCATAAAAGTCAGCTGTATTTATTTGGTTCAATGTCGACCTTATATCTTCTTACATCATTTTATCAGAATAGCTCGAATGTAAACAAGATAAACATAGTGCATCACATTATGTACACTTTTTTATGATGCACTGAATAAACTACACCGCGGTTTACTGAGGAAAACACTCATTTTTAAAGTAATTTACTCCAGGGTCACCAACGTATTTTGGATGATTTAACCGTTTTAACGATATTTATTCTGCTAACGAACAAGGTTCACTCTTAACACACAAAGAAGTAACATTCTTCTGGGTCATATATCTTTTTGTAGGTTACTAAAGACATATTTAGATCACACAAATTACATAAAATTCACTGGCGATCCCCTTTTAGGCTGATTTTGCCAACGCACAATTTTACCACAGCATAGATGCAAAAAGAATCTCCAAGGGAATTTTTTATGACTTATTATCACAATCTAAAGAAGCTGTCACCTTGTTGTAGCCATCATGATTTTCTACCTGCCAGGTTTCACAAAATTTTCCGCTAGATCTGACTCTTTTCTATTTTCTAAGTTTATATCCTTACAATTTTTTTTGTCAAAAGTTATTATGTCTCATAATATGTCTAACCAATTTTGCCTTCCTTTTCTAAATAAAATTCACTAGATTGGCAATCGTTTTAAAGCGTCATGCACTTTTGCCTGATTTTTAATAACGCAAAATTTTACTGGCCACAAAAGACCTCCAAACAAAATTTTCATGACTTAATTGTACTCAGAATTTTTGAATGCGATTTTAGAACTCGAAAAAAATATTTTTCGCAAAAAAACGTCTTTTTCAAAATATATTTTACATCTCTTGCTCAATTGTTTTCCTGATTTCATTAATTGACTCAGCAGGAAACAATTATATCACCATTATCAAAATCTAAAGACGACGTCACCATGTCGCGACCATGAATTTCTGTCACCAGTAGCTCTTTTAGTTTCATTGTAGCCTCCGTCGAGGTTTTCCAGAAGTTTTTTTCTGGAAGCTAACTCTTTTATGTTTTATAAGTATGTCCTCTAAATTATTTTGCCAAAAGTTATTACGTCTCATAATATGTACAACAATCTTGCCTTCCTCATCTAGTTTTTTTTCAGGAAACCTTATATGGTAGGCTATGTCAGTAGACAGGGTTTTAAAAACAATCGATGGAACAGCTGCCTTCTGTTTAATCAAACACTCCATTTGTTTTTACTAACCTTATTTAATCACGTCTTTCTACGATGATCGTATAGATAGCATGCCTTGAATTCATTGATTGTTGCTGCCCTTACTTGATGAAACTGTTCCATACTAAATAGAGACGTGGATAGTACTTATCTGGCTTTACTGTCGGTTTTCGTTTCTATAAATGGAGGACGTAGCCAGCCAACTAGGTGTTCTTAAACATTTCTGTCACCGGTTTTGCTGCTTGACTGCATCCTCAGACAAAAGATGTGGGCGATGGAGAATAAAATATAAAAAATGCTATAATTTCTTATATATATATATATATATATATATATATATATATATATATATATATATATATATATATATATATATATATATATATATATATTTATTTAATTTAATAAATACTAATTGTTTTATTTCACTCTAAAAGTAATTAATTTAAAATAATTAAGTTATAGGTATGGAATTTTGATATATAGTATGAAATTATTAAACCTAAATATTTAAAACACCATATTTAAAAAATAATAATTTAAATATTGAAAAGTATTGCTCAAATCGAGTTCCATTATATTTGATTCAAGTTTGGCAAACTCGCCTTATTTTACACAAATCGTTTAAGGGAAAAACGACCCTGGCCTCCAGATGCCTCAGTTATGTCTCCACGGCGTTACGCAAGTCCTCATTGGTAGCATGCCTACTACAGCAAGTTAATTTTTTAAGTCTTCTCACAAAAAAAATCTCAAACTGACAAATCTGGATATCTGAGCAGCCACCATACAGGACCATAGAAGCCAATCCACCTATTATGAAATACATTCTACTGGTCCTACTGTTTGTGAGTTCTGGGTTGGAGAACCATCTTGTTAAAAAAATATGTTATTTAAATGAGGCAACGAAATATCATCACACAGATCTGGCAGTACTTCTTCCATCAGTTCTTACTAACTATTTGTTATCCTCGTAGATAAAAAGTTTAAGTATAGTTCCCAAGATAAAACAAGAAACACTAAAACCGGATCAACCATTATGTTCCCGCGGATATTCGTGTTGATTCTCTTGAGATCAGAATATGTTATTTAGTATTACAGCATCGGTTACATATGCCTCGGCCGAGCAAATAACTTTTTTATAAAAATCTCTGGCCATATTTAAATCTAAATACTAATTGCAATACTCTCAACGCCGTTGTATATCTCCGGGATAAGACTTAATCTTTTGTATTTATATGGTTTACATTTGTGCTTTTTCATAATTTCATGAACCCTGGATTTTAGAACCCCTAGAATTTTCTGTTTTTCTACATGAATTTGTTGGATATGTTGCTACACTAGCCACAGGCATAATCTTTTGGGTAGTACAGAACATTTTCATTTTTTCGGTTGTGGTTGTAAAGGTGACCCTCTTCTAGTTCTCCTAAATATAGCTTTACTCGGATATATCTATCTTCTTTCAGGAAACCTATGGAAATATGTAATAAAAATATAACATACCCTATGGTAGAACGAAATATGCCGACGCTATACCTTTTGAAATATAACTGGAATGCCTGATTCTCATTTTGGTTGCACTCTATAAAACAACTTAACATATCATATTTCTCATACCTGTCAAAAGGTGTATTTGCGGCCATATTACCTTAAATAAATTCAAGAGCTAATGACTCTTCGGTAATTATAACAATTTGACAGATAAAGCGATGAAGCGTTTTTATATAATTTTCTATTTTATTTTCCGTTACCTATTATAAAAAGTAAGATTAATTTTAGGAATCATCATTTTGGATCCTCTTTGATAAAATAACAAAAGTGCCACATATATTTTTTTTAAACTCCCAGTAAGATGAATAAAGTTAGTGAAAAATAAAGGGTGTGTCATAAAAAAAAACTACTTTACTCGCTCCATTGATTTGAGAAACACTGTCCACACAGTTTACATACTATATGGAAATACAAAACATACAATTTGCTTATTCATTTAAAAGAATACACACATACATACATGCATGCATATATATATATATATATATATATATATATATATATATATATAGTTGAAAAGACCACAATGTGACTGATCAAATGACATAAATAATACAGCATGTTCAATCTAAATAATAAGAAAAATTTGTATTGTTAAATTCTACGTAACAAATAGACTTTTGCCTAAAATACAGTGGAGGTTCTTCCTAGAGGACAGAACAGGTTTATTCTAAGCCTAGGGCCATGAATAATTCTTCCAATGCACTGTGGCTAGTTATCTGTAGCCTTCTTTCAATTATAACAACTTTCAAAGGCGTTTTCAGATACAACCCACAATATATGATGTAATCCATATAAATATCAGATAACCTTCGTCCCTAGTGCTCTAAACCTGATGTCCAACTCTAATTTGTGAGACTGGTCTAGTCCGCGTTGTTCTATGGATCGCCTGTCTCTGAACCACAATGCGAATTGGTGGGAGATTCAAAATGGATTACTTTATTACTTTGACGCTATATAGGTTGTTCTCATTATGCCTGTATTTCCCAAACTACGCGTCTTAATAAGAGTGTCATACTATTTCTCCGATATAAGTCCAAAATCCTCTCAAATAGAACCTTACAATGCTACTGTCAAAGAGACTACCATTGTTTGTCTCACAATTTGCCCCCAGACAGTGCTGCAAGACTCCTATTCAATTGAGTACCATCTCACAATTACACTATTCCTGCCGTCATCTTTTATCTCAAAATTATCCTCAAAAAGAGTGCAACATTGTTGCCTTTCTTCATCTCATAATTACACTTCATTTCTAGCTGCAAGTAAGATCTTATTCCAGTTACTTTAATACTTTCAAAAATATAGCATATTGAATAATATTTTTGTATATTTTTGGGGAAAAATATGTCCGTTATAGCTGATTGACGAACTCGTCCGCGATTGTAACGAAATGAAGGCTTGTGCCAAGTTTCGTTGAAATCAGTTGAGTATTTTTTGAGTTATCGCTCGGATATATATATATATATATATATATATATATATATATATATATATATATATATATATATATATATATATATATATATGTATATAGACATCTACGTGGTGCAGTGGACGAGTGTTTGGCTGCCACACAAAGTATCTGGGTTCGATTCCTGTTGGTGCTAGTTTCTGTCACTGTGTGTTGGGTGTATTTTATTTATTATGTATATATATATATATATATATATATATATATATATATATATATATATATATATATATATATATATATATATATAAAATTCAACCGGACCTTGGATGTGGGTTCTACGAGAGCTGATTAAAAAAAATTCGAAAGTCTCACCACTCACCATCGTTACCTCTCTATTCGTGAATTTTCTTAATGAAAATTAACTAAAAGCAGCTTACATGGTGATTATTAGCTCAAATATGTTAAACAATACATAATTTATCAAAAGTGGCATATCTCAGTCGCCCTAAATATTCTTTAAATCTATTTTCACAAATCCTTTAGTTTCCTGAACATATTTAAGTTCACAATCCATACATCCTATTTAATTAGTGTCTGACATTTCTGTGGGTTTATCTGTATCTTTTGAGTTACCTAGCTAACTTTGTACTGTAGTCTTTTGTAAAAATAGTTAGCTGGTAAGTGGTTTTCTGCAAAATTCTTGTCGTGATTCGCACAGATTCCGCCAGCGTTTTCTTTGTTCTATGTTCTAACTAATTTTGCTATTAAGCAGAAAGAGCAACGATTATACCTAGCAGCATTCTCAATGTAATCTAGTTCTCTATTGTGTCCATCTTTATTTCGGGCAAAAGGGATCAATTTATGAACCAAAAAATTCAAGCTAAGTATTTGTTTTTTGCGCGAAACTATAGTGTGTGTCATCAAAAATGTAACTCAGAGCATTCATTTTGTTTCTGTAGATGTCAAATTCTAAAGTGTATCAACTATTTAATTTGACATTAAATGCGTCCACTTTGCTTACTTTTGTTTAGCACACTTTGAAAATATCGTCAACATAATAAAATCATGCTCTAAATAAATAGTCATTTTTATTTGCTAGATCCGTTTCAACTATACTTAGAAAAATCTCTGAAATAAACGTAAAAATGAGGTTGTCCGTTGCTGTGCCATGGGTCTGTTGAAAAAAATCATTATTAAATTGGAAATTTTTTTGATTCATGCAGAGGTTAGTTAAGCTTATTTAGTCTTTGAAGAACATTCTACGTTGTTCATTTCGTCAGTGAATAGTGCATAACATGTTAACCATGAAAGTGGACGGATGCTTTTCCACAATAAACGAAAAATGCTTATGAAGAAAGGTCGAAATGTACTTAGTTGCACAAAACAGGGTATAAAATTCAGGAAAACCTATCACCATGTGTTGAACACATCTATGCGACCAGTGAAGTTACGCAATGTCGACCATGATCAGTACTTGGATAAGTGGCCACCTGGGAACACTGTGTGTTGTTAAATGCTTTTGGAAGGTAATGACAAACTACCGTGTGTAGTTGCCAATCAAGTTTTACTCGGTAAGCAGCGAGACTTAGGTTGAGTTAGAGTGTTTACTTTCTTGCTGTAAATGATATAAAATTAGTTTTGACCGAAGCAAGAGCCATTGTTTCACGAAAAAATAAAATCTTATGTTAATAGGTAAATAATGAACAGAAATAGAACAGCATGTAAACACAATGTATATTTGGATCAATTTCGTAATCAAATTTGCAGATTGTTGCAATCTAGTTGGCCTGAAATAACTATCCTAGTTATTTTTAATCCATGATTAAAATAGTCTAAGTTATTTCTAACACCGACTGCATTAGAGTAGGTTATGGTTTTGTCATTAGATAATTCTTCATTTATAACATCGTAATATAATGGAGATACTTGTATGAATATTTAGCATTTAAAGATGCGTTATGCATTATGCTCTAACCAGCTAATGTTAAATAATGCCTAACAGGAAATTTAATAGAAACAAATTAATTCATAACTTCCATAACGCACTGCTATCATCAGAAAGACTTTTCAATGTAATGCATTTGGCGTCGATGACTTGATTATGAAATTTAAAAAATAATAATCAACCCTGACTTAAATTAATGAGAAAATACCCTCTGTTCAGTAATTTTCGTATATCTGTACCCATTACCTTTTTAATGGAAAGTGTTAATTTTTCCTAATAAACCCGATATTATTTCTTCCCTTGTTCTTCCGAAGCGTTTTTATTGACCAACAATCCAGACTACCTGCTTGTGAACAGCTACGTGTGTACCACATTTAATGGTTCAATTAGAAAATAATTTGTTATTTCACACTCATACGAGGGTCAATCAAAAAGTACACGTGGTTGAAGACAGGTAGTGTTGCTGACGGAAGTTGGTATTACCGTCGTCTACTGTCATCTGTTAAACGACACTATACTAAATTTCAATCTGATACATTTGTTAGTTTTTGTTTGGCAGCCAGTTGTATGACAGTTGTTTCGTGGTTCTCAATAAAATGGAAAAAGTGCAATATCAATCTGTATTTCGATTTTTATTTTTGAATGAAAAAATATGCGGAGAAATAGAAGCAAACTTGAATACTGCGTCTATGGGGATCCTTCACATTATATGGCAACCGTGAGGTATGCAACGATAATGAGGAACGACCAGGCCGTCTGGCAGACGTAGTTACCGAGGAAATCGTTAAAAAAGTACACGACATGATTCTCTCTGATAGCGGAACTAATGTGCGCGAAGTAGCAGAGGGCGTAAACTTGTACGGAACTGCCGTCAATTTTTTACATGACAAGTTAAGTTTGAGAAAGCTGTCAGCCCGACGGTTGCTGCGATTCAGGGTTGTACAACAAACGGATACGTCTGTCAAAACAAAAAACAAAATCGCAATAGTTTTTACGTCGAGTCGTCACCGTTGATGAAACCTGGATACATTATCATACACCAGCGACCAAGTGACAGTCAAAAGAATGGCTTTTTCCGGGCGAATTTGCTCCGAAGAAGGCAAATACGACAAGGAGAGGTCATGGCCGCGATTTTTTGGGATCCGAATAGAATAACCCTTATGGATTTTTTACAGACACAAATACGGTCACGGGGCAGTACTACAGTGATTTATTGGACCGATACGATATGAAATTGAAGGAGACACGGCCCCATTTGGCTTCGTAAAAGTGCTGCTTAACAAGGATAACGCACCTGCACATTCATCCTGAATAGTCGCGGCCAAACTACGTGAACTTCGCTACGAATTGCTGTCGCACCCATCGTACTCACGCCACTTGGCTCCCTGCAACTTCTTTCTGTTCCTTAACATAAAAACATGGCTCGGGGAAAAATTCACCTCAAACGAGAAGGTTATCGCCAATACAGAAGCGTGTTTTAAAGATTTTGCCAAATCGTAGTTTTGGGGAGGTTGAAGAAATGGCAAAAACGTTGTGAAAAGTGTATGAAATTGAAACGAGATTTCGCTGAAAAATAGTAATTAAAACTGTGAAAATCTTGTGTCTCCATACATAATCTGACGACAGACCGACCCACCGACCGACAAAAGGTTTTCGTTCCAGAATCAAGTTTTCTATATGTTTTAAGACTTTTAACGCCGTTTTAGCAAAAAAAATCGAAATTTTTGTCAACAATATTCCACCCCCACACATTCAACCTTCATTAATTTAATTTCAGCACAGAATACCAGATGTTTGATGAAATGAAAAGTTTTCTAATAAATCAACCCTAAAACGTTATATTACTTGAGTTTTAACGCAAAAATATCAATTTTCACGAAATCAACCCCCATTCATCCCCTACCTCTTAAAGCGATTTTACCCAAAAGAACCCGAACCGTTCGTTTGTCGAGTGCCACCCGTATACCAAATTTGAAGATGACATCTCAATTCGTTCTAAAGTTATCGTGGCTACAAACAGACAGACATAGAGACCGACAGACCAAGACAAAGAAGCGTTTTGTTCCCAAACCATGTATTATAAATGTTTTGATACTTTTTAGGACGTGATACTTCCACACGTTGTGACGCTGTGGAAGTAAAAGAAAATCTTAATATTTTCGCAAATATTAAAGATCGCTATAGCGAATGCTACACAAAGTCGCACTTATTTTTTAATATTTATTCACAAATGTAATAAAAAGTATAGCATTCTGTTTAAAATAACGAATTTTATAGCTACATCCGGTGTAACCGAAAGTTCCACACAGCTGAATATATTTTCCCGATATAGCATAGATAATGACAAGAAAATTTTGTGCAAACTTTTTTTCCGCTAGCTCTTAGATAAATGATATATAGCGGAATTACACAGCATTGGAAAACCTCTTTATATATATATATGTATATATATATATATATATATATATATATATATATATATATATATATATATATATATATATATATATATATATATTGGCATAAAGATGGGTTATTAGGTTTTTTTAATCCCACGATTATGGGTGTCAATGGAAATAATATTTGATATAATTGAATTAGTAACTACTTTGAATATATTTAGTTCTTTTTTTATGTTAATTTTTAAGTGTTTTAGCCCTGGTTCTCTAAATCCTGTGACAAGGCCAGACTTGAAAAGGTCAAAGCGCACAAAAAGCTTCTACACAATCTCAGTCAAGGAAACCGTCAAGCATTTAACGACACAAGAAACAGCTATGTCCGCATTCTTTCTGAGGCAAAAACCTCGTTTAATAACCACATCAAAAACAAAGTCCCCTTAAGCTCCAGCGGCAGCAAACCCTTCTAGACTCTTGCTAAATCTATTGGGAATAATTTCTGCAAGAGCACGTTCCCACCTCTTGTCTCAGGGGATGAAATTGTTTCTACCGCCCTGGACAAGGCTGAACTTTTTGCCTCGTTGTTCGCCGGCAATTCTACTCTCAACCCAGCTCCAAATGTTCAACCACCAACAGTCCCCAATGTCGCGCATAAAATGACGGATATCATTTTCAAAACTAGAAAGGTACGAAAGATGCTCTCTTCTCTTAATACCAGGAAAGCCTCTGGCCTTGACGAGATCCCAGCAATTGTTCTCAAAAATGCGCACCAGAACTTGCGCCTGTCCTGACTCGTCTGTTTCAGACATCTTACAATAGAGGCATATTCCCTAGTAACTGGAAAACTGCTCGAGTACAACCCGTCCCCAAGAAAGGATCGAAAGCGCTTCCTAGCAACTACAAGCCTATTTCTCTCCTTTCAGTCATCTCTAAAGTGATGGAAAAGTATATAAACACCGAATTACTAAAATTACTTGAAAAATACAGTCTAATCCACGACAGGCAGTATGAATCCGTCAGCGCAGATCAACTGCCGACCTCCTTTCCTTTGTCATGCATTCTTGGAACAAGTATATGGAACTACACGGTGAATCCCAGATTGTCGCTCTAGACATAGCCAAAGTAATGGACCAGGTCTGGTACGCAGCGCTGCTCAATAAACTACCTGCCTATGGCCTACCACCAAAACTCTGTACGTGAACAGCAAATTTGATCTCCAACCGGAGCATTTCTGTTGTCGTGGAGGGCGATTCCTCTAAACTGTATCCAATTAATGCAGGAGTTTCTCAAGGTTAAGCTTTAGCCCCTACTTTGTTTCTTCTCTACATAAATGCCCTCCTCTAGCACATACAACCCAATTCACAGTTACGCGGACGACAGCACCCTCCACTCCAATATACAATATTCTAAGCCTGTCTCTTTAACCCGTTTAAATTAGGATCGTAGACTAATGGAGGGTTCTATCTCCGTGGATCTCCAAAAAATATTAGACTGGAGAAGTAGAAATCTTGTACAATTCAACCCCACCAAATCACAGTCTTGCTTTTTTTCTCATAAGAGATACACCAGCCCTAGACCCATCACAATAAAGAACCAAGTTATTCAAAGTAATGAGTCCTTTTCACTTGTTGGCATCTCTGTGGATCGAAATCTCAATTGGCACCAACATGTCACATCAATTGCAGAAGTGGCTGCTAAGAAATTAGGTTTCCTCTTCCGGGCTCGCAAATATTTTTCACCAGCTAATCCCTATACTTTATTTACTTCTTAAATAAGACCAAACCTCGAATACTGCTCCCACATCTGGGGTGCTGCTGCCGCTTCTACACTCGCTATCCTGGACTCAATTCAGAAGAGACCTATACGTCTCATCGGTGACCCTACCCTTACCCAAAGGCTGCCATCCCTTGCCCACCGACATGCCGTTGGTGACCTGTCTCTCTTTTATAGATATCTGCACGGGCACTGCTCAGAAGAGCTATCTTCCATAGTTCCTTCACCTGCTGCCCCCAACATATCTACCAGGGGAACAGAGCGAATGCACCCTTTTACTGTCCAGGTCACCAGACATATAACATCTTGTTATGTCCGATCTTTTGTCCCGAGAACTTCCAAGTTGTGGAACTCCTTGCCGGCACATGTTTTTCCTTCTCCCCCGAACCTCCAAACCTTCAAGTCCAGAATTAACAAGTTGCCTCTTTCCTCCTTGTCGACAACCACGGTACGATAGTATTTATGCTGTAAGCACTCGTGGTGTGTTGTTGAAATAAAAAAATTAAAATTATAAGTTTTGTTTACCTGTAAAAGTTTTGTGAAATGTTGTTTATATGAGCTTACTAAAGATACGTGTATGTAACTTACACCTTGGTGAATCCAATGTGATAGCGTGGATAAACTTACTCTCAAAACAGGTAGCTTATTTAGCTAGTGGGTTCAAGTCCTCAAAACTCTTATGATATCAAATATATATATATATATATATATATATATATATATATATATATATATATATATATATATATATATATATATATAATTAAATTTTCAAAGTACTGACTCCTTTTTTTTTGCTGCCTTTTTTGCAAATTCGTAACGTATTTTAAATATTGTAGATTCTACCCCTTCTGATATGATTTGTTTTCCCAAGTACTTATATATGTACAAACCAAAATAAAGCAGGGATTTCAAATGATCACAAAACTTGAATATTTATTAAAATTAAAGAACAGATGACAAAATTCTAATACTACTTACTATTTTTAACGTGCCTTTTTGTTGAATTTAGAGCTCTTTCTTTTTATCAATGATACCCCCGACAAGACTGGCCAGTGTTGCTTGTTTAAATTTTGAAATAATTTATATATATATATATATATATATATATATATATATATATATATATATATATATATATATATATATATATATATATATTTATTTATATATATATATATATATATATATATATATATATATATATATATATATATATATATATATATATATATATATATATATATATATAAATCTCTTCCAATTCATATACTAGAAGATAACGACAGTAACTAGTATTCGCTTGGCTTATTCAATGTATAATTTAGACGCGTAGTCAATGGATGAGTTCTTCGTTGGCGAGGTGCTCTTAATGGACGTTACGATCGAGAGATGGCCCTACAGGCACCTCGATAATATTGCCGGTTGAAGGAAAACAAATATGGTTGCTTAAATATGCTGGCCCCACGTTTGTTTACTTTATAAAAGTTTTAATAATTTATGGGATACTCTCCTGAAGCGGTGGATGTATCACGTAAAAAGGTAAGTGTTATTACTTTACTCACTCATAGTTTTTTGTCTCTGGTACTTGGTCTTCCCTGAGTTGTTTTTCGTGTTGTTATATTGACTGTCAGTCCTCTTGGTTATTTCCTCGAACTTTCTGCTTTTTAAACCCTTAATCAAACTAAAGAAAATCTCCCTAGTTCCAAATTTTTTTCTGAAAATCCTCTCTTCTAATAATTTTTCTCCTATCTGTTTGTTTTTTCCCTCGTAGCGACCGTAACCAATTAAATTCTGTCATTCGCCACCTTCAAAAAATATTTTCATCAAACGAATTTTCATACAATAATCCTGTCCATTATTTCCCCGGATACCTCATTTTTAATTGTTGTTGGCCTTTGACTTTACATTGATTGATTAGTTAACCTGTATACGACAGTTGCTTTGTCAATTTGACATCTGTTACTGAATGAAACAGCTGATTTATATTTAGGTTGTGACATCTTAATAGTCTGAATGATAATAAACAATAACACCTTAAACTACCTAAAAACTACTTATAAAGTTCGTACTGTCCAATATTCATATTTTCTTGTTTTTAGAGTCTATTTCTTATTTGCCCGCACTAAGTTCTATCATTTTTCTGTAGTCTTTTCTGTCCTTGATATAACTTTCACTACGAATAAACCTTTCACTCCTACAAACTAATTTACAATTACCATACTCTGGCCTTACCTTCTTAAATCTATACATACATCATATTTTCTTCTCGAAAATGCTCTATCTTTGAAACCCGTTAATTTATTTTTGCGAAATTTAACTCATATATTGCGATGAAACTACGGATGCAATTTTACAAAATTCAGTAGTATTAGATAACTCTAATACTTTTTTTTTAATTAGTTATAAGATAATTTGCAAAATACTGCGAAGTATCTTGTTTGCTGCTAAAAACAGACATTTATGTAAGATATAAAGCTAACTAAAATAAACAAAGATGGATGTATTAAATAGTTTTATTCGTGACGTTTCTTAACAACATCATGTCATTATTTAAGTTATATTTTACGTTAATTGACGGACAAAAATTCATATGGTATTAGTAGCTACTTAAATGTAAACTAAATAAGTTAAAACAGGTTCAGGAGACAAAGTAAGTTGCCCTATGTATAGTATAATTCATTCAATAAATACAATGCATTGTACAAATAAGCTTTTGCTTGGGTATGTAAGGGACTTAATGTAGTTACAGATGTAATGCCTAATTTAATGAATGTATAAAACATTATTGAATTGTCCTTATCAATTTTGTTAATGTGCAGCTTCTTCAGGAGTAATTCACAAATACTTCTACATACTGTAAGGGTGGACTTTTTTTTTTTTTTTTCTACAGTTATTGAATAATATCGAACGCAACCCTTCGATGACACAAGGTTACAACCCTCTTAGTAAACAATACAAGTAACCTATTATAATAATAACAATCGACTAACGGTCACATAATATAATTACATAGCTCAACAATCAATCACCAGTCGATATATTACTTAGCAGTTGTGTTATCTACTTAAGAGTAATCATGCAAAAGGCAAAAGGTTTATTACTTGTCAGAATGATGGCGAAGCCTTAATGTACGGGCGTAATGAGTCGGGCGAGCGGGTGCCAAATGTGTCCAGTAACAACATCACTAACCTGTAATTAAAAATATACCTGAACACACCATTGTTCATCTAAAGTACAACCTAACATATATACGAGGGGCATTCAATTATTAACTCATCAAACAGTTACCAATTACACGCTTCACTGAGCGACTCGACATCAATAACTATTTATACTTAAAGCTCCACTGAGCAACCTAACATTAAGAGCAGTTTCGATATAACGCTCCACTGAGCAACTCCAACATTAATAGCAGTCCTACTCAAGGCTCCACTGAGCCACATATTACTCTCTCAAAAGCGCACATCAGTGCCCCAGAACTGCTTCTCAACAATGTCTCTAAATGCTCAACCATTAGGTTCTCAAGCAATAATTACTCAGGCAATAATTACTCATGTAGTTACTCACACGATAGTTACTCAAATAATAATTTCTAAAACAATAGTTTCTAAAATAATAGTTTAGCCTGTGTGTTTTGTTGGGCGCTGTACCCGAACACTAGGTCCGTGCCGGCTTCCAGGTGTGCAATGAGGCACAGTTCAATACCTCACCTAGAGTGCTCGTACTGACAGAGTTGACTACCGAGAAGTGCAATGGACACAATGGACTTGCTCAACACTGTGCCCTTCTCCAGGTACCCCAACTCCCCCACTGGGACTGACCGTGCAATGAGACCAACGGGTGAACTGGCCACAGTGTCTCGGACAAGCTACCAGATCGACTAATACAACAACGCTCCCGGCAACATGAATACTGAGCAGTGCAATGGACACAAAGGGCGAACCCAACAATGTGCCCTCTCTGGTATCCACGCATCGAACAGGGATAGGTGCAATGGTTACCTCGTAACCCTACCTTAGTCTGACGATGCCACTAAAAGCCACCGTGTTGTGGTTACGTAACCTGGGTCTAAACCCAAACGCCTCTACCAGTATGACGCCCTACTGGGTGAGCAAACAGCGAAGGTGTCCCTCACACCTTCCAAACTATCATCAATTTACTTTCAAACAGACTCTACTTTATTTACTATAAACAAACTGACATAATTCAACTCTTACTTAATTTATGAATATTGACTTAACCTCGTATAAGTAACGACCCTCATGTAAATTTGGCTAATACCTAAATTATTTTATAAAGCCCCTTTATTCGAATACGATAATTACTTTTCAATTTATAACACCCTCGTATAAATGATAAACGCAATCTAACAGCTATTTCTCAAATTATTTCCTAAAGCTCCTTTATTTGAATATGATAATTACTTCTCAATTTAAAACTTAGCCTCGTATAAATAATAAACTGACTTTGAACTCTAGCTACAATTTATTTTCATATAAATTAGTTATTACATGATTTTTCCTGAAACCATTCTCAATCAAATACTTATTGAAATTATTTCTCAATGTATAACTTAAACAAATAAGAGCAGGTACAATAAACGAACCAGCCATGTCCAATGAGCAATAACTCACCTGAATAAATGTATATATAACGTGCACTGTAAATTTACAGAAAACAATAAACACCACACAAAATTTTCTACTGCAACCAACACGTTAAACGATACAATGGCAAATGCCTTCTTTAGTAACCATATTCCCGATAAGCAATCTCCCCTAACGTTGACCTGAGATGAGATATCTCGCACTTAACCTCCCCTTACGTCTAGCTAAGATTTTAAACAAGCGACGATGGGCCAGATGCCTACACTTTTAATTTAATGGTGCTATATATGTAAAAGTTAACGTGAAACCTGTTCACATAATACGAGTCTATTTAAAACCTATAGAGAATTTTCATAATAAAATAGCGTTGTGAGCAGAGTGAGAAAATTCATTCGTTACATTCGACCATCCTGAACTTCATCTCGTCCCGAGATGACTTCTCGTTAATGCTGACAACAAAGGTGTCGACAGATCTACCTCATGATCCTCGCTATTACTTTAGGTATCACCAGATACTTCCTTTACTGTCTTCCTTAGCTTCACATCATTGTAAGCCACAACTCTAGAACACCATAACATTGGTGCAAGTTTGTCGTGTTTTGGAGTGACAATGGTCATCAGACTAAAATCCATTGACCACAGAATCTCATTTTTTTTGGCACAACTGGGTATTTCCAGTTTCCTTTCTGGTACACAACCTAAATAACTTTAGACCACAGTGGTATACCTGTCTCAACACATCATATGTTTCTCTTGAGAGACTGTCATATTTACTGTAGCTTTCCTTCTTCATGCAACTTCAACGAAGAAATCGTAGTACGTAGCTAACTTGGTGCTTCGTCGATAGTTTTACTTAAGCCACTATTCACTGTAGAACTCAATCCGACTAACTCAACATCCAATTTCATTAATTTATTCAATGTTGGGCTCACTTACATGATCAAGCTTGATCATCTAAACCTACATATTTGACTGTTTTCTTTGAAAAGAAACAAAAGCTCTGACTTTTTTGTGACGCCACTGATTTCAACTGTAATTGACAGTTCGACACTGCATACCTGACGGATCTATTTTGTTGAATAAGCTGTTCTCCACCTCCTGAAGAAAACTCAAACTAGCAAAATCTACTAAATCAACCAAGTTCTATGTCAAAGAACGCCTTCACAGAAAACCTTGCTGCTTACTTGCCGCTTGCATGGCATAAAATCTTACAGTCAACAACTTTACGCTATAGCACCTTACTAAGTACACCAGAGAATTATGCTTTAAATTTTACTGTACTATAAGCATTAACTATTGATGCTGCAGCTATCTTGAGGCAATCATTTTTATCAACTGCTTATTTTCCTCACGCTCTTTCACTACGGCAGTACCACAAAGTTGACTTGTAAAGTAATCTCACCACTTCATTGAAACCTTTGTTATAATCAAACTCCCAGGTTTCACGTGTAGTATTTAGCATCCCAAATGATGTTTGTCTAACCTATAGATAAACAGTCTGTAATATTTTATTTGCTTAAAGCTGTAAAATGTCTGTAAAGTCAGTGTAGTTTAACACACATAACCGCACTGCGTGCTTTGTGACAGACTTCGTCTATCAATTAAGTTTGTCTTAAGCTTTAAATATTTCTGCTGTATACTCAGCTATACAGGTTTCATATTTGCTTACTAAGCTATTGAGAAGCCTGCATTTGGAAGAATTTTCTTTTTTAAATTTTGATTTTCTGATAGCCCGTCTTAATTTTTGAACAGTCCTGGTATATATGGTTCACTAGTAACTTTCATATCACACCACAGGGTTTCAACTCAAACCTTTACACACTTCAGTCAATAACCAAATATGCAACACAACAAGAATACACAATTTGTAAGCAACACCTGTTTGTCGCTCTAACTTCAAGCTTTAATTACACAAGATTACCATCAGTACAAAGATTAATATTACAATAGGTATAGAACTCATTTTACATTTCTTCAAACTAAACTGCATAGTCTCAAATTAACAGACTTGTTTGGTTTCTAAGACATCTCGTCAACCTAGACATATCATCAGATATTACTAACTGGTCATTATATCCAACAGTCATGCTTTTCCGCTGGAATTCAATTGACAATACTTTCCAAACATATTTTAATTGATAAGGTTATCCAAAATGTAGCCATCACCACTTCTACTCGTTTAGCAGTGGTCAACATTTATACATTATGCCTTACAAAGATGCTGTGCCTGTGCTTGTATTAACATAATCTTGTAAAAATCCTCAAATATATGAGCTGTCAAAACAACCCTGTTTAATGTCATTTTCTTTTTCTTCAGTCTCACATATGGTTATAACTCCTGTGAATAATAGGGAGTGCAATGGGCCACGACTATCTGGTCATGTCCTTACTAATATGTACTTTAGCTAGCAAAAGCCCAACGCTCAGAAGGCACCCAATTGGCACACAACCTGAGACAAGCCCGCCCTCAAGGCAGTCCGACTTTAACTCATCTTCCCAATTTGCTAAGGGTAAACTTACCCCCCTTTAAAATGTCCAAACTTTGTCCACTAAGCTGCTCTTTGTATATCTTAACAGTGAGCACCGAATTCAAGCCTCTTGGCGACCTCTGATATTTTGCTGAGCCTTTGAGCCATCAAGGCATGTAACTCAAATAGGAAAGTGTTTCACTAAATATGATATCCACCTTTCAGTTGCACTTACATGGTCAGTATAAAATATATAACACAAATAACTACACATAATACCTGCACAAATAAATGTATAGTCAACACATAACCACAAGAATAGATATATTTGCACATAGGGCATAGCCAAATTCAAAACCACAGTCAAACATATATTGTTTCTTATTTTGGACACCCGACTACGCCACTGACTCAGTAAAGTAATAACACAACTAGTTTTGTATCTCAAACTCAAAACTTGCTTCAGATACTTGAATCAGATTTTCGATTCAGATCCCACTTCTGAAGCTGTAAGGGTGGACTTTTTTTTTTTTTTTTTTCTACAGTTATTGAATAATATCGAACGCAACCCTTCGATGACACAAGGTTACAACCCTCTTAGTAAACAATACAAGTAACCTATTATAATAATAACAATCGACTAACGGTCACATAATATAATTACATAGCTCAACAATCAATCACCAGTCGATATATTACTTAGCAGTTGTGTTATCTACTTAAGAGTAATCATGCAAAAGGCAAAAGGTTTATTACTTGTCAGAATGATGGCGAAGCCTTAATGTACGGGCGTAATGAGTCGGGCGAGCGGGTGCCAAATGTGTCCAGTAACAACATCACTAACCTGTAATTAAAAATATACCTGAACACACCATTGTTCATCTAAAGTACAACCTAACATATATACGAGGGGCATTCAATTATTAACTCATCAAACAGTTACCAATTACACGCTTCACTGAGCGACTCGACATCAATAACTATTTATACTTAAAGCTCCACTGAGCAACCTAACATTAAGAGCAGTTTCGATATAACGCTCCACTGAGCAACTCCAACATTAATAGCAGTCCTACTCAAGGCTCCACTGAGCCACATATTACTCTCTCAAAAGCGCACATCAGTGCCCCAGAACTGCTTCTCAACAATGTCTCTAAATGCTCAACCATTAGGTTCTCAAGCAATAATTACTCAGGCAATAATTACTCATGTAGTTACTCACACGATAGTTACTCAAATAATAATTTCTAAAACAATAGTTTCTAAAATAATAGTTTAGCCTGTGTGTTTTGTTGGGCGCTGTACCCGAACACTAGGTCCGTGCCGGCTTCCAGGTGTGCAATGAGGCACAGTTCAATACCTCACCTAGAGTGCTCGTAC
The DNA here is from genome assembly GCA_964006375.1 of Tillus elongatus. NCBI lineage: Eukaryota > Metazoa > Arthropoda > Insecta > Coleoptera > Cleridae > Tillus > Tillus elongatus. The sequence continues at coordinate 84,577,495 of OZ023266.1, forward strand.
TGACAGAGTTGACTACCGAGAAGTGCAATGGACACAATGGACTTGCTCAACACTGTGCCCTTCTCCAGGTACCCCAACTCCCCCACTGGGACTGACCGTGCAATGAGACCAACGGGTGAACTGGCCACAGTGTCTCGGACAAGCTACCAGATCGACTAATACAACAACGCTCCCGGCAACATGAATACTGAGCAGTGCAATGGACACAAAGGGCGAACCCAACAATGTGCCCTCTCTGGTATCCACGCATCGAACAGGGATAGGTGCAATGGTTACCTCGTAACCCTACCTTAGTCTGACGATGCCACTAAAAGCCACCGTGTTGTGGTTACGTAACCTGGGTCTAAACCCAAACGCCTCTACCAGTATGACGCCCTACTGGGTGAGCAAACAGCGAAGGTGTCCCTCACACCTTCCAAACTATCATCAATTTACTTTCAAACAGACTCTACTTTATTTACTATAAACAAACTGACATAATTCAACTCTTACTTAATTTATGAATATTGACTTAACCTCGTATAAGTAACGACCCTCATGTAAATTTGGCTAATACCTAAATTATTTTATAAAGCCCCTTTATTCGAATACGATAATTACTTTTCAATTTATAACACCCTCGTATAAATGATAAACGCAATCTAACAGCTATTTCTCAAATTATTTCCTAAAGCTCCTTTATTTGAATATGATAATTACTTCTCAATTTAAAACTTAGCCTCGTATAAATAATAAACTGACTTTGAACTCTAGCTACAATTTATTTTCATATAAATTAGTTATTACATGATTTTTCCTGAAACCATTCTCAATCAAATACTTATTGAAATTATTTCTCAATGTATAACTTAAACAAATAAGAGCAGGTACAATAAACGAACCAGCCATGTCCAATGAGCAATAACTCACCTGAATAAATGTATATATAACGTGCACTGTAAATTTACAGAAAACAATAAACACCACACAAAATTTTCTACTGCAACCAACACGTTAAACGATACAATGGCAAATTCCCGATAAGCAATCTCCCCTAACGTTGACCTGAGATGAGATATCTCGCACTTAACCTCCCCTTACGTCTAGCTAAGATTTTAAACAAGCGACGATGGGCCAGATGCCTACACTTTTAATTTAATGGTGCTATATATGTAAAAGTTAACGTGAAACCTGTTCACATAATACGAGTCTATTTAAAACCTATAGAGAATTTTCATAATAAAATAGCGTTGTGAGCAGAGTGAGAAAATTCATTCCTTACAATACTTGTTTGTACGACTTCCCATTTTGCATACTTTTCTTTACTTACGTTTGTTATTATAAAACTGCGTCCACACCGTTTTTACATAAAAACAGTTTTTAAAGTTTTCTGTTATACGACCGGGAATTGGTTGATCATTGATTATTTAATATATTAAGCTTTGACTGTCTATAATCATTTTTAACATTGCCATCCTCTGAACCGTAGGGTACTGGGTTCGATCCCAGCGTACTCCTTTCACCTTTTCAGTACAAACTGTAACTTCAACATCAACCGAGGTTCTCGCATTGTATTTGAGCAAGTTAAATGCCTGCACGTTCCACCCTTCATAGGGGGCGTAAAGCCGTTGGTCCCGTGTCCATGCGATGTTGGGCACGTTAAAGATCCTTACCCTCCTTACAGAAAGGCAGGGGTTCGGCAAAATTTCCAGGATAGTGAGGTGAAACTGCTCCTTGGCGTCGGTGATTGGCTATAATCGCGGAAATAGGCCGACGTTAAAGAAAAACAAAACACAACAACACAACATTGCCATCCATATAGGTTATTTGTCCGTATTGTTTATTTAGAATTATGCAACCTTTCATCTTATAAAAAGCTAGCTCAATATTGTCTGGCTTACACACTATTTTTTCATTACATTACCGCGATTTATTTATGTTATCTTGATAATTTTTATTTGAAGTGTGATTTAAATATCGAAATAACTGCACAATCGCCTGCAAATGTAAATATAAGTAGCACATTTACACAAATAGATTACTATTGCAAACAGCAATGAAAGGGAACGTTTATGCGAAAACCTCCTTCCCATTCAGGCCAATTATTTTTATTTAGAATCTTCTTGTCTATACAGTGACACACATGTTACAAAGAACCGATTATACATTTATAATGTGGACGCTTGTGACGTCACACCCGTAGGCTGCGGTCATGACGTCATATATAGCTTAGTATTTAAATTCAAAACATTACCATCGTTTCATATTTCCGTTTAACGTTGAAATTAAAATTACCATTTTCTGGTCCAATGAAACGTTTATTCGTGCACATATTTATAGAATTCAAAGAAATAATAATTTTAAAGGCGTTGGTGACGCACCACGATAAGAAGGTATATAAGGTTACACAAAGCAGTTATTTTAGTGAAACGTATCCACCTACAGATTTCACTTATGTTCACAAAAAATGAATTGGTATTAAAGATTTGAGGAAAATTTTAATTGGTTTTACAGTTTTCTCAATTCGAGCGATCACTATTCTCAAGTTTAATATATATATATATATATATATATATATATATATATATATATATATATATATATATATATATATATATATATATATATATATATATATATATATTATGCAACTTTTCGTTTGAGAAATAGCAAAGCTGAACCTCAAAGAGACAAGCTATGACCTTTCGCAAGACTTTGAAAAAGCTGGAGTGAAAACTGACAACTCTACGATTATTAGCACACACGTTTTGGAGTGAAGGAAGAAATCTGTGAGCCCTCCAAGGAAAACAAACAGCTTCTGGCGAAAGCTATAATGAAGAAGACTGATTTGGGTAAAAAAATATGTACATTGGGCAGAAAAACACTGCAGAAATTAGTGAGACATAGTTTTTGGCGATCAAAAAGTGTGGACGAAAAGTTAACTGCAGCTTACTTGGTCCAGGCAATAGAACATAGGTACAATAAAAAACTGTAGGTCTGTTTTTCATATATATATATATATATATATATATATATATATATATATATATATATATATATATATATATATATATATATATATAATAGGAAACTTATCTACTTATCTACCTATCGTAGGCATGATGAACAGTGAAAAAATATAAAGGGATGTTAGAAATGTGGTTGGCCAGAAAACCGAAAAAAGTTCAAGCAGTTGGCGAACCAATCTTCCAGCAAGATTCAGCACTGTGTCATGTTTCCAATAAGACGGTGAGATATTTCAAGGACCGAAAGGTTAGCCTCCTAGAATGGGCTGGAAACTCACCGGACATTAGTCCTATTGAGAACTTGTGGCTTATATGCAATGCCAGACATCTAAAAGCGGATTGTACCACACAAAAGATGATTGAGCAGGCTGCCGTTGAGGTCTGGTCTCGAGATGACTGAATCACGGAGAATTGCAAAAAAATAATCGATTTTAGGCCAAAACAGGTTAAACTTGTAATAAAAGCCACATTAGAAATATAAACCCCATTAAATAATACTAGAAGATTTATAAACTAGTATTATTTGTATTTTTCTTTCAATAAACGATATTTAACGTAAATCTGCTTGTGTTCACATTAATTTGCACAATAGACAAACACATTAAGCGAAGTAATTCAGATATATTTTGATTATTGGTAAAACGCACTGATGACCTCAAATAATACTGAAACTAGTATCTGTTTCCAGGAAATAGTAATATATCTATCTGTACATTATATATATATATATATATATATATATATATATATATATATATATATATATATATATATATATATATATATATTGCAGTGGGGAATATAGCGAAGCGACGTCTCTGGTTTTGTCGCGATTCTAGGCGTAGAAAGATACTAGCGAGCAAAAACAACTACTCTCTGGGTAATACAACGACGGGGGTGAGTCATATCATTTATTAGCCACCATCACTTCAGGCTTGCCGGGACTTGTGGTATGATGCATATTAGAACGAAACCGCTGTATGTCTTTTTTTGACTTATTCAATTGAATATTTTATTTCTCAGTGCCCGTTATTAAAAATATTTTATTTCACATTCATCTGATCAAGCGTGGTCTGGTATACAGTCAGATATTGAGCCATTTTTTATTTTTAAAAGCATGATAATGAACATATCTTGTGATGTCACAAATACCAAAGAATCCAGCCATAAAAATTCAAATAATACTGCAAATTATACAACATAAATATAATGATGATTCTCGCGCAGGTAGAAATTACTGCTTTTGAATTCTGGTGTTTAATAAATTTATATATTATTTTTAGTTGAGATTAAGCTAATCTTATCTGTATTCGGAAATATTTTATAATTACTTCAACTGGTTTTTAAACTGCCCTACATTGACATAGGTGGTAAATCTGTTAAATATATGTCAACCAAAAAAACAAGCAACATGTGAAGGAATTCAGAGTGAGTACAAGCAACATCTTTTAGAAGCTACAAAAAGATATGAACTTGAAGAGGCCGATAAGGAGACGGCCCGTAGAGTGCAGGTGGAAAAAAAAGGTTGACTCAACAGTCATCTAGAAGGGGTTCTAAGCATATTTCTGAATTTTTTTTTCTAAACACCCCCCATGTGCTAATCTGCCAATTTACCGAAAATTTAATCTCAATTCAGTCGAACCAGTTTCTGCAAACAAAATAACAAAAAAGGTTTTTTTAAACAAATTTGTAATTATCTGTGTTATCACCATTTGGAATACTTTTGCGAAAATTCGCTACCATAACGCACTGTCTGCACCTAAAGCCTTTTCAACACTAATTTATTATTGCTGTATCCATACTTTTTGAAAATGAAATAAATAGATATAAACAATAAAAAAATTTGAAATTAAAATTTAATAATTTACGCTGTACATCTGTTTATATGTATACTTTAAACTACTGCATCATACTATGTAGTTTTATTTACCTCAGATTTTCCATATACGAGATAAAAAGTAAATAAAAACTAAAAGTAAACAATAAGTACCTTATTCTAAGATTCTAAGATATTAGCGGCAGCTATTGTTTTTATTTTATGACTTCTGAAAATAAAGAAGAAGAATAAAAAAAAGATAACCTCGAATTCGGCTCCCCATGCTGTCAGTTGGCAAAATAACAAATTTCAAATAGGTAATTTGTGTTATCAGATTTAACTAGGAGAGCGAGATGGCTTCTAAATACCCTGAAGAATAAGAAGCTTAATATTTATACATAATAAAACGTAGTTTTAGATTTCCTTTAAACAAGTTGAATCACTATATATATATATATATATATATATATATATATATATATATATATATATATATATATATATATATATATATATATATATATATATATAGAAAAAAGAATAATAATTATGAAAAAAATTATAAAAAACACTTCCTTCATAAAATACTAATATACATGATTAATAGTGAATAACAAAAGACGTAAATTTTTTATTTACATTATAGTTATGTACTATCAGTTTGTAAAGCTATGGTCAAATAGGAGGCTGAGATAAAGTCATTAAGATACAAAAGTAAATCCTTTTGATTGTATCCTCAAAACCAAAAATACAAAAAAAATCTTCAAAAGTCCGTGACCAAGGGACTTAAGGTTCAGAGGTCAACCCTAACACGCACACACACTTTCACCCAGAGTTTCTAGTTATATTTTTATGATGTGAGTGATAAAACGTTACAACATTTTAGAATTAGTTTTGTTATATTATACTCTTCTTGTTACTCATTTCATAGAGTCGTAAGCAATGGATCAAATAATAGTAAGATCATATAATAAGATCATATAATAAAGCAAAATACTTGGAGTTATTTAAGAGTAAATAAGAGTATGTAAAAGTAAAGCTTAGTAACTATTTGTATATTATATATTATCAGATTTTAAATTTTGTAAACCTGTCCTAATGTACTCCCTAATGTTTTACCTGCCTATTTGTGATGCAGTCCAGTTTGTCTAATAAGTATACGTGTAGATCCCGTTGACGTGAAGAAAAGTGCCCCTGTGTGCATCTTTTTTAACATAATTTTAACAACGTAAGTTATGAGTGAAAAAAAGTAAATAACAATAATTTTTTTATAAATAAGTACGCATACTTTAACGTTTTAGTTATTTGTAGCCAAGTATCAGATATCACTTTAATTTGTATTATTAATTTAAATACAAATCGAACTAATTCTGACCTATGGGTAGAAAATAAAACATTTATAATTCTGAACTTGCTATATGTCATTTGAGTTGGTTAATCTGTATACGTAACATTTAAAAATGAATAAGTGAGGCTTCAATCATCTGGTAGGTATTATTGCTATATAGACCGTAGCTAAATGAACATGTTCAAAGCCAACATAACATCGAGAAAAAAAAAACTTTGAATTCTTTTCTTTTAAAAATAAGGAACGATATTATCTTTAAAAAATGCAATGTGGCCAAAGAAAAAAGGGCTTTAGTCATTAATGTTTTCTTTCTTATTGTCCCTGTTTTAAAAGCGTGGAGTTTGAAACTTTATAATTGACGTACCTCAAATCCGACAAATTATGACTGTGGTCTCCAAACGTAGAAGGCATAAGGTTACTATTAGTGTACTCGCTATAAAAATCGGACGTAAAATTGGCTGTCTTTTATACTTCGCACAATATTTAAGGGGGGAGAATATTGAACACCTATGCCCTATACCTTTCTTGAAAAAAATGCTTAAGCAAAATTTTGCAGGTTATCGAGTGAGGTTGAGATAGTTCAATACCGGAAATGAGTCAACGTAAAATAAAGAACTGTATAGACAGACCTCACTACGAAAACATATTTAAACACAAATGTGTAGACATTTATCATAGAAGGTTACGAAGACACGTAATAAGATGCAAAATGCAAAAGGATGCTGTAAGCAGTAGCAGACAAATCTAGTCTGATATTAACACATAATGACGTAGGTCTCAAAGAGCTAAAACGATTTCATTCACACATTCCTTAGAAAACACATGTGACTCATCGCGTCATCTAGCGATTGGAATTATACGATAAAGTTCTGGGTATTCATAGTAATTTTATGATATCTAGAGCATAATTGTGCGTGTGGGCTTCCACATAAACATAATATCTTTGTCTATAAATATCGTGATATTGTATCACGCGACTTGGTCAACTTGGATTTCCTGAGATTGTGGATTACTGTAAATAGGATAATGACTAGTAGTAATAATGACTAGTATTCAGTGGCACCTTTTCAGGTTGCGTGTTTAATTTTTCATTTCTATATCTGCAGTCAAAATTAATCCGAACATAAGATCATATAATATAGTAAATATATATTTTGTAGTTTCCTGTTTTCGATTTGTATAAGTCCTAAGGAATATTTTACTTAACGTTTATTAGAAATTTACTCTGTATGAAGAATGTAAGAACAAAATTTATTAACGTCATGCATCAAAAATATAAACAACTAATTCACCTTCAACCTGAACCTCCACCGGACGTGAGAAATCCTGGTGGGATATTTACTAAACATTAATTAGAAATTTATTACATAAGTATAAAATTTATTAACCTTCCATAGGAAAAGTTATAATAAGGTAAGATTCTTACTGACAATTAGGCCATTTCTGAGCCTTTTTGCTCATCTAAACTAACCTACCCTCCACCTTGAGCTCGATATTAACGACGACAGTGATTTGAAAAATCATCCGCCGCCGGTGAGTCTCGAACCGTCGTCCCCCGAGTCCGTATTGGAAAGTCTGAATCGACAAGAAAAGTTATAAGTAAACCGAGCTAACTTTAACCTAAACCCACATCAGACATTGATAATTTTTATTAGGGAGCAGCGAACGCTTCTGGGGCTTGATGCAAATTTTATTAACAATAAATTAGAGTCGTTACGAACCGGAATGGTCATTGTGATTTTAATATTTTATCCACAAAAAATATGGTTTATTTATTCCCAAATTTTTTTATACAAAAGTATCAAAGCTGGTCACAGTTTTTTGGTATTCTTGACTGGCTTGGTCATATGGCCACAATCATCGACAAGATGGAAACGAACATTGTATTTATTTGCGCACACCATAACTCTGGGAGTTCATTTTTTATAAACATCATTTAACTCTAGAACTACGAGTGAATTTTTATTTTAAAAAATTCACCAATTGAGAGGTATCGATGGTGAGACTGTGCAAAAATGTTTTCAAATGAGCGCGAACTAGTAACCCTAGAACCAATATCCGGGGTCAGTTTCAATTTTTATATATATATATATATATATATATATATATATATATATATATATATATATATATATATATATATATATATATATATATATATATACAGGCTGTTTAAAAAAACATGCACCATCGCTCGTGGGGAAATTCCTTACTAAAAAATAAGAAAAAAAGTTCCTGTGCCTATGGTCCCGGAAACGCATAGTTTCCAATATACAGGGAGTTGAATTTTTTTTTTTTTAATTTTATATAAATAATTTCAAAACCACTGGATTGATTTTAATGAAACTTGGAACTTAAAAGTGTATTATGAATGTGCATATTTTCAAGTGAAAATCTACTTACAACTGCGTCAGTGGCGTGCGTACGGGGTAACTGTAAAAATTCATTTGGGGAAAAAATATGTGCGCCACTGTCCTTTTCCAATTTTGATACATCAGTTATGAAGCTTATTACATAAGCCACAAAATCTACCTCTTGGTATTTTTTCGTTCAGGGTATCCCTTAGGAGATATGATTAATTTTATAAAAAGGGGCAAAGTACCGATTAGTCGGCGTAATGAAAACAGTAATCGTAAAGTGCCATGAAACTATAATTTTTGACAGTTCTCTAAATTCTACAATTTTGAAGTGCTTTGTAGGCGTCAAAAGAGTTTTCGTGCTATTCTTTAAATTTTGTTACGGTGCAGTATTTTCGTTTTTAGTTATTTGTTGATACTGAGCTGCTCATTAATATTATTTCCTCCTCTCAAGATGGTTTTCATTAAGTACACTTTAGCGGATTTGACTGATATGTTGTTAATTTATGGACAAACAAATCAAAATGCTAGACAATCTGTGCGAGTTTATCAGGAAACTTATCCGCAAAGAAGAATTCCTGACAAAAATATTTTCCCACGTATTGTAAGACATTTGAGAGAAACTGGTTCTTTAAAACCTTTAAAAGCTGACTCTGGACGCAGAAGACCGCTGAACTGTACGAGTTGAAGAGGCAATATTAGTTGTTGTATGAGTTGAACGTGATCCTAGTACAAGTACGAGAATTATTGCAACCTAACTGGGTAATATTTCGGCATCATCAGTTCACAGAACTCTGAAGGATCAAAGTTTATATCCCTATCATTATACACGTGTCCAGGAACTTCTACCTAGAGACTTTCAACCAAGGGTAATGTTTTGTCAGTGGTTCTTAAACAAACTTAGGCACGACCAACATTTTTCTAAACGTGTACTATTTACTGATGAGGCGTCATTTACGCGAAAAGGTATCGTAAATTTTCACAATTTACATACATGGGCCGATGAAAACCCACACTCTCTAAGAGTTGCAAATTCGCAGTATCAATTTTCCATCAATATTTGGGCTGCTATTATTGAAAATCACATAATTGGTCCTGTTGTTCTACCGAATCGTCTAGACCATGAATCGTATTTAAACTTTTTACAAAATGATTTGCCGTTGTTACTACCGCTTTTTATGAGAAATGGTACAATGTGGTTCCAGCATGATGGTGCGCCCGCACATTTTGCAGCAGTTGTAAGAACATATTTAGCCAACACATACGGTCACCGATGGATTGGTCGTGGAGGTCCGGTGTCATGGCCACCTCGATCTCCGGACCTGAATCCTCTCGATTTTTATTTGTGGGGTCATTTAAAAGAAATAGTGTATAAAACACCAGTAAATACACGAGAAGAATTGTTGGGAAGAATAGAATATGCATTTTACAGCATTAGAGAAGATCAAAATATTTGCAGAAGAGTAAGAAGATCTTTGCGCAGAAGGTTAAATAATTGTAACGACGCTAATGGTGGTCACTTTCAACATTTTCTTTAGCTTGCTTATTAAAGTCAATTGAGTAATGTACAAAAAACAAGAGTTTGGAAAAATCATGGTGTCTTTACGATTACTGTTCTCATTTTTTATTTTTATTTTTTATTTATCATTTTTTATCAATGTTTGTAATATTCATTTCAATGTTTATCACCAATAAGTTTTACGTAGGTTAGTTATTTGCACGTTTATTGCTGTAATGTTTACTGTATGTTTTGTTTTTCATATTCTTATGGTTGCAGTAAACATATATTATTATTATTATTATTATTATTATTATTATTATTATTATTATTATTATTATTATTATTATTATTATTATTATTATTATTATTATTATTATTATTATTACGCCGACTAATCGGTACTTTGCCCCTTTTTATAAAATTAATCATATCTCCTAGGGGATACCCTGAACGAAAAAATACCAAGAGGTAGCTTTTGTGGCTTATGTAATAAGCTTCATAACTGATGTATCAAAATTGGAAAAAGAGAGTGGCGCACATATTTTTCCCCAAATGAATTTTTACAGTTACCCCGTACGCACGCCACTGACGCAGTTGTAAGTAGATTCTCACTTGAAAATATGCACTTTCATAATACACTTTCAAGTTCCAAGTTTCATTGAAATCAATCCAGTGGTTTTGAAATTATTTATAAAAAATAAAAAAAAAAAATTCAACTCCCTGTATATTGGAAACTATGCGTTTCCGGGCCCATGTGCACAGAAACTTTTTTTCTTATTTTTTAGTAAGGAATTGCCCCACGAGCGATGGTGCATGTTTTTTGAAACAGCCTGTATATATATATATATATATATATATATATATATATATATATATATATATATATATATATATATATATATATATATATATATATATATATATATATATATATGTAAGTATGTTTGTATCCAACCGATAACTCAAAAAATAATTAACCGATTTGGATCAAACTCGGCAATTACCTTTCTTTTATTAATGGCTTGGATGAGTTGGTTAGCTAGGAAAATCGGCCAAGGGAAAATTTTGAGTTTTCTTTTTAACATTTTTTTCTCCAAAAATGACAAAGCTTTTTTAATAAAATTTGTTGGATATACTGTTGAGAAAGACCTTGCTATGTACTAAAATTCAACTTTCTAGGTGTATATAAAATTAAATTATTCAAATTTGAAGCATTTAATGAAAATTCGCTACCCTAACGCACTTGCTGCGCCCCGAACATTTTTATCCCATACTGGTCATACTCCATTGCAAATAGGCACAACCTTATTTTGTGCAACAACTTCGTCTTTAAATTTTAGAACGGCATGATTAAATTGTTGTTGTTTAACTAACAATGCTCGACCGGCAAATCATCACTAATATCTTCGTCGTGTGCATCGATATTATATTCTTCTCTTGAATCGTCTTAATTTTCACTTTCATTCGAAATTTTTCTTTTGCCACGTTCTTTTGGCAGTTCATCGTCGTAAAAACTTTGCTCCCTGGCATAAAAATTATTTTCACTCACACCACTTTCCTCTTTTTTCAAATGGCTTAACACAATTGTTACGAATATTAGCACCAATTCAGACAATAGCAAAAAAGTCTGGACGCAGAAAAGGCGTTATGGTAGTAAATTTTCATAGAAATGATCTGACACGAAAGATTTCTTCATTAAATGCTTATAACTTTTTCTTTTAACCTAGATATCTAAGTTTTGGCATATAGTTTAGCTTCTATAACGTTAACCTACCTGCCACATTTGGTAACCATAGCTTTTATGTTTTTGGAGATAAAATTTTTTCCAAAAGAAACCCAAAATTTTCGCGGAAAACCTAGTTCGATTTACCTAGCTAACAAACTTGTTCAAACCATTAACAAAAGAAAGGTACCAGGAAGGTGTATATATATAAACATAGAAAATGATCCCGGATATGTAGTTTAGGGGTGCTAGTTCGCGCTCATTTAAAGAAATTTTTTCAAAATTCAAAAGTCGGGATCATCTCAAATGTGGATTTTTTCTACGAAAATTCGCTAACAAGCAACAATCTTTTGCCCCTGTGCTTGCCGGCACCGAAATTCGAACGTGAAGAAAAGTGGGTATCTTATCTTTCGTCAAAAGAAGTTTTATGTTTGTTTTATAGCGAGAAACGAGAATACATAGAACGCACCACTTTCTGCCAGCGCACCAAAAACAGGCATATTACGGTTTTTGGTGAGATTATATTTTTGCGCAAGGCAATGGCATACGCGGTAAATCTCTAGGTCCTCATCCTACTTGGATGTGCTCGCTAACACTATGAGTCCGTATATACGATATACGTACAATTCTCACAAAGTTTTTATTAAGACTCTTTTCTCTAGCTCAGGTTTGCCAATCGGATTTCTGAGTGTTCTTGCATGCTCGATGGACAGTCCAGTTGGACTAGGTGACTTATGTCGAAGTCATCACAACACTGGAGTTTGAATCGAAAAAGAAACTCTGGGGGCAAATGCGCCATGTTAAAGGTTGAATTTCGAAATACCATTCCAGTCCGTATCGACTAATTTATTGTTAATAAAATCTACCTCCAGCCCCATAAGCGTACACTACTCCCTAATAAAAACTATCAAAGTCTGGTGTGGGTTCAGGTTGAAGTTAGCCGAGTTTGTTTATAACTTTTCTTAGGGGAGGTTAATACATTTTATGCTTGTGTAATAAATTTCTAATCAATGTTTAGTAGGGTTTTCTCACATCCTGTGTAGGTTCAAGTTGAAGCTAGATTATTTGTTTATAACTTTTAATGGGTGATGTTATACATTTTTCTTGCAAAGTAAATTGCCAATAAACTTTTAGTGAATAATTCCACAAGAATTTTTGATCGGAGCTGAAGTGGTAGGTGCAACTTTAAGGCACTGTAATGGCGCGAAATGGATAGATATGTCAGGTGTGGTACTAGGACTTTATTTTCTTCAATGAGTTGCTCGAAATAATCAAGATTGAACATCACTAATGTGAGCTTGTTTGATCTTTTGATTATATGAAGGCGTCGTCTCGAAAATAAATGTTATGTAGATGCTTCAAAAAGTTTGTAAAAGATAATATGAGAAAAAAAGTATATATTAGGCTGTAAAACAAACAAAAGTAAACAAGCTTCTTAAAACAAATAGCAAAAGATAACATAACCAAGATGCAACATAACCCACATACACACACACAAACATTCATTCTCACACACATACGCACGCGCGCACGCAGGCACGCACGCAAGCACACGCACACACAACCACAAATATATATTTATATATATATATATATATATATATATATATATATATATATATATATATATATATATATATATATATATATATATGTGTGTGTGTGTGTGTGTGTGTGTGTGTGTGTTTCATAACTACCTACATATAAATATATAAAAGTTCGGATGCAGCAAGTGCCTTATGGTACCGAGTTTTCATAGAAATGCGAGTAGAAATGTTTCCAAATGTCATAATCTCAATTTATATATTTTATTGAAAAACATGAAACTTTGTAGATAGTATAAGTCTCAGTAAAAACCTCTGTCAAATGTCACTAAGTGAGTGGTGGACGTGCCGCTACCTAGTTGCGGAACCAAGTAGTATGTTGTCACGCCAGCTCCAAATAATACAAAGTGTTAAAAAATGTATACAACTAACTAACAATTTAGTAATTTGTCAGCCCTGGCCCATTTCTACCCTAATATAGGGACAAAGTATGTAAGGCTAGATGCATTCTCGCAACAATTAGATAATGCATCTAGCCTTACATACTTTGTCCCTATATTAGGGTAGAAATGGGTCAGAGCTGACAATTTACTAAATTGTTAGCTAGTTGTATACAGTCTCTATGTTTTTAACATTTTGTGTTATTTGGAGCTGGCCTGACAAGACACTACTTGGTTCCGCAACTAGGTGGCGGCACGTCCACCACTCACTTAGTGATGAAAGGCTGGCTACTGTAACCGTATTACTTTATAGGTGTATTTTTGCTGCAATTAGTATGCCGTGCTTAACAGCTCTAATAAGAGCGAAACCGGTCTACGGTACTAATTGTTGCGAGAATGCATCTAGCCTTACTGTCAAATAATCTTATTATTTTTGGAAAAATAATTACACCTGATGTGGTTTTAGACTTCATATTTTATGCATAGTTGATAGTTATACACTCATTTAAAGCAAAATTTTTGGACGAGAATTATCTAAGGAATTTTTCTAGAAATACATTTAGGCGTTGTTTTCTTTTCTTTAAAAGTTAGGCCTAAATATATATATATATATATATATATATATATATATATATATATATATATATATATATATATACTAAAGTAGGGTGATATGCTTCTGTGTCGAATCTAATGCAAACCGCCCTAAACATCGTAAGTGTCAGGCAGAGGAGAAAAAACTAAACTAAAAAAGTCCCACTTTGAATAGAATACAGGTAAAACCTTTTAAAGAAATTTAAACTTATAGCTCTTGTTCAGAAACTATATGGAAACTTGCGTTTGAAAAAAATTCATAAGAAAGCTTCAACACGGAGGACGCAAGATTTACAGAAGCTTATGATTTATTATGTTAAAATACAAAAACCAATATTATAAGCAATTAAATTATTTATCTTCTGTCATGTGTTAATGCAGGCAAGGCGGATTCTGTGTTTCGTATTTAAACTTGGAGGTGTAATCGCCATCACTATGCTCTTCATAAAACCGCAAAAGAAATAATCAAGAGGATCTAATCCGGTGACCTAGCAGGCGAGTTGACCGGATGATGAGGTAATGTGTTTCTGAAGAAAATTGTGTACGTTTCTGAATCTAATTTTACACAAAAAATAAATCGTTTTTAAGATATGCTCTTGTAACACTTTAAAAACTCAAGCGCCATATTTACTAGAGGCTTTACTAATTCCTGTTTTTTTTTTATAATTCGAAAGTATTTAGCTATATATATAGGGGAACTATTATGTGAAAATTCGATAAAGCGGTGATTGGAATTCCGTCATTCTTTGATTAAGTAAAAAACCATGCCTAGAAAAAAAAATTGACCTAAAAGGCACATTTTTGCAACAGGACATTAATAAAAATTCGCTACTCTCATATATACTGTGGGCTCTTCAATAAGCATCACATGTTATACGTCATTTAACTAGAGGGCTATGAAATGATGAATGATCTTAGAGGTCAGTCGGCATACATAAGACAGCAGTATCTGTTTCTATGTTAGATGTGAAAATGTATGTCAGTTTTATATGATGTTTTCATTTAGCGGAAGTTTTTTGTCGATAAGTACTGTCGATTTCTTATACATCAAAATGAAAGTCTAATGTGCCGAAACCCATAATAGATTACTACAGTATGTAACTCAATAATTAGAATGAACATAATAGTTATAATAGAAATTATTTGTTTATAATATTTTATAATAACGCTATAATAGATAAAACAACACGGTTATTATTTAAGCTAATATAAATAATAAAGTTTGGACGCAGGAAGTGCGTTATGATAGCGGATTTTTATACAAATCTTTTAAATATGAAAACTATTCGAAAAGTAAACAAAAAATGTATCTCTGAAAACAAAAAATTTGGTTTGATGAAATTCCGTTGTCCTTATAAAGTTTTTGTTATATATCAAAGTTGGATTATATTGACTGAGAGAAAATAAGTTACTAGAATGTGACAAAAGCTGATAAAAAGAGCCAGCATAACGCACTTGCTGCATACGAACTACTACTACCAGTTGTATATAGTTTGTTCGTTTATCGATTTATTGACTAAAGAGATAATGTGTTTCAAAATTATTTTGTAAAATAAAAAAAATATATAGCACATTTAAATCATAAACTCAAGGCCTCCGTGGTCCAGAGGTAAGAACGTGTGCCTCTGAACCCAAGTTATTGGTTACGATTACAGGGTTCTCCTTTAACTTTTTTACTACACACTGCATGTAAAGTTAACATCAACCAAGGGTTTGACATTGTATTTGAGCAATTTGAATGTCTGCACGTTCCGGCCTTCGGAGGGGACGTAAAGCCGTCGGACTATGCGATGTTGGGCACGTTAAAGATCCCTACCCTCTTACAGAAAGGCAGAGGTTCGGCAAAATTTCCAGGATAGTGAGGTAAAACTGCTTACTGACGTCGGTGATTACCATACCATATACAAAAAAAAATATTCTAAAACATAAGCTGCTGCCATAAAATCGCCAAAAGAGTATATTTCAAATAAATTTTCTGCAATTATTTAGACTAATCAAAGTTTACCCAATCACACTAAAGAGGAGAACAGTGTAAAGGCATACCGCAAAAAACATCTTAGTGAAAATTTGTAGCATGTATTTGCACTGTTCGCCTCTTCAATATGCTTTGGTAGACTTCCATCAGTAGCAGTACTGTAAGTCCTCAACTTTATATTTTATTAAGAATATTTTGTAACATTTTTAACATTTTCAGTACTCTGTGAAAATGGTGCCGAGACATCCGAAATATATAGTTTTAACACAAAGAGATTTTCTTTAGGTCTTCCGCCCGCATTTTGTTCGTAATTGCCCTTAAAAGACACAAGTATATATATATATATATATATATATATATATATATATATATATATATATATATATATATATATATATATATATATATATATATATATATATATAATAAGCAGACTGATAGGAAATAATGGTCGTTATTGCGATATAGAGCATGTTTTAGCAAAGAAATTGCGTTTTTTCAATCCCCATAGATTTCTAAGGTGGAGATATATATATATATATATATATATATATATATATATATATATATATATATATATATATATATATATATATATATATATATATGATGTGATTTGTAACGTAATGGACATAAAATGTGGACGCATAGATAGAGGACCTCAAAATATGCCCATTTTTTATATAAAATTTTTCTCTGCCGCCCAGCGTTGGTGAGATATTGACCTCGGAATATTCTTTAATAATTACAAGAAACAGCTGTATTGCAGCAATGCCACAACATGGGACAACCAAATTTCGTAGATGGTTTTCTTTTATCAACGTCGTTATTAGATAAAAAATTTAAAGTGGATATAAATCTAAAAAGGGGTCAATTAGGGATGGGTCATCCTTTAAATGACATGGTTTTTTAAACCTTAACCCAACTAAAAATTAAAGCCCATCAATTTTATAGAAAATTTGTGCCTTTTTAGTGAATTTTCGTAGAAAAAATTCACTAATGGGGAGATCCCGACTTTTGAATTTTGAAAAAATTTTTGCAAATGAGCGCGAACTAGGACCCCTAGAACCCATATCCGGGGTTAGTTTCAATTTTTATATGTTTATATATATATATATATTTATATATATATATATATATATATATATATATATATATATATATATATATATATATATATATATATATATATATATATATATATATATATATATTTATATATATATTTATATATATATATTTATATATATATTTATATATATATATATATATATATATATATATATATATATATATATATATATATATATATATATATATATATATATATATGTATCACACCGATAACTCAAAAAATAATGGGCCGATTTTGATAAAATTTGGCATGTACGTTTCTTTTGTAAATAGCTTGGATAAGTTCGTTAGTCAGGAAAATCGGATGAGGTTTTCCGGGAAAATTTTGAGTTTTCTTTCGAAAAAAATTCTTATCTCAAAAAGTAATAAGCCGATTTTAATAAAATTTGGCATGTACCTTCCTTTTGTAAATTGCCTTGACAAGTTTGTTAGCCAGGAAAATCGGACGAGGTTTTCCGGGAAAATTTTGATTTTCATTCAAAAAAAATTTTTATCTCAAAGAATAATGGGCCTATTTTGATAAAATTTGGCATGTACCTTCCTTTTGTAAATGTCTTTGATAAGTTCGTTAATCAGAAAAATCGGACGAGGTTTTCCGGAAAAATTTTGAGTTTTTATTTGAAAAAAATTTTTATCTTAAAAAATAAAAACTCTATGATAACCAAATTTGGTAGGTAAGTTTACGATATAAAAAGTAAACTATACACCAAAATTTAGATTTCTATGTTACAAGAAAAAAAAGTTATAATAAAATATTTTGTGCCAGATCATTTTTATGAAAATTCACTACCATAACGCACTTGCTGCGTCTTCGACTTTTTTCTAGTCTTGTCAATTTTCGACAAATCATCAATTTTTTGCGAAAAACGAGATTCTTCGATTTGAGATCAAAACAAAATTATGACCCTTGAAGACTTTATTAAACACATAAAGGGGCACTCCGGCACTTTTTATGAAAAAGACAAAATGGAAGTCATTTTGAACAACACCTTTATTGTGTGGCCCATGCGGGAGATGCATAGGTCAAAGCAATCCATTTCTTTAAAGTTTCATGCTGATCGATAAAGTTATATTTTCATAAATATGCTGATTTTTCAACCCCATTCAATGCAGGAACTTTGTGATAAGTTGATATTTATAGCTTTTGTTGAAGAAACATAACTGGTACGTCCCTGTCTCTTTACTTTCATTCAATTGCAATATCCTTTAAGTTTCTACCTGGAATTATTTATCTCTGGATTTCACAATCTTTTCCAATTTGCTGGTAATCCTTATCCTCTAGACGTCCGTATCGCATTAGGTTTACGCATGAACAATGCCATACAAAGAATACTTATATACCGTTAGGTTCATCATTGTAAATAACTTGAGCTGTCTTTGACGTATTCTTTAGATGCACCCAGTGGATTTTCTTCACTAGGAATAATGTTTTTACCTAGTTGGCCATTCTGTATTACTGACATTATGTTATTTCAACGATGTCACCCAGCGTTACGCGAAAGATCGATAAAAGCAAGCCTTTCGCAAGGTACAAGTCAGTTCTACGCCAGATCTCATCTTCTTCGCTTCGTGGAACCCCGAGTTCCTAATTTTCCACTTAAACAGCGCTCGCGTGTTTAAGCTAGTTCAGTGCTACAGTTCTACGTTCGATCTCCTGTTCTTAAAATTCTTGGGACTTCGAGTTCCCAATTTTCTACTTAAACACAGCTCGCGTGTTTAAGTCAGTTCAGTGCTACAGTTCTACGCCAGATCACATCTTCGCTCCTTCTTCGCTCCTTGGAACCCTGAGTTCCAAATCTTCCACTTAAATATTGCTGGTGTGTTTAAGCCAGTTCAATTCTACAGTGCCGTTCTACAACTAATTTCATCTGCATCGATTTTTAGGACTTCTAAGATCCCGATCTTCTATCTAAACATCGCTAGTGTGATTACGCCACTTCAGTTCAAGCTCCAATCTTCCTACAGAAATTCCGTTCGTACAGTATTACAGTGAAAAGTCAGTGTTTTCTTAGAAATTAGAAACTATACGCGCAGGTAAATGCAAAAGCAAGTAGCTAATAAGATTGTGAAATCTCCTGAATAACCCATTAAATCAAGTGTAAAACCGCAAATTGTAAATAAATGTTAAGTTCAAAGTGTATATAGTAACAATACAACACATATAAATATAAAAAGTGTATTATTGAAATCTCCTGGAATCCAGTGCACCTAGAGTTATAAATACAGTCCACATACAGTCCACATCTTCAACATATTCTTCTTCCAACGCTAATTAGCAAAGCCGACTAGTTAGCGAGGGTGGGATGAATCCACCTGCAAAACATTGGAAAAGAAAACAAGCTCTTTCTTTCCCAGCTTTTTCTTTTACTTTGGTTGACACTTTTTTTATTAAAACTATATTGCGCAATAATTGTGCTGCGACTTTTTGATGCGAAGTGTTACAATGGCAAACATAATTGTTCATTTCTGCGGTTTCACAATATGTTGTTTGTCCATAGATGCAGTGAAGGCCTACTAAAAATCAATACACCCCCGTATGTTTTAAATTTTGAAGTTATTTAAGTTCCCATAATGTAAAAAAACAAAAGTAATTATTTTATTTAGCGTAGGTATGTAGTAAAACTCAGTGGTTACCTTACTAATTGCTATGAAGCTTAAATATTCCTTATTTAATCTATTAAATCGGTATGGCGCCTAAAATTAGTAACATCGACTAAACTCCGGATCGTAATCTATAATTGATCTTAAACTGGAAGATAATTATCAGCAATATATAGGGTGGCGCATTGAAAACGAAACAGTCCGATTTGCGTCCAGAGATTTTTTTTTAAGAAACGCTGAAACACGTCAATTTTAATATTGAGGGGGGCATGTTTTGACATAAAACGCAACTTTGTCACATCAACCCCTTAAAGGTGGTGATAACAACCCTTATATTTTAAATAGGGAACATGGGTCGAGTGTTACATCATTTTAAAGACCTTTTTTTTGCTGAATTCAGCATACTAATTTTTTTGGAAGTTTTATCAACCCGTTTAATAATTATTCACAGTTTGAGATGCAATAACGCATCTCACTCATTCCGATAAGAAATATGCTGATAGTCAATGTTTTGTTGGTTTGTAAACAAATTGACTATCAGAACATTTCTTATCGGAATGAGAGAAATGCGGTTTATTATTTCAGTTTATCGGTCGGTTTGATGCTTGATAGTACTACCGAAAATTAATTTCACAGTGGTGTATTCTGTAGAAGAAAGAGTTGAAATAATTACATTTTTTTCAAAAACGATGACTGTGCCAACCGTACCGCAAATTTGTTTAATGAACGACATCCGAATAGACATGTTAACAGAAAATACATTTTAGGGTTAGTTGCAAAGTTTCGACAAAGTGGTTCAGTAGCCAACAAAAAAGGGGTCCTGAACGTGAATTTTTGGTTAGAAATGAGACTACTGAGATTGAAGTTTTAGGACAAATTGCTGCAGACCCAACTTTGAGCACGAGAAAATTGGCCACTGTTTCAAACATCAAACGAAGAACTAATTAGCGAATATTGAAGCATCATAAACTTTACCCGTATAAAATTCATCTTGTACAACAACTGAATGAAGATTATTTTGATCGGCGGCTGGAGCTTTGTGAAGTAATGACTGCATGAATAGCTGATAACGGGAACTTTCTGTTCAATATCTGTTTTGCAGGCGAGTGTACGTTTTTATTAAACTCTACAGTTAATCGTCATAATTGTCGTTATTGGGCAGATAATAATCCAAGAAATTGTCACACTCAAACTCCATAGAAATTGAATGTCTGGACTGGCATTTTTTGAGACCGTTTAATCGGACCAATTTTTCTTGATGGCAATTTGAGTGACGAAACGTATTTTGAGTTACTAGAAGATATCGTTTACCCTCTACTAATTGACATTGTTGAAAATGATGATCGCTATCAAGAAAATCAATTAGTGTTTCAACAAGATGGAACTCCTCCGCATTTTTCACAACGTGTTAGGGAGTTTTTGAACAGAGAGTTTCCAGAGCAATAGATTGGGCGTAGAGGTGCTATTGAGTGGCCCCCTAGATCACCGGATTTAACTCCTTTAGACTTATTTCTCTAGGGCCATTTAAAGAGTAGAATTTACACAACGGAACCGGAGTCTCTGGAAGAACTACGACGACGCATTGTTGAAGAATGCCGGCTAATAACTCCACAAATGCTCCAGAATATCAAAGCTCGTTTTGAACAAAATTTGTACTTTTGTATGGAAGCTGGTGGTCAACAATTTGAACACTTACTTAACTGAATAAACATTCGTTTGTTTTAGTTTTTTTAACGAAAAATGGACTAATTAGTGCATTTCTTATCACAATGAATGAAATACGTTCTTGCAATTCCAACTGTGAATAATTTTTTAACAAGTTGATAAAACTTCCAAAAAAATTAGTGTACTGAATTGAGAAAAAAAAGAGAGAGTTCAAATGATGTCACACTCGACCCATGTTCCATATTTAAAATAAAAGGGTTGTTATCACCACCCTTAAGGAGTTGATGTGATTAAGTTGAGTTTTAGGTCAAAAGATGTCCCCCTCAATATTAAAATTGACGTGTTTCAGCGTTTCATAAAAAATATCTTTGGACGCAAATCGGTCTGTTTTGTTTTCAATGCGCCAGCCTGCATTTACAAACTGCTGCCAATTAAAAGTCAAACTTTTAGAAACGCTTCCGTTATTGTACTTAATTGTGGAACAACTCAAATGCTTGAGATAAATAAGCAACTAATAGCTACGTGATTCGCTTTACTTGGCGTAGGTCAGTTGATTTCGCCTTTTTAAGAGAAAGTGTTCGCGAATTCTCGTTTTTTTATAAAGCTCTATATTTGCCCACTCACTAACGCCTGTATTTGTGATGTCAGGAATGACGTGGGCTTGGAAACATTTACATAAAAAATGTAGTTCTCTCGTGGCTTGTGATCATATTAAGAATTTATGATATATGTGTTTAAAGATAGCAGACAAAAAATTCGCTACCGAATTTTTATTTGCTTGCGTCTTGCATGGTAGATATGTTTTTATTATTATAAATCTATAAGCAATGCGTTACAACCCGCAGATGTTTGCAGATGCGATCCTTTTTTGCATAAATAAATAAATTTATATGTATGTAGAAAAGTTGTTTTGTTTAACAGACGCATGCTACAGTTTTGCTTAGATAATTAAACCTCCAAAGGATCTAAAAGTTATTATAGTATATTAGCACGTAAATGTCTCCTAGAAATAATCATAGGCTTGTTTATGTGACAGTTTTGATTTAGTCCAATGAATTATGCCTAAGAAAAGCTTCCTGAAACTATCACGACAAATTTTGGTACGACAGCTTCTTAAAAATATTTCCGCTCCGAAAATATTCTCTCAAACTCTGGCTTCTCTATTATCCATCATTTTACACTTTTTATCACTTATGACCTGATTGTTAAACAAAATTAAAACTTAAAATAGTGCTACATCAAATTTTCACGTTTTTATATATTTTTTACATATGTATACATACATATTTTCAACAGGTTAAGGAAACGTGAAAGGAAATGAGCTCGAAGATATCAATCTGCCCACTGCTTAGAGGGGCGGGTAAGGATATGTTGGGTTGTCGTAGCTCGATAAGATTTTTAGAATTCATAATATTAAACCCATATTCACAACAGGGCAAAAAATGTCTAATATACTAAAAACTCGCAAGGATATAATTCCAATTAGTTAGGTACAAATTTCAAACCAATCCCACGGAGTTTCCGAAACTTCTTGTTCCGACTGCTCACGAACTTATATAGGACTAACAAATAGATGTATCCACAATAAAATAGATGAACACACCCACGGAGTTAGAAAATTTGACGCCTCATCCGCACTGGCCATGCTCATATTCATACAAGACACAAAATAGACTTTGGCAATGCCAAAAATAATAGCCTCGGTTAACAGCTTCAAAACATATCCGCGAGGTGATCGGGATCGATAAACTTCCCGATGGTATAAATAAGAGGGATGAGGGTATTAGTCTGTTGACTAATTTGTTGGAATCTTCGAATTCTTTTTCGATGTATATACAAGGTAAGTCAACGATTGAATAATGGCAAGTTTGTCGATGATGGGTAAACGTTATATATTATATATATATATATATATATATATATATATATATATATATATATATATATATATATATATAGTGTGTCCAAGATAGGGAGGGCCACTATGGGATCTCCAAAACGGTAGCAGATACAGACATGCGAGAGAAGTTTCGCGCTCAAAAGCCCAACAAAATGGCGGTTAGACATCTCCGAAATTTTTTTGGTTTTGGAGAAATTTTGAAAAATGTGTATTTTTCGATATTACATATTATTTTTTTCTGGCCTTAAGAGTGGACTTACACGAATACCGATGACAATCCTCTGCAGCAACTTTTTATTTTCCATAACGTAGCATTGCTAATTTTTGAATCCGACGTTTCGTCTTCGCGGGACCATTATATATATTTTTTAAATACGGCCCCTTTTTCTGGTATCATGTTCTGAAAGCCCTTTTTATTATAAATTCAGCGGCTTAGTACCATTTTAGTCCTTCTTGCGACCTAAATGAAGGAAATTCCTAATACGGACATGTACATAGCCTTTAAACTTAAGTAGTAAACAACTGGCTGTATCAATTAACACTTTCTGTCATTTAGGCGTTTAATATTAATCAAATGGATGAATTGAGGCAATAAGTTAATGTAATAAACATAGAGCAAATAAAATTACATTACTAGAAGACCTGAACATTAAAAAACAGCAAACGAATACGAACGCAACAGCTAAATTTAGACCATATGTTCTAATAAACACCCACTATTTACCAAGCACAAATAGCACCTTCTAACTGTCGATTCTAAAACCCTAGTCAACATTTGTGAAGTAATACTGACAAATGCTTCCAGAACTAACTTCCTCAGATCTTGTTCCGTAGAAACATTTTGCTGATATAGATGATTCTTAACGTATCACCATACGAAGAACTCAAGCGGGGTTATAACTGGTAAACGCGCTGGCCAGGGTGTTTTCGAATACGTGCTGATTCCCTTATCTGGAAATCTCCTTGAAACATATTCCCGATCTTGCTGTATCCAACAGTTACGAACTCACTCGAGAGGCATGTTATAGAGAGCATGCTCTAAATCGCTTTGTAGCAAATATAGGAAGCGCTCTGACGCAAACGTATGGTGGTAAAGAAACGGCCACATAATCGTTGTACCCAGGATACCAGCCCACAAACTGAAAGCAAAACGGTGTTAATGCCTCGACGATATACTTAAGTGTTGATTGGTTACATACCAATAATGAACATTTCTTCTATTGAAAATATCTTTATTCGTATTCATGCTTTCATCAGACCAGATTATTTGACATGGAGAACTAAAATTGTTCTGGAATTTTCTTGTGTACCACTCACTGTATGAGCGACGTCGTTATACATCACCTTGTCTGAGTCCTTGACAAATTCTGTACTTGTACGGGTATAATTTTTGTTTTCGTAAAATAAAATGTGCCGTTGATTTTGATATACCAACGTTTCGTTCAATCTGCCTGACTGATTTTCTCAGTAACTACTAACAAAACGTTATGCTTCCCCATTCCTAACTTTTACCGAGAAACTGCAGGTTTTTCAAAAGAACCATTGCTTTAAGGTTAGTTACTAATTTGCTATAAGTCCTTTTATTTGGATGTGTTCTTTCCGGATATTTCTGCAAATACATCCGCAAGAGAATAATTTCGGTTGAATGAAATGAAACATGCCAACATGTCAAACTTTTCTTGGTTAAAAAAAACATATATACTAGAAAAAGTTACTAATTATTACACAATAAATTAAACAAGGAGCTAATGTGTCAGAAATTAATGTTACTGTCAATCCAAATACGGTTATTGTCACATGCATTTAATTTCGTAAGGATACTTTTGTCCTTTTAATTTACGTTTATTTATTCTGTGTTTATTCCATTAATCTATTGCCTCAATTCACCCATTTGATTACTATTGAACGCCTAAATTGCATACAGTGTTAATTGATATAGCTACTTGTTTAGTACTTAAGTTTAAAAGCTATGTACAGGTCCGTAATAGGAATTGTTTTGATTAAAGTCGAAAAAAAAACAACTAAAATTGTACTAACCATACAGAGTGACACACCACTGAATTTAGCATAAAAAACGTTTTCAGAATATGATATCAGAAAATGAGAGCCGTATTAAAAACGTTGATGATGGTACCGCAAAGAAGAAACGTCGGATTCAAAAATTAGCACTGCTACTTAGAGAAAATGAAAAGTTGCTAAGGAGAAAATAGAAAAAAAATATGTAAAATCAAAAAATCAACATTTTTCAAAATATCTCAAAAATTTTTCGTAGATGTCTAATCGCTGGGCTTATGACTGCGCAAATTTTCTCCTATTTAACCAAGTGGGTATCTGCTACCGTTTTGGAGATCCCCATAGTGGCCCTCATTATCTTGGACATACTATATATATATATATATATATATATATATATATATATATATATATATATATATATATATATATATATATATATATATATATATATATATATATATATATATATATATATAGTCACCATTAAAGACCGCATCATATGGGAAATGTCCCTATTACTTAGTTTACGCAAATCTAGAGTTCAGGAATAGTGCGTGCTTTGCAAATAATGCAAAATGACGTTGACATTTTCCTTTTATCAATTGGCTGCGCCCGTTAATTTTGACGTTTAAAGAAATTAAATAAAAAAACGTTTTTTTTTAACTTTCGAAAAATGTCAAATACAAAAGTTCCTTGTTTATGGTTTTCTACCTACCTACCAAATTTGAACCAATTTGGATCACCTTGAATTTTTTCACGTTAAATTTACATTTTGTTATTAAAAGTAAAAGTATTTGCTCATCGAACCTGAGGTATATCGGTTGGCAAATAAATTTTCCAATGTTGGTTTATGGCATTCTCCACAGAATTACCTTTTGATACTGTGTTGAAAATGGGTCGAGCAAATTTTGTTGTCACATGTGAAAACTAGAGCAACTTTGTATCAAGTCGGATATCATTCTTCAGCATATTTGAATTTTTTTGGCAAACGTCTAAGTAGAAACATTTTTTAACAGAGAAAACTACATTAGCAGATGAGTGTACGACATCTTATCGGATCTTTTCGAATTTTCATAAATTCGAATGAGCCAAAAAATTGTCAAGTTGACAAAACATGAAAAGATTTAAGGCAGTTAAAATTTCTTCAAATTTTAAGTAGGTGGGTAGAAAATTAAAAATGAAATAACTTTTATAATTGGAATTTTTAAGAATTTTGATAAATAATCCAAGTTTTTGTAGTTTCTTTTTTTATTAATGTCAAATGTGACATTGATAAAAGATAAATGTCAACGTCATTTTGCGTTATTCGCAAAGCATAAACTGTCGCTGAACTCTGAATAACTCTGAATTTGCGTAAATTAAGAAATACAAATATTGCACATATGATGCGAACTTTAATGGTGACACTGATATATATATATATATATATATATATATATATATATATATATATATATATATATATATATATATATATATATATATATATATATATATAGATATATATATATATATATATATATATATATATATATATATATATATATATATATATATAAGATAAACAAACATTTTAATTATCATAAGTACCATGAGTATGGCTTCTAGGGCTTCGAATACGCAATCAGTAAAATTTTGGTAAGTAGAAACACCTCTAACTTCTCTATTATTTCATAAGAGATTATTTGTGGTCAAAAAACGTTCTATATTTAAAATCCGTATAATTCGCTTTCTTGTTTTACCACTTTTTTAGGCGGTTTTAATAATAATATATATATATATATATATATATATATATATATATATATATATATATATATATATATATATATATATATAGTTTTGTTTGGACAATTATATTTCTTTGACTTGGTCTATAGGTTACTTGTAAAAGTATTTATATTAATTAAGATAAATATATAATTAAATATGCCAAGGTGGATTGTCTACATAACCATAAATAAGGTGGCGCTACTGCCGTACAATCTCATTGAATCCTAATTGAAAATATCTTTATTAGCTTTTTTGATACGATACCTTTTTAGATAGTGTTTCATTGAAAAAACCCTGTACAGAACGCTTGCCAATAATGATATCTGCATTTGTTAAGAATATATCTTTCACACACGTCATTTCTTTATTTACATTCACATACTTGAAATATTGTAGTTGCTATATATCAATTCACCTATGAAAACTGACACCCATTCAAATAACACATAAATTAAAGCACGTATAATTTTAAACTACTAATTATTTCATGGCAGACATTTTGTTCAATAATACTCATCAATCCTAAAGCGGTTTCCGAAACTTTCGATTTATAAAAGCCTGCAAACCAATTTATGATCTTGGCGTGACCAATAAATTCGATAAAACTCCATTATAAAGTAATTACAGTGATATAGATCTTTGTAATTTATCTGTATAACCGAATGTACATTAAATTTGGTGTTACCATAAATTAATGACATATCTGTATATGTACATGCAAGTATTGCCCCACGTAGCAGACTTCCTTCAAAGAAAGAATCTCACGCCTTGAAGTTTTATAAATTATGGCTGATAATTTGCTTAACCCTTTAATGACCGAAGGTACTTTTGAGTCCTGCATTATTTAGCAGTCGTAAAACATGCATGTCACACATATTTACATTTAGCTCCTGACGGTACATTCCGGAAACAATGTTTTTATTTGGTAAAGTAAGGTTATTACATTCCCGACACTTAATGAAAAAATCGGTAAGTTTATTTATTCCATTTTAAGTATAACTAAATAAAAAGTATGTTGTAATGTATAGAAACATAATTAATTTTAAAAAAATATTTCGCAGAAAACTTACTAGGACTCAAAATACCGACAGTCTTTCTGGTTTACAATGGCAGAAGAAAAATAGAAAGAGTTATGGGAAAGAAAAGTCCGCCGTCTGAAGAAGAACTACATGCAATTATTGACGATCCTCATTTTTTTTGACTTCCCCCTTGATAATCAATTTGACGCAGACATTGAAGCATCAGACGAGGAATTAGAAGAAGTGATAAATAATGTAGATGTAAGTAATAGACATAAATATTGGAGGTGAGCATACTATAAATAGGATTTTATTATTTAGACCACAGTACGGCATGGAGATTTTCTGAGAATTTGGAAGAAATCGTAGTTAAGGAGAATGTGAGTACTACTAAAAACGTATAGTTAGTTATATATAAGTTATGTAATGCTCCTAGTCTGCAGGTCCCACCACAAAGTGAAAACAACAATGATGATCTGGAAAATTTGCATTCGCTTAAAAAAAAATCTGCAAAAAAATCCACAAAGCAAGTAAAAGATGATATTAGCAAAATTGAAAATAGAGTTTAGAGAAATGATGGACAGAAAACAACATTAGCAGATTTTGTATATATTGAAGGCGTTGTTTTTGGCCACCTAGTAAAATGCCGTAGTGCCACCCACTATTTTATAAAAGTTGCTCCAGCCATAAAGCACATTGAATTTTCGTCTAACATCTACGCTACACAAAGATCAAAAAGACTAAATAATAGTGAGAATGAATTATATGCTTTTATAAGCAGACATTTTTTCATGGGGTACCAAACTGTCCCGTCTTTGAAGGACGCCTGGTCAACTGCACAAAATGTGGATATCCCCTTCATACGTTCGAGTATGCGTAGAACAAGGTTTGAAGATATTAATCAAAATATTCACGTCAAAGACAAGGGTGTCATTCCAACAAAGAACAGAGATAAATCATATAAGATAAGACCTAAGAAATTGTATAATGGAACACGACAGTTATCAATTGACGAATCAAAGATATTGTCCAAGGGGCGCGCATCGATAAAACAATATAATCCGAAGAAACCAATAAAACGAGGGTATAAATTGTGGTGTATAGCAGATCAGAAAGGTTATATGGCTTAGGAGAGAGGGTAGTCCTATCCCTAAGTAAGTAAGAATGGGGAAAATACTTTCTTTGAATAATTATTTTACTTCGGTAAAATTACTATCTAATTGAAGATAGGAAATTGCTTAGTCTTCGGAACAATAAGGAAAAATCGTAAAGGTGGACCAACCAATTTGAGAGCTGACAAATTTATGACGCGTGGAGAGTTTGACGGTCAATTTTCAAACACTGGTATAGGCTATTATAAATGTATGGTCAATAAGCCTATATACATAGCTTCCAAACACCATGGAAATGGAACAAGTACTGTAAAAAGGAGGGATAACGCAAGCGTAAAAAGAGACATCAACTCTCCACTTGTAATACAAGATTACAACAGTTTAATGGGGAGGGGGGGGGGGGGGGTAGTTGACCTTGCAGATCAGCTACGATCATATTATGCAGTAAATCAAGAAGAAATAGGTGGCACCATTGCTGTGGGGGCTACCCGATATAGCGTTTGTAAATGCATATATTTTGTATTGTGATATAGGTGGAGAAAAACCCAATCTAGTGGATTTTAGGAGACAAGTCACAGCCATCGAAAGGATGATCTTCTTTAGGACCTGAGAATAACAATTGTTGTTTGAAAAGGAGAAAATACAATTATAGTGTACCATCAGATGTACGTTTGTCAAATTTAGGAGCGCATTATATTATTTTTACAAGTAGGCGAACAAGATGCGAAATGTGTTCTACAAAATCTGTGCAATCTTAACCATACTGCAAGTGTAACTCTTGTGGCATTTACTTATGCTGTAACGAAAGAAATAACTGTTTTTTGGAATACCATGAGTTAGTTAAGTGAATTGTGGCTTTTTAAAACAAATATATTAGATAACAATAACAATAATATTGCAAGTAAACAAAAGACACTTTTACTGGCAATCGACGTACATATTCTTACTACTGCGCCAATGAGGCTGCCATAACTGTAGGTGATTTTTATTATAATTTGACTTTTGATGACATTGGGTGTAGGCTCTACAATATTACATAAAAACAATGCAGTTAGGCTCAAGATCAAATTTGATTCTGTCAAAAAAATAAACAATTTTTTTGGGTAGCATTTGACGTTACCCAATGCTGAAAGCTAATTTTAAGTTTTTAAACACTTTTACTAGAATCAAACAAAGTTCCCTCTGAGGCAACTATTACGCTTTAATTGCTTTTAATTAAATTTTTTAACGGCCGTTATTTAATGTATTGAGCCAAAAGGCCACAAGACAGTTAAAATTTAATTTGCTATTGCACAACGTAACAAATAGGATTCGTATAATTCGATAACAAATACATAATGTGCTGCTAAAATTTTGGAATTCGTGAACAGAGAAAAGCATCTTGGGGTACTACAGTGATAACTAAGGTTGTGACTTTAACATTCCCAAAGCTCAATGACAAATGCATTTTATCTTATCTACTGTTACGCTCTTCGGGGTTCTGGATTTGTTAACTAACAAAACACAGATTTTCAAACTACTAATTTATTATAACCAATTATTTTCTGACAATAAACACACCAACGAAAATATAAATAAATGCCCATAGAACTATATTTCACTATTCGCCTTCTGTTATTGCTTATTCATCACCAACACTGGCTCACTACTGACTAATCGCTTTATCTGCGGCTCGTTTATTTATGCTGTCTTTGGTAATTCTAGACGTTTCTACATTCTTCCAATCTGTCACTTCTAGTCGCCTCTCGAATATAATTCTAAAGTGTTCGCTGCTACCAACCCACCCTACTAGCTGCATGTGACCATAAAAATAATAACATGTGTGCTGGACTCTCATAGAGAAGAGAAAGCGTGGCCCTGGTCGCCGAAGAACATCTTGGCTTAAGAATCTTCGCTAATGGTACGGAGTAAACACCACGATGCTGTTTAGGTCCACTGCGGACAAAGTAAAGATCGTGCAACTGATCGCAAATGTTCAAATATTCTGGGAGGACACGGCATTTGAAGAAGAAGAAGAAGAAGAAGAAGAGGAAGAAGAAGTTATCTGATATGCAAATTGTTTTTTACATTTTTGGCATTTTTTGACTTTCTAGCTCTTCCACCTAAATAATAACAGTTTACTTCTTAAAATTGTTTACCATATAGCTTATATGCTCCAGGTTGGCCTACAGGGTGAACTAGTATTTATAATTTCTTAACATTTTATAACTTAAGAGTCTTGAACATCGGTAAATTATTGAAGCCTTTAGAAGCAGAACCTCCATGCAAATAGTTATGACAAAT
Organism: Tillus elongatus; assembly: GCA_964006375.1. Taxonomy (NCBI): domain Eukaryota; kingdom Metazoa; phylum Arthropoda; class Insecta; order Coleoptera; family Cleridae; genus Tillus; species Tillus elongatus. The sequence continues at coordinate 84,609,301 of OZ023266.1, forward strand.
TTGTCAGTATTTCTTATGATATTGTCACATTTCTACGAGAATTAAGTTTATGAAGTCTCTTACTTCTATGGTCATAGGCAGCTTGTAAAGTGTATTGGTAACATCGAACACTCTGGATTTATATTTCTGGAAGGAACCAGAAGCAACAGGCATGTGACAATGCAGAAAGGTGTAGAATATCCATGGACCATATAAATTGGCAAGCTGCAGATAGAGTGAGTCAGTCAGTAGTGTGTTAGTGCAAAATAAGCGACCATAGAAGGCGTATAGTGAAATATAGTTGTATAGACATTTGTGAATAGAAAAATATTTTAATTGGTGGGTTTATTTTTGGAAAATAGTTGGTTATAATAAATTAGTAGTTTGAAAAGCTGTGTTTTGTGGGTAAAAAAATCCAGAACCCCCAAGAACGTATCAATATTAATTATATATTTATTTTATAAAACACTGAAATTATGCTGTTATCACAAGTTTTACTTGCAATATTATTTGTATTGTTACATAATATATTTGTTTTAAAGAGCCACAATTCACTAACCTAACTCAAGGTATTCCAAAAAACAGTTCTTTCTTTCGTTGTAGCATAAGTACAAGCCACAAGCGTTACACTTGCAGTATGGTTTAGATTGCACAGATTTTGCAAAAACACATTTCGTATCTTGCTCGCCTACTTCTAAAAATAATATAACGCGCTCCTAAATTTGACAAACTTACATCTGATGGTACACTATAATTGTACTTTCTTCTTTTCAGACAACCATTGTTATTCTTAGGTCCTAAAGAAGACCACATTTTCAGAAATTCCCGTGTAAAGCTACTCACGGATAACTTTACTTTCCCTCCGGAAGGTGGGACATGTACACATGCGAATTGACCCAACATAACGCCACGACCTCGGTTAGTGTTAATTTACAGTATCCACTTAATAATAGTTAAGACCGGTAGGCCAACCTGGAGCATATAAGCTATGTGGTAAACAATTTTAAGAAGTAAACTGTTATTATTTAGGTGGAAGAGCTAGAAAGTCAAAAAATGCCAAAAATGTAAAAACCAATTTGCATATCAGATAACTTCTTCTTCAAATGCCGTGTCCTCCCAGAATATTTGAACATTTTCGATCAGATTCACGATCCTTACTTTGTACGCAGTCGACCTAAACAACGTCGTGGTGTTTACTCCGTACCATTAACGAAGATTCTCGAGCCAAGATGCTCCTTGGCGACCAGGGCCACCCTTTCTCTTCTCTATGAGAGTGCAGCACACATGTTATTATTTTTATGGTCACAAGCAGCTAGTAGGGTGGGTTGGTAGCAGCGAACACTTTAGAATTGTATTCGAGAGGCGACTAGCAGTGACAGATTGGAAGAATGTAGAAACGTCTAGAATTACCATAGACGACATAAATAAACAAGCCGCAGATAAAGCGGTCAGTCAGTAGTGAGCCAGTGTTGGTGATGAATAAGCAATAACAGAAGGCGAATAGTGAAATATAGTTCTATGGGCATTTATTAATATTTTTGTTGGTGTGTTTATGTCGGAAAATATAAATTAGTAGTTTGAAAAGCTGTGTTTTGTTAGTTAACAAATCCAGAACTCCTAAGAGCGTAACAGTAGATAAGATAAAACGCATTTGTCATTGAGCTTTGGGAATGTTAAAGTCACAACCCTAGTTATGACTGTAGTACCCGAAGATGCTTTTCTCTGTTCACGAATTCCAAAATTTTTGCAGCACGTTATGTCTTTGTTATCGAATTATACGAATCCTATTTGGAACGTTGTGCAATAGCAAATTAAATTTTAACTGCCTTGTGGCCTTTTGGCTCAATACGTTTATTTTTAAATAACGGCCTTAAAAAAATTTAATTAAAAGCAATTAAAGGGTAATAGTTGCCTCAAAGGGAACTTTGTTTGGTTCTAGTAAAAGTGTTTAAAAACTTCAAATTAGCTTTCAGCATTGGGTAACGTCAAATGGTACCCAAAAAAATTGTTTATTATTTTTTGACAGAATCAAATTTGATCTTGAGCCTAACTGCATTGTTTTTATATAATATTGTAGAGCCTACACCCAATGTCATCAAAAGTCAAATTATAATAAAAATGACCTGCAGTTACGGCAGCCTCATTGGCGCAGTAGTAATAATATGTACGTCGATTCCCAGTAAAGTGGTCTAACTATTATTAAGTGGATACTGTAAATTAACACTAACCGAGGTCGTGGCGTTATGTTGGAGCAAGTCGAATGTGTGCACGTCCCACCTTCCGGAGGGAACGTAAAGTTATCGGTTCCGTGAGTAGGTATTCACAGGAGTTTCTGTATCAGCCGACAGACTCTGGCGCACGCGGTGACGTCAGTAGATATTGCGTGATTGCAGAGGTCTGATTGGTATTAGCCAGATAGCAGTGCGTGTATATAGGTATTTTCGGGTTGTGATAGCAAAATATGTTAGATCTAAATTTTAAAATAAGAGTAACAACACTTCACTTAGTAAATGTAATTCTTAACTTAGATTTTTTATTTCGGCTTCTACATTCCAGCATCATAGACAAGACCCCTCTGATTTATAACTTAAAATATGAGAAATCCTAAAACTACAAAATGCTAATGTTTCAATTTAATTCGGGGGTTGTTTAATATAGGAAAATCATACATAATTTTTTTAATTTTAATTTTAAATAGTTTGTAAAGGTTTTTAGTTTCAATCACACCCCTGTGCAGAACACAATATAAATAAGTCATATAGTTCTCAGGTTCAAAATCGAACCAACGTTTATTCCTTAAAGACCAGCTTTCTTAAGAGTAAGCATATACGTGTGCTTTTTAGGTTAGAATACGTATATCGATGAGCGTATAGTTCCTAGATTTAAATTCACCTCAAAGCTTCACTGTATTTAAATCTGGATTTAGAGCTATATATATATATATATATATATATATATATATATATATATATATATATATATATATATATATATATATATATATATATAGCTCTAAATCCAGATTCAAATACAGTGAATATATATATATATATATATATATATATATATATATATATATATATATATATATATATATATATATATATATATTTGTGTGTGTGTGAGTTGTATATACACAATAATCCTAATTTTAATAAGTCATGTGACTTTTAGTTTAAATCTAACAAATGTTTATTTCGTATGATAAAATGCTAGGTTCAGGTTATAATGATTGATTGAGTGACTATCTTCTACATAAACAAGTGCAAAAGTCCTAGGTTTAAATTTAGCTTTGAGTCTAACCCGAGGTCTAACCTTATTTCAGTATTTTTTAAGTACACGGATCATACTTAAAAAACATGTTTCAATGCGTAGTTCAAGATGTCAATATTTGAAAATATAAAGTGCAAATTTAAAACTGTAAAAATAAAAAGTGCATTATTTTGGTCTTGCTAAAAAGCTATGCTTACAAATATGGCGGATAACGCATTAGTAGATCAAACATTTTATTATGCATTAAAATCTTGAGTGTATGGTAACATTGTTCTCGCCTCTATGAGTAAAATAAATTGGTATTACTTAGTCAACAAGCTAATTAGTTTTAATATAGCAAGAATAAAGAAGCAATTTAAGCTTAGGATGGCTTAGTGCCGAAGATTCAATTCTTCAGTTTTTGGAGGAAGGGGCGTGCGGAGATACATATTTTTAATTTTTCGAGCTGTAGAGTAGAGTAAAATTAAATTATGTAGTCAATAACGCATGCAAGTGTGACGGATATGGTACGCCCTTTTTATTTTCACTTAAAACATCAAACTGTTTTTTTTTGCCAAATGAGTAAAGGTTAAATCTGTAAAACGTGATTTTAATTGAGCAGTAAAGATTAGAAGGTCGAAGACTTTGATTTTTAGAAAATGACTTATGCAAATATGGCCGTGTGATTTTGGGAATGTTGAAGATTCCGAATATTTTTACAAAAAGGAAAGCTTACTAAAGGTTTACAGGATAATGACGGAAACTCATTCCTCGCGACGCTGATTAGTTATAGCTGCTGAAATTAATAGCAAGTTAAGAAACGCCATAATATAAACTACATCTTATTTTTAAACGTCAACACGTCTGGGTTTCACATGATTAAAAGAAATAAGAATTAAATGCTTTTTTCTACCAGCCAATGTTTTTTTAACCCTACTTGTTTTGGCTTATCTGACCCATCTTCAGGGGTTAAAGACCTAGAATATAAAAATATGGTCAGAAACTATGTTTCCGGTGGGTCTTACATGCGAGTATTACACAGTAGCTACAGAAAGCGCAAAGGTCCAAAAAAAGGTAATCTCAAACATCAAAACTATATAAGCCCGAACGGCCATGCAAACTATACTGACAGAGTGTATGTATTTGTAGATTTCCATCTCTTCTAGGACGAATTGTTCGGTGCCAAAACTTGATGGTTAAAGGATTCTGGCATTGCTTTCTCTGCCAACGGTGTGGCCGCTCTCTCTCAGGTGGCACCCAAAAATTCTCTCTTTCTCTCTCTCTCTCACACACACACACACACTCTCTCAGGTATCACCCGAAAATTGAAGCCATGGTGTCAGCGTTGTTTCTACTTCTCAGATGTAAAGAGACTCTGATACCTAGAGCTGTTCCTGGTCTTCCTCTATTTCTCAATATTTCCAGCACCAGCGCTATGAAATTTCCATTCATATATAGACAACCGATAGACGATATAAAATACATACCTAAAATTACGTACTCTGTCAAAATTAATTAATATAGTGGTGGTGAACAATTAAAATGCGTTGAGAGGAAACCTTAGATTATAAAAAATCGTTTGAATAAACTTGCTTACCTAAACAAAATAAATCTTATCATGGTTTTATTATTTTAGATTCAGAAGTTAAGTTAATATTTATCGTTACAAAAATGTAATAGTTTTAGGTTTTGGAAAAAAAAAGTTTGGCCTTGCTAGACGTTATGCCAAAAAAGTGCAAGTATCCAAGCTCACAAGGCGACAGTGATGGCTTAGTGAATTGGTTCTTCTAAATAAATAAGTGGTTATTCTATTTAGGTTGAATGTTCTTGTAACGTAAAAAAATATATAAAATTATTTGTCCTTTTGCGATTGTTTTGTATTAGCAAACAAAAGCCGTAAAAAATTGGTAAACTTCGGTTGTTGATTTTACTTCTAAACAAAACACCATAAAAATTTCCGAATGTAAAATAAACAATCGATGATTCCAGCATATTTGCAAACAAATTTCCTAGGCGCCAGCTTGTGTTTTCAATAATGAATTTTCAAACAATATGTTCAAATGTTTAAACAAATTACGTCATACATATCTAACATTTCATAAGAAATGCCATAGTGCATTCTTGATTAGTCAAACAAGTTTGGGCAACGTATTTATTAATTCTCAGACGTTAAAATATTAATGTCGTGTACGCGGAAGCTATTTTTTTCTTCAAATTTAAATGTCTTTTCAAAAGTGGTAATTTTGTTGATTTCATATTGTGAAATTATAGTAAAAAATAATTATACTTTTCCAGACTGATAACTGTAAACTATTTTTAATATGATTGGGCGTATTTTATTTAATACGTTTTATTAGGAATAAGAGGTCCCAAGAAAAGGAAACTTCAAATAAGTGTGCTCCTCTAAAACAATGCAGTTGTTGCTGCGTATGTGCTTTTTTACCTATAGAACTTTTTTCCAAAGGTAAATCTGTCTGCATGGTTGTTTTAAGTAGAGAACTATGTTGGTTGTATCAGTTCTTAAAATATATGTAAACTGCATTAAAATGCGTAAAAGCTACTTTCAGTTAATTTTCTCTAAAAAATTCACTGATGAGGAGATTGCGACTTTTTCATTTAAAAAATTTTTCGGAAATGAGCGCGAACTGACCCCTTAGAACATATATCCGTGGTCAATTTCATATATATATATATATATATATATATATATATATATATATATATATATATATATATATATATATATATATATATATATATAGGGTGTCGCACGTAGACCTTCCATTAGCTGCTTCTGGAGTACGGCTTAGGAAGGTCAAATAATGTTTAAATATCTTCAAATCGGTAAGACTTAGGTATAGAAAATGCTAAAACCAATCAAAAGAACAATAAAAAGTACATGAACTAACGTTATAAAATATAGGGTGTTCTATTTAAAATAAGACTTATTAGGTTTTAAAGGTGTCAAGATTGACCGGTCTATTTAGGACACTCTGTCTGACTTGTACTAGCTTTAGTAAATTCCAAATATTTCGTCGCACTTTAGAATTTGCATTTTAAAATTTCAACTCTTCAGGTTGAAAAATAAGAGAGATACAGTGTGTAAATGTGACAAGGTTTTTTTAAGAATATTTTGAAAAAGTCAAATATCTCGAAAATGGTTGAGAAAAATGACATAACAATGTTAGTAAAACTTACCATACAATTTGACCAGCAATCTAGATCCGTAATTAAAAAAAACACCATCTTCGATTTGAAATAAGAAAATTGACGTCTACTTCCGGTATAACCGGAAGTCCCATACTAACGTCAATATTTTCAGTGAACTGGAAATTTTGACAAACCCACGTGCGTGAATTTTTAGAATTCAATTGTGAGCCGTACTCTAGAAACGGCTAATGGAAAGTCTACGTGGAACAGCCTACATATATATATATATATATATATATATATATATATATATATATATATATATATATATATATATATATATATATATATATATATATATATATAGGCTGTCCCACGCAAGGCGTGCATTAGAAGTTTTCGAATTAATATTGGGATTTCGAATCTGAAAATTTGCTCATTACAACTAAAATATTTTGGTGACGGTATCACTTCCGGTTGTACCGGCAGTTGCCAACTTTATCAATTTTAATGGAATACCCTATATATTATTGCATATTAGAAGTGAGTATGCAATTCTGAGGAAAATGATATGCCACTTTTCTATTGTTTTTCCGTCATAAAGTTGCAAATCTTTGAAATGGCAATTCTCATTCATCAAGTAGGTCATGTTTCTGAAATTTAGCGCCACCATAGTCCTAGTAGTCAGGTCAGGTCTTTTTCTTATTGCGAAAAACATTACAAAAATTATACAGGGTGTTGTTTAGCGAAGTTCAAATATGGATGATTTCAAACACGAAAAAGTATTTTTTTCCAAATGGAACATACTGTATATTTTCATCGCATATCCTTCGGAATTATATTCTGCTTCTATCTGTATCAACATATTCGGAGTGAGCATGCAATTCTCAGGAAAATGATATGCCACTTGCCCATACTGGTGTCAGCCGTTCTCAAGATATTTGATTTTCTATTGTTTTTCCGTCATAAAGTCGCAAATCTTTGAAACGGCAATTCTGAAACTTAGTGCAACTATAGTCCTAGTAGTCAGAATTCTTCTCATCGCAAAAAAAATGACAAAAATGATACCGGGTGTTGTTTAACGAAGTTCAAATATCGATGATTTCAAACACAAAAAATATTTTTTTCCAAATAGAACACCCTGTATATTTTTATCGCATAACATTTAGAATGGTATCCTGCTTAGATCTGTATCAGCATTCCCTATACCTATCTTGAATTGTTTCTGAGTTATAAGAAGGAATATGAATAAAACGGGAATATGCTACAAATTTGGGGATCTACCTAGTCGGCGGAGAGTAGGCTTTGGACATTATATGAAAACGTATGTCAAAGAGATGCATTATTAGTCTTTCGTTAATTGTCATCGCATTAGAGTAATATATTTCTTTGAAAGTATTATGAGCTACGCAATGGAAAATATTGTTGAAGAATATTCTGCTGACAACATTCCAAATTTATCTTACATTCACGGAGAATGCAGGAGAAAACCTGTGTAGAACGTGTCGCTTGTTCAAGAAGAGATTTACATATTTACCAGCCATGAATGGGACAAAGTTCTCCAGAATCGAGTCAAATTTTCGCAATAACTGGAATGGTATTTTTAATAGAAATCATTCAAGTAACATAACCGGCAATGAAACAAATAAATCAATGTGTTGGGTTATTTCACGGCCTATCCACATGCTTGCATCGGGCAGGCAGTAGAAGATTTAAGACTAACTCTAACATCAATTCAAAGAATTCTTTCGAAGTATGGATGCCATGCATATGCCCAAAGGACAATGCATGGATTACGGGAGGGTGACCACATTTGTGACTGGTTAATGGTACGGATACAGGAAGACCCAGCTATGCTAGATAGGATTTTATGGACAAATGAATAAAAACTCACAAGAAAAGGTATCATCAATCGGAAGCGATGTCATTTCTGTGCAGATAAAAATCCTCACTTTATGCGTAAAGCGCAGTATGACTTCAGTTACAATGTTTTCGCTGTTATTGGAAATAAAAGAGTTTTTTTTTCATATTTACGAGGAAATGTTAACTTCAGAAAGTTATATTAGAATACTTCGTGAAGTTGTTGCTGGTATTGTTTGCCTGATGCGGAATTCTGGTACCAGTTAGATAGCGCTCCAGCACATTCTACGGCAGCTGTACGCCAGGAGTTGACAAGAATGTTTAAGGATCGTTGCATTGGACCCGCAATACGAAGAAGACCTGACCTGACCTGACTACTAGGACTATGGTGGCGCTAAGTTTCAGAACCATGACATACTTGATGCCTAAGAATTGCCATTTCAAAGATTTGCAACTTTATGACGGAAAAATAATAGAAAATCGAATATCTTGAGAACGGCTGACACCAGTATGGGCAAACGCCACATCATTTTCTTCATAATTGTATGCTCCCACCGAATATGCAATAATATATAGGTGTTCCATCAAAATTAAGAAAGTTTTGGGCAACTTCCGCTACAACCGGAAGTGATAAGGTCACCAAAATAGGTTAGTTATAATGAGCGAATGGTGATACATCCAGCTGCAAATTTTCAGATTCGAAATCCCAGTACTAGTTCGAAAACTTCTAATGCACGCCTTACGTGAGACACCCTATATATATTTACCTGGCTAACGAATTTATCCATGCCACCGAGGTGCTTACCAAATTTTATTAAAATCGGCGCATTATTTTTTGAGTTATCGGTGTGAGACACACACACACACACAGATATATACATACATACATACATACATATATATATATATATATATATATATATATATATATATATATATATATATATATATATATATATATATATATATATATATATATATATATATAATGCGCCGATTTTAATAAAATTTGGTAAGCACCTCGGTGGCATGGATAAATTGGTTAGCCAGGAAAATCGACCTAATTTTTCTCGGAAAATTTTGCGTTTTCTTTCGGAAAATTTTTATATCTCCGGAAATAACAAAGTAAGGGCAACAAAGTTTGTTACGCGAATTTATATCATTAAAAGTAAATTACGTACCAAAATTTAGATATATAAGCTAAAAAACAAAAAAATGTTATAGGCATTTGAAGAAAAAAAAGTAGGGGTTTTCCTCAAAACGCTAAAGTCGCGAATGTAAACGTCAAAATTGACAATATTTAGGCAAATAACCTAAAACTTATACGGATTATGTAAAGAAAATGTCTCAAGAAGAGTGCTCTGCAAACTCTTAACTTTCACTTTCAACCGAGATTGTGCTTCATTTTACAAAAATGTTTCCAGAAAATTAATTTCAAGAAGACCCTTTCTCTGATGTTTTGGCAGTTGTTTTAGCTATAGAGTTTATAGTTTAATGACGTATAATTTTTAGCGAATTTTCGTAAAAAATTAATAAAGTTCAATATATCCGCTATTATACAAGGCACGAAAAAAATGTATACGTAAATTATAGGGTGTCTTGAGCTTCATTTTAAAAAATATTTCTGGCCCATAAGTCGCTGGTGATACAAATTTTCTTGTTTTTTTTAATTGAACACCCCTGATATTTCTGAACTTTTGCATTTTCCATTGATATATAATGCATGTTTGTAAGAAATGAAATTCTGGATGCAGCAAGTGCGTTATGATAGCGAATTCTCATTGAATGCTTCAAATTTAAATAGCTCAATTTTCCATTGACCTATAATGTCGTTGGTCGGGAAACCCCTTTTTCGGGAATATTTTAGGTTTATTTTCGGAAATTTTTTGTACGTTTTCAAACAATAAAATTATTATGATCAAATATCCATTATGTTTCGCCTATTCAGGTTATACTGGTAATCAAATTTGCGTGCTTTCTTAAAAAAACATACTTGCTATTAAAACATTTTTTTGAAAATTCACTACCATAACGCACTTACTGTGTCCAGACTTTTCTTTTCTTACTTAATTACAACCAAAATTCTCTGGCTAAGAATACCAATTAATAGAAGAAGAAGACCAGATAAATAATATGATAATCATCCACAAACTAAACAAGCCTCACTTCTCATTACCTGTTGTGTTCTACTTCAAGCAACAGGCACGGCAAATCGATAATTGGTTCAACAATACATTGTGTGCAGTTTTTTGCTTAATAAATCAACAAATGACACATCAACGAATCAAAATGAGTTCGTGAAATTTTAATCCAAGTTTGATTGGGTGAAACTAAATTGAACACAGAGTAAGACTGGTTCCGTATTTAAAACCAGTTCCATTTCGCTTGTCAGAATGAACGTGAGCTAATTTCTTCGAATGTTTTGTCTGACTTTTTTGGCACCACAATATTGTTTTTGTACGTGGACAACTGTTTGTTTTATTTGTAAGAATACCCCAATTAAGTAATATTGAAATTGAGCTAATTCCTTCCAATGTTTTATTTGACTTTTTTGGCACAACAATATTGTTTGTGCAGGTTTTTTGTCTTATTTGTAAGAATAACCCAATTAAGTGACATTGAATTTACTATCCTACCAACAAAGAAATTACTTTCTTACTTTATTATTTGATATGTCTAGGTTACTTACTGCGAATGTGTAGATAAAAATAACCTTTTTCAGGAAAACGTTTATGAAAAGTAAAGCCTATGCACCTAAAATACATCATAAACTTGATAATTCTGCCATAACATGGGTGTCCATTAGCTTCTTCAATAGATGGGGATTATATGTCTTCACAAATATGTCGGCCGAAAGTGCATTCTAAAGCTTAAGCACCCTAAAGAGTAACGAAGATATAACGAACTTCTCGACAAGTAAGCAACTTGACACCAAAAACGCGTGCTTTTAGACTAAAATGGGGTTACCGATAAAAGCTCACAAAACTGAATTTACCAGCAAAGGAGCAATATCCATGATATTATTGATAGGAAGGGTAGATATTTGCAACGTTTCTTCTGTAATCTAGAATAGCAAGCTTTACTGTGACGGTTGGATCTCCTATAAGGCGAAAAGTTCTTTGTTGAATAAAATCCAGGAGGAACAAGGTGTTCTTTGAGACAGCACCCCTAGATGCGAAGGTATATGTGCTATATACAGCATATGAAGCTATGATGAAAACAAAACATAAATTCAAGCTTCTTTGCTGCCGCGTTCCCAAAATTGGAAACATGTAGATGGCAGCGGATATCATCTGCAATAATTATATGTGGAGAGTGTGCATTTTGGCTCAAACACAATGCCACAATCTCGATGAATGGTAATTTGTAGTATACTTTAGCATTTTCTTTATCTTTGTATGTAATTGAATTTGTTAATAAATGTGAAGTATCTACTTTAAAGGAAACATTAATTATGACTGATCAGAGAAAGCTCCAATAAAAGAAGGAAATGCCAAAATTGCAGGTGGCAGTGAATTGAATTCTTGGACTGTCAAAAACGTTTAAAAAAACGTATTCAATTTTATTTTAATCGGAGGCACAAGGCTTGGCTTCTTTTTGCAATAAATACGCTGTAGAATCTATTTTTCGCAATAATAATAATAATAATAATAATAATAATAATAATAATAATAATAATAATAATAATAATAATAATAATAATAATAATAATAATAATAATAATAATAATAATAATAATAATAATACTAATTTCGTTAGGTTAGGGGCCATAACAGTCTCTCCGCTGCGACTTTAAGATCTATTGTGGCTCAGCCCTAGTTGTCCTATATTTCACCCATCAAATTCAGCCTTTCACAGAAGTCGATAATTTTTGTGGGCGAAAGTGGATCCAGATCTTCTGGTGCATGTTGGGTCTTGCCGAAGAACAGTTGTCTTGTGCTATCGGCAACCAAACGGAAACATAGCGCGTGCTTTGCTGTTCCGTTACTTGCCATACACAGCCGCAATACGATTTCTTGTACGACCCCAATTCTGTGCATGTAGTGACGCAAGCGACAGGGTCCTGTATACATGCCGACCAGAGCTGTCAGTTGTTGCCTGTTTAACTCTAGATGTTTTTTTAAACTCTCAACTCTAAAGTGCCATTTATAAAGGCCTTAGAGTGTGCTAGTCCTGGCCTATTTTGCCATCGTTGGATTGTTTTGTCATCTATTCAGATTTATAAAGTGCGTGTCTATGTGTTTAAGGATATCCCCGGATCAGGCTCAGGTCCGACATAGGTTACCCTGGCACCTCTTTTGGCAAGAGCGTCGACCGCTACATTGCCATCAAGGTCCGAGTGTCTCGGTATCCAGATCAGCGACACCTTATTTCAGCTGCTCAGTTCGCTAAGGGCAGTCTTGCAACTCCATGTCATTTTTTACTTGGGACGGTAGGATCCAAATGCCTTTATAGCAGCTTGGCTATCAGAAAAATATTGTTATTGATTATATTTGTAACGGTTTTGTTTAATCTCCTTCGCGCACCCCTTGATGGCATATATTTCTGACTGGTATATAGTTCCATACTTCCCGTGGCTAGATTATATTCTTGCATCGGTGCTACTCCCATGTGCTTTAGCTCCTGCCCCTGACTTGGTTTTTGAGCCGTCCGAGTACCAGCAGAGATCTGCCTTCAATAGGGACGTTTTATCCCGTTTCCAGTCCCCTTTTTTCGGAAGGACGGTTTTAAAAGGCAGGTCTCTTCAGATCTTTGTAGGCATCAGATCTGAGATCATTCTTAGAACCTCGTGACTTTCAATGCCACCGAGGAGCCTAATTCTTCCCATACTGATTGCCTACGGCATGCTGTCAGCCTTTTGTTGAAGGCTGTACTTTGTCCACCTAATCCTCCCTATCCATATGTAAAGAGTTGGAATGTTTAGGAGGACTTCCATAGCGGCTGATGGAGTGGTACTTAATGTTCCCGCTATTATCGGACATCCTTGTCTGTGTTAGGTGAGTTTGGGCTTCGTGAAACCACTAAGTGCCTTACGCCACCAAACGTAGCTCCAAAGGCTATAATTGGTTTGATAACAACTACATAGAGCCAATACATCTGCTGTGGGTTTGTTTTCCAGTTGCTACCACAGATCCTTCGGCATTACCACACACTTGGCACTGCGGGTTACATCCTTCAACTGTACATTCTACCTGTTCTACTCCCTAGATAATTCGCATAAATGAAAGTATCTCACCCATTAGAGCGGGTGGTTTCAAATTTAAATGGTAACTTTAACTTTTTGGTAGCTATTTTTAAAGTACATGTTCAGATATACAAACAACAAGATTTTGAATTTTGATTGTATTATTACAAATCTTAAGGGCTTTAAAGCACGAATAAGATATGTATGTAGAGAGGTTTCAATCCTGTTTATGGTACTGCTAAATTGTAAATGGGCAACACTTTGGACATTTATTAAAGAAAAATTATGAAATTTTTTATTTTATGTTTTTGTTTTTAAAGTAATAAAATGTATTTTTTTAAGGCGAGGCATACAAATTTTTTAAAAATTGCTATTAACAAATATATATCAATGACGTTATAATTTAAATTTGAACACACTGTCATTTAATTTAAAAAAAATATATTTTTTTAATGGCGAGGCATACAAATTTTGAAAAATTGCTATTAACAAATGTATATCAATGACGTTATAATTCATATTTGCAACACTCTGTGTAATTTTATTTAAAAAAGCCGCCGTCCGAGCTTTTTTGAAAAAAAACCTGTATTTGATTGACTGAATATATTCCAAGTTACAAACTCTCACGACATTGAAGAATGATCGTTTGCAAAATATAGACAAAAGATAAACTCGGCAAGTTATAAGTCAATAAAATAATTTGGAGACTGGTGATATGTGTCCTAGGATAATCATATATAATTTTGTATTCAAATTATGACAATTTGTATGCGAACGTAAAGAATTTATGACAGTGTATTTGTTTTTAATGTTGTTATCATGTCATTTTGGATTTTCTTTGAAATACTATAGCATAAGTAATAACTCCGTTTGTTTTTGTTTATGTTATAATTTTATAAGAGATAGATTCCATAACTGTCTAGACCATGTTTAATGTAAAAAATGTTTCTCTTAGACCCACATCAATTACTGTATGCCGTGGGTTTGGCAAATTGCCAAGCAAAATAGCAATAAACATATTTTAAGTAATTTCTAATGGATGTCTTAAGCAAAATTGCTTTTAATTTGGATAGAGATATCATTGTCCTGACAGTCTAAAGACAGGGTAGCCTTGTCTGTCTACGGCAATTCTCTTCATTTATTGATTGTAGCTACCTCATATTATCAACTGGGATGCCTTGTTAAGCAGTTTTTTCTGGTTCTACCTATTTTCCTTTTTTCCACGTATGTGTTCTTTACAAATTATGGAGATCTCTCAAACAATTTTTCCCCATTTCTCTTATAAACATATACGTAAACCAGCTATTGAAACATAAAAAGTCTGATCGTAGCAAGTGCGTTATGGTAGTGAATTTTCATAAAAATGTTCTTTTACTGGCATATATGTCTTTTTTAAAAGAAAGCCAGCATCATCAGTTCCGGTATAACCTATATAGTAGAAACAATGTACCATATTTTATCAAAATAACCTTAAAAATGTACAAAAATGACATAATAAACTTAAAATGTTCCCGAAAAAACTAGTTTCCTGGACAACGAACCTTTGGAAAATAGCAGATTGAGCTATTGAAATCTGAACCATATAGTGAAAGTTCGCTAACATAAGGCACTTGCTACGTCCTGAGTACAATTTTTTCTCGTATCTTATATAATAACGGATATACTAAGCTTTAGCGTAAAAATGCGACACCCTGTATATATGAGAACAGAGACAAACTGAAACTAACCCCGGATGAGGATTTTAAGTTCGCGCTCATTTGGAGAAATCTTTCAAAATTTGGAGGTGGCAGTCTCCCCAAGAGCGGAATTTTTCTACGAAAAATCGCTAAGAATTATAAACCATTAAACCATAAGCTCTATAACTAAAACTACTGCCAAAGCATGAGAGAAAGTGTCCATTTGAAGTGAATTTTCTGGAAATATTTAGTAAAACGAAGGACATGGACGGCTGAAAAACTGAAGAGTTTGTAAAACACTCTTCTTGCGTCATTTTCTCGAGATAACCCTATTCGTTTCAGGTTATTTGCCCAAATATTGCCATATTTGACGTTTAAAATCGTGAACTTTACGTTTTAAGAAAAACCCCAATATTTCTTTTAAAAGCCCATAACTTTTTGTCTTTAAACTTACAGATCTAAGTTTTAATACATAGTTTACTTTTTATAATAGAAAACCCACGTGCCAAATTTGGGTACCCTAATTTTGTTATTTCCGGAGATATAAACATTTTCCGAAAGACAACACAAAATTTTCCGGAAAAAACTGGGCAGATTTTTCTGGATAACTAACTTATACAAAACATTTGCAACATACAATAATGAAAACTGGTCCTGGATATGGGTTCCAGGAGGCCTAGTTCGCGCTCATTTTAAGAAACGTTTTCAAAATGCAAAAGTCGCCATCTCATTATTCAATTTTTTTTAAGAAAAGACACTTAAAGCCAGGCCGAGTTATAAATGAAAATGTCTGGAGGCATCAAGTGTGTGACGGTAGCAAATTTTTCCGAATATAATTGGTATTTGAATAAGCAATTTTTTAAAACTGAAACATATCACATTTGGTATACCGGGTTAGTAAAAAGTACTGGAACGCTTAAACATTTTTAAGACCGCAAAAGTTACGCCCACAAGAATCTTAATTTTGGCATTTCTGTGCATGCGGAATTGAACAATGATATCGGCACTGTTGCCGGATTTCTCAGTTTTTCCATACACGTAGTCCCTTTGTTATCTTAATTGGAATACCTCATCTATTTTCATTGCAGTGAGTTGGGTGTCTCAAATTTAGTAAGATCCCAAATTTTCAAAATTTTATCTTTGCTAGTGGCTGGGATATGACAAAACCAAATTTTCAGCAAGAAGTACACCGAAACGCCTAAATATCTTTAAAGCCGCTAATGTTGAGTTTACAAAATTCGGCATTTGGGGATTTCTGGGCATGTAGAATTGAACAATTATATCGGCGCGGTTGCCAGATTTCTCAGTTTTACGTTACACTGTTATGTTGAATAGAATAGTGTATTTACTTTTATTGCAATGAATGACTTCTGAGATACGAAGGTTATGTTTTTATTAAATACAATAAGTCTATGATATAAGCCAAAACAAACTTATAATGTTGTAATGAATAATATACTTAACTGACAGTGAAATGTTTAATTTGTCAGTGTTCTGCCATAACTACGGCAAACAGAATCAGGTGTTTTACTGTAGTTATTATTTTTTTATTTAAAAGTTCAATTGAAGTTATCAAAAGGTATTCCTCCATCGGGATACAACACACACACACACACACACACACACCCACACACACACACCCACACACACACACACACACACACACACAAAAGGTATTACTAAAATGAAATAAAACGTGCATAGAAGATACGATTAATGAATAAACAGTGAATCAAATTCAATATTATTTTTCAGTAGTTTAAGCGGGCGCCTAAAAATAATAACGTAATTTTTGCACATTTGACGAGATAAGTAACTGAAAGCCATACTAAATTATGAAATTATTAACAAAAACAACCTTCAGATAAATGACAACGAGTGAAAATTTCAACGCCGAAATAAAAAAATCGAGATGGCCACGAAACCCAACTTTTTATCATGTAGAACAAATGTCACTAATACAACAAAAAGGTGGTCTTCTGCTGTCACTCTAGCTCTTAGACAACAAACATCAGGTAGTTAAATTAATAACCATTTTGTAATCTGTTAACAGTATTTTTGCAACAAAATATCATAGAATCAATAACCAGTAAGTTAACTAGCCGAGATGCATTTAATATACGCAGAATGCAATTCTAATTCCTCAGCGTCTGCAAGGCGGTACGTTGAAAAACTTTCCAGTAGACAGATTCCTCATTTAAGTACTTTTGCGGCTATTGATAGAAGATTTCAAGAGAAGAACCATTGAATATTCTCGTCCACGCTCCGAACACCAAACTTTGAAGAAAATGTTTTGAATGAAGTCGCATAACACCCACATACTAGTATTAGGCGAATAGCTACAGAGTTGTAAGTTTAAAAGTCGACGGTTCATTGGGTATTGGAAAAACAGCAGTTGCATCCATATCATTTAAGAGGAATGCATAAACTTATACCACAAGATACAAATGATAGGCTGAATTTCTGTAATTGGTTTAAAAGTAAACAAAACGAAGACAACAATTTTGTAAATACAATATTAATGACTGACAAGGCATGTTTTATGAAAAACGGTTCAAACCAACAGAATCTCCATGGATGGAGTGACGACAATTCACGTGGTACCATTGCTAATCACTCGCAATATCTCTTTGAAATCAACGTTTGACCTGGAGTTGTTGGTAATTGCCTCTTAGGATCAATCATCACCGTCTAAATGGGCCCCATTATTAGACTACGCGAAGAGAAATGTGGTTTATCACGATGCTGCGGCAATTTTTAAGTAATCAGTTTCCCAGACCCTGGATTGGATATGGTGAAGAGGTACCAGTAAAATGGCCACCAAGATCACCTGATCTCAATATACTTCACTTTACTTCTGGGAATTTATAAAACTCCAGGTTCATGCTATACCTGTAGAAACTCTTTATTACTATTGCAATTTTTGTTACTGTGTTAGTTTCATTTTGACATTTAATTTTCACTTATTGTAATTGATCTTAAGATTGTTTTTGTTAATAATTCCAGGCTAATAATGTATTTTTGATTCCAAGCCCGACATTAAATCAAATTAAAAATAATGTACAAGAGATAATGTTTTTCTTCAGCTGAAATAAAAATCTATTATTAGTTATGCAGTCATTCTGTGACGTTATATGTTTTTTCGGACTCGCGAGAGCTGAATTTAATATATATATATATATATATATATATATATATATATATATATATATATATATATATATATATATATATATATATATATATTGGTAGAACTTCAACACCCTGTATTGTAGTCAACAAGCAGCGTGCAAGCGAAAAATATTGTACCACAAACTGACATTATTTTAGCACAAGTTACCCGCGCAGGGATTGTCTTGAAGCATAAATGGGACGGCCTGTATATAAATAATATAAATGTGAAATTTTTGTCCTGAATCAATAAAACTACGATTTGCCATTTTCCAGCCACAGAAGATAAAATATTTTAAGAGTTAAAGGTTTACAGAACAAACTCAACACAATTGTGTTTTAATACAACAGTTTTTTTTGTTTGCATTTTACAATGTAAAATCTAACTAGGAAATAAAAATAATATAATAATACACATCCATCACCAAGAAAGAACTGGTATTCTATTTTTAGGTTTTAAGTTTCCTATTATTTCTGTCACATTATGTTACACCTGTCTATTGTTGAACCAGTTCGCTGCAACATTACAGTAAAAGACCAAATAACCAAAATAATAACTAAAACGTTGTGAACGGACAGTATGTGCAACATAATAAAATACAAAACGCAAATAAAAATGTAGATTGGAGGTGGTGGAACACACGATCATCTGCGTTATAACCAAAGCAAGCGCCTAGCGCCAGTTCAACGTTGATTCGCTGTATGTGCGGTGCACTAGTCTACACAAATATTCGTCTAGCCGGCCGGGAAAACACGTGAATAGAAACTGTCAGTTCGTTCGTTGTTTTTTTGCCATTGTTTTGGTGATTGTCAGTTGACACGTCGAGATCTAGTGACCCACGATCCAATCTTGCAGTAAGTTCCGTTTTGAGGTAGCCTGTTTAGTTTTTCGCATGTTTATTTACCTGTCAATTATACATAACGCAATTTTATTGCTATCATTTATTGTCGCTTGCTAATTTTTGTTTTTATTTGCATGTGATGTAACTACATATAGCATAAAGTTACTGACAGTTTTATTTTTGGACGACAGACTGTTATCATAAATTAAAAATATGAAAATTTTCTGTGGATTTTTTAAATGTTAAACAAAATTTGTTTTTTCCAAAGCAGTAAGAATCGGTCTAATATCTATTTAGCGTTTAAATGCGTTTTGTAAAATATTTCTTTGCAAAATATTTAAAAAAATTGTTCATATTCAAGATTGATGTTAGTTTTATAGTTTTATTGAGATATTCAAACATAAACTAGGGCAAATATATTGATTTAAAAACTAACTTACTATACTTTACAAAAATAAAACAATTAACACACTCAGCCTGGTTAATATATAAAAATTCAGATCACGGGCAATCCCAACGTGGATTCGAATAGAAGAGCTTATCATACTTAACTTTTTTTTGTGAAATATTTGATGTAGAGTACTAAACATTATAATATTTGAACATTTATTTTGTGCTGATTACAAATAGTTCTTAGCAAGTAGATCTTTTAAGCACTACCGTAAAACATTTTGTTACATGTCTCTTTTCATTGCTTTATGAATGCCATAAAAATGACCTAACACCGCCACTACTACTACTACTACTACTACTAGTAAAACTTCGACCACCACTACTACTGTATCTCACGCCATCCTCATAAAGGGGTAGGCAAATCACAATATATACGTTATTTCCTAATAATATTTCTTCATGCACTTATGTCCTGACATGTTATTTTCGCTTTTCTTACATTCATTTTGCACACTCTCCTGTTCCTGTTACGCAAACTTCTGACATCTTTACTTTTTAATATATCGTGCACCAAACTTCCCTGGGGCTTCCACGACCTCCCTCAACATCTACATCATCTTTATAATATCTACTTCTCATTCTATCATTATCCATTCGTTCTGTGTGTCCAAAACATCTAAGCACAGTGCACTCATATTTACTTTCAATATATGTTTCCACGTTAATATCTTATCATTTTACATGATACACGTCTCGGCTAGTTAATCCCAACGTCATTTAATTTCCTTGCATGCTTTGCCTGACCCACCCAACTTCAACCCCTATCTAGCACATTTGAGACCAGTATGCTGTTATATGCAGCGACTTTGGCCTCTTTAGGTATACATTTTACTTCTAGCTACAGTGGTCATCGTTTCCACAACCTCTTTACCTGCATTTTACCCGCTCTGTATCTCATCATCTATTCTTCCGTCGCCCAAAAACAGTCTTCTTAAATATCAAAATTCTCTTTACTTCTTCTACCAGACTAGCATATATTAAAACACTGCAAGTAGTTATTTCAACCTCTTCGTCACACACCATAACTTTAGTCTTTTCTGCGTTCACACTCGTTGATTCACTCTTTGTTATGTCATCAGTCCTATTACAGCCGCTGCATTTTTCTTTCAGATTCACTATGTAGTACTGTATCATCAGCGTATAGTGATACTCAGAAGCACTTAGAGGCACACAAGCTGAAATGCATTTTGTCTGGGCAGACTTCTCTTGTACATTTGTTCAGGAATATGTTAAATAACGATGGCGACATCATACATTCTTGTTTAGCAGCTTGTTCAATTTTAAAATAGCCAATAAGCTTTACATTTGTTCTCATACGTGCTCTAGTGGCCTCATATAGTAATATAATATCCCAAATTACCCAGTCACCCCCCAACCTATTCTTTAAGTAGTCTCTACAGCTTCTGCTCATCTACAGTATCATACTATTTCTCCAATTCTGCAAACGTGCAGTATACTTTCGTATCACTATTCAATAATTATTCAACTATCTGCCGAAGTGAGAATATTTGGCCAGTAAGCCTCTCCCTGTCATGAACCCACACTAAACATCCCAAACCTTTCCATCGATCAGCTGCCTCACCCGTTTTGTCAGTCCCAAATAGCTTAACAACACTTAGGAAGTTTATCACTTCCCTTTATACAAGGCTACCATGATAGCGTCCTTTTACTCTATTGGCACCTGACCTACTTTTATGCATACGCTGAAAAATTCACATAGCCACACGCCCATACTTTAACGTTTCTCCATGAATTTTATCTTTATTTTATTACACTTTAAGTACTTTTCGGTTTTTTTTTCTTCATTGCTGATTTAAACTTATGCACTTGAATAGTGTCGCATTCTTAGTGTATATAATAGTGTTGCAGTTGGGAGAGGGCTCTGATGATTCTTATTGCTTTCACATAGTTTCTCAAAATATCCTGTCCAGCATTGTCTCACGCCCTCCTTGTCCCATACCATGACCCATTTCTGTGGTTTTGTCCCCATCATATTGTTTCTTCCGATTTGTTTTGCCTTTTTTATCAACTTCTAAAACGATTTCTTCTTCCGTTCAAAAGAATTCCGCACTTTGGCAGCCTATTTCACTTTCAGTTTGTGCAAAAATGTGTTAGTACACTTTTATTTACATATTACATGAATACAATATAAAGAACATATAAACAACGCCAGCACTGACGTACCAAGTGCGTGTAGGATTTTTATAAAAATTTGAATTCATTTAAAAAAACTCTGGACGCAGCAAGTGCGTTATCGTAGTGAATTTTTATTGAATGATTCAAATTTGAATAACATAGTTTTCTATAAACTTAGAAAGTTTAGGTTTGGTATGTAGTAGGGCACCATATCCACCAAATTTCATTAAAATAGCTTTGTAATTTTTTGGGAAATTTTTTTTTGAAAGAGCATTTAAAATTTGAATAACTCAATTTTCTATAAACTTAGAAAGTTGAATTTTAGTACTTAGTAAGGCCTCTCGCAAGGCAACATATATAATAAATTTCATTAAAACAGCTTTGTTATTTTCGGAGAAAAATTTTTTTTTAAAGAAAACTCGAAATTATCCCGGAAAACCCCGTTCGATTTTTTTGGCTAACGAACTCATCCAAGCCATTAATAAAAGAAAGGCACTTGCCGAGTTTCATTGGAATTGGTTAATTATTTTTTGAGTTATCAGACGGATACATATATACATATATATATATATATATATATATATATATATATATATATATATATATATATATATATATATATATATATATATATATATATATAAACAAATAAAAATTGAAATTGACCCCGGATATGAGTTCTACGGGTCCTAGTTCGCGCACATTTGAAAATTTTTTGCAAAGTCTCACCATCGATACCTCTCTATTAGTGAATTTTTTAAAATAAAAATTCACTAAAAATGTAACTTAGTTAACTCAAGTTGAAATAGTGCTGCAAATTAAATCGTATCTTCGACATAGCTGTGATAATCTACTCTTTTAGAGACATTCTCATGAAATGAATTGAGGGTCCATGACTTGATCGTAAAGAAAATATTCTTATTGATGTATTAATAAACTTCTGAAACGTTATATTACTCGAGTTTAAACAAACAAATGTCAATTTTCACCAAATCATCCCTCGTTTATCCCCTACGTTCCTGAAGCGATCTTACCCAAAAACATTAAATTAAATAAAAAATAATGTACAAGTGATAATGTTTTTCTTCAGTATCAGTAGTTATGTAGTCATTCTGTTATATTATGTGTTTTTTTTGTACTCACGAGAGCTCAATTAGATTTTTTTCCCGTATAACTTCAACACCGTTTATTTCAGTCAACAAGCGTCTAACAGAAAAATGTTTTATGACAAACTCACATTATTTTAGCGCGAGGTACCGGGGCATAGATTGTTTTGAAGAATAGATGGGAAGCCCTGTATATAATTAATATCTTCAAATTTTCGTGCTGAATAAATAAAACTCTTCGGAAAAATCTGATTGGTAACATCTATAATTTCTTCGGTTAGGTAGAACTTAATATCCAAAGCTCTTTTGGAACTGCTAGTGGCTCACGGGGACTACTGAGAAGCTAAAATTTGGCTTTGCCATTTTTGAGTGACAAAAGATAACATATTTTAACAGTTAGACGTTTAGAGAAATACTCAATCAAAATTGTGTGTTAATACAATACGCTTCTTGTATTTGACAATGTAAAATTTGACTAGGGAAAAATACTATAATAATACACATTACCAATCACCAAAAAAGAAGTACGCTTTAGAAGTCTTTTACAATATGATGCTATAACAGACTGTGCAGTATAAGCATTATTCTATTTTTAGGTTTTACGTTTCCTTTTATTTCTGTCACATTATATTGCACCTGTCTATTGTTGAACTAGTTTGCTACAACGCTACAGTGAAAGATCAAATAACCAAAATAATAACTAAAACGTTGTGAACAGACAGTATGTGCAACATAATAAAATACAAAACGCAAATAAAAATGTAAATTGGAGGTGGTGGAACACACGATCATCTGCGTTATAGCAAGCGCCTAGCACTAGTTCAACGTTGATCCGCTGTGTGTGCGGTGCACTCGTATACATAATAAATATTCGTCTAGCCGGCCGGGAAAACACGTGAATAGGAACTGTCAGTTCGTCCGTTGTTTTTTTTTTGCGATTGTTTTCGTGATTGTCGGTTGACACGTCGAGATCTAGTGACCTACGATCCAATTTTGCAGTAAGCTTAAATTTTGTGATAGTCTGTTTAGTTTTTTGTTTATTTATTTACTTGTCAATTATACATAATTCAATTTCATTGGTATCAGTTACTGTCACTCGTTTGCTAATTTTTGCTTTTATTTTCATGTGATGCAACTATAGCATAAAGTTATTGGCAGTTTTCTTTTTGGAAGACATACTGTTATCACAAAATAAAAACTCTGGACGCAGCAAGAGCGTTATTTATTTATTTGTTTATTTGTGGAAATTATACAGTACGCTAATAAAATAAGTCAAAGACTTGTGCTGTACAGTAACGTAATTTAATATATAATATTATATCCAAAATTGCTTGTCAGTAAGAATCCAAATTTCGCACTTCAAATTTTGACATACCAAATAAAATTTCTTTTTGCTTCCAATTTTTTCCATCTCATGCCTTAACCATTGCCTTCATTTACAACAAATCTTCATATCTTTATTCTACTTTTCCATTTACAATTCATCCTAACATATCCATATTTTTGCTAAGAAGTGAATTTTCATAAAAATGTTTTTAATAGCAAATATGTCTCTTTAATGCAAGGAGGTATCAATTTGGTTACCAGTATAACCTATAGAGTAGAAACAATGTAATATATTATATCAAAATAACATATTGTGTGAAAATGTTCAAAAATTATCCGAAAATAAACTTAAAATGTTACCGAGAAAACTGGTTTCGTAGACAACGAACCTTCTCTCTTAATGATTTTATGTATTAAAAACGTAGATCATATTTCGATAAAAATGCAAAAACGCAATAATATAAGGGATGTTCGAAAAAAAATTGTAGGTATCACCAGGTATGGACCATCTTGTGATTGTCGTATTAACGTACACAATTTTTTCTCGTATCTTGTATAAAAACAATTAAAATAATCTTTACCGTAGAAATGCGTTACCCTGTATATATGTAAACAGATAAAAATTGAAACTAACCCTGATATGGATTCTAGGGGGCCTAGTGTGCACTCATTTGAAGAAACCTTTTTAAAATTCAAACGTCGCGGTCTCCTCATTAACGAATTTTTTCTACGAAAATTATCTAAAAATTATAGACCGTTAAACCATAAACATAATTAAAACTACTGCCAAATCATCAGAGAAAGGGTCTACTTGAAATGAATTTTCTGGAAAGATTTTAGTAAAATGACGGACAATGACGGCTGAAGCTAAAACTTTTAATGGTTTGCAGAAAACTCTTCTTGCGACATTTTCTACACATAACCTGTATTGGTTTCAGGTTCTTTGCATAAATGTTGCTAATTTTGAAGTTCCAAGTCGCGACTTTGACGTTTTAAGGAAAACCCCAATTTTTTTCTTTAAATGCATTAACTTTTTGTCTTTAAACAGACCTAAATTCGCAGGTCGCCCGCTCTTTATAATGCAAACACGCTTACCAAATTTGGTTGCCCTTACTATGTTATTTCCGGAGATATACATTTTTTCCGAACGAAAACACATTTTCCCGGAAACCTGGCCGATTTTCCTGGATAACGAACTTATCCAAGCCACTTGCAAAATCGGCCGATTAGAAGCGTTTCTCTGTCGGGTGCTAACTGAATACCAAATTTAAAGATGATATCTCAATTCGTTCGAAGGTTATAGGGCCTACTAATAAACAGACGAACAGAACGATAGATCGACCGCCAGACAAAAAAAAAATCGATTCAGAATAAAATTTTCTATATGTTTTGAAACTATTTGCGCCGTTTTAGCAAAAAAAAATCGAAATTCCCATCACCGATATTTCCCCACACATTAAACCCCTAATTCAATTTTAGCACAGAATACCAGATTTTTTATGAAATTGAAAGTTTTCTAATAAACGAACACTAAAACGTTGTATTACTTGAGTTCTAACGAAAAAATTTCAATTTTCACCAAATCATCCCCTATTCATTCCCTACCCCCTAGAGTGATTTTACACAGAAACAATCCGAACCGTTCGTTTGTCAGGTGCTAACTGTATACCAAATTTGAAGACGATATCTCAATTCGTACTAAAGTTATCGTGGCTACAAACAGACAGACATACAGACCGACAGACTGACAGACACAAAAACATGTTCGTTCCCAAATCATGTTTTCCATATGTTTTGACAAATACATTTCCCTTGCTTTTTTAAAATTTTCGTAAAAAAATCACGACTCTACGGCTTAAAAAACTATTTAAATAGGCGCCAATTAGGACCGCAAGGATGCATATCCAAAGTCAGTTTTAGTTTTTTTATGTTGATTATTAATAAGAACTAATTAATTTATTTCGGTGAATTTTGGTAGTTGTTTCTCCTGTTTTAATAGCTTGGAAGAGTTCGTTGGTAAGCGCACAATGGATAATTTTTCCAAGGAAAATGCAAGTTCCCTTAAAAAAATTGTTATAAGAAGTTGCTTTTCCAGGTGGCCGCAAGACACAATTTTTTTGTATGAAAAAGTAAAATTATTTAATTTAATAGTTCTTTCAAAAGTTACTAATTAAGTATCAAAAAATAATAAATATTTATATTTTGTGTACTTTTACGTCGTTTGTCATCGGTAATTGTCAAATTTTGACAGAACTATGAACTTTTAAACACACAAATTTGCTAGCCTGTAAAACTCTGTAAACTTGTTGGTTGCAAATATGACTTGTTTTTCTCCTCGAAATGATATATTTTGTTGACCACCACAAGTTTGTTCATATATATATATATATATATATATATATATATATATATATATATATATATATATATATATATATAGGGTGGCGCATTGAAAACGAAACAGACCGATTTGCGTCCAGAGAAAATCTTTTTTTAAGAAACGCTGAAACACGTCAATTCTAATATTGAGGGGGACATGTTTTGACATAAAATTAAACTTTGTCACATTAACCCCTTAAGGATGGTGATAATAACCCTTATATTTTAAATAGGGAACATGGGTCGAGTGTTACATAATTTGTAAACTCTTTCTTTTCTGAATTCAGCCCACTAATCTTTTTGGAAGTTTTATCAATTCGTTTAAAAATTATTCACAGTTGGAGTTTCAGGAACGTATGTCGTTCATTGTGATAAGAAATGCACTAGTCAATTTTTTGTTAAAAAATAAAAAACAAAACCAGACGTTCAAAACTGTTTATTCAGTTAATTAGGTGTTCAAATTGTTGACCAGCAGCTTATATACAAAAATACAAATTTTGTTCAAAACGAGCTCTGACATTCTGGATCATTTGTAGAGTTATTAGACAGCATTCTTTGTTGTACAAGATAAATTTTATACGGGTGAAATTTATGATGCTTTAATATTCGCTGAATAGTTCTTCTTTTGATGTTTGAAACAGTGGCCAATTTTCTCGTGCTCAAAGTTGGGTCTGCAGCAATTGGTCCTAAAACTTCAATCTCAGTAGTCTCATTTCTAACCGGAAATTCACGTTCAGGACCCGTTTTTTGTTGGCTACTAAACCACTTTGTCGAAACTTTGAAACTAACTCCAAAATTTTCTGTTAACATGTCTGTTCGGATGTCGTTCATTAAATTAAATTCATTTAAAAAAAAGGGTAATTATTTAAACTCTTTCTTCTACAGAATACACCATTGTGAAATTAATTTCGGTATTACTATCAAGTATCAAACCGACCGATAAACCGAAATAATAAACCGTATTTCTCTTATTCCGATAAGAAATGTTCTGATAGTTAATTGTTTGTTTACAAACCAACAAAACATTGACTATCAGCACATTTCTTATCGGAGTGAGTGAAATGCGTTTTTGCATCTTCAACTGTGAATACTTTTTAAACGAGTTGATAAAACTTCTAAAAAAATTAGTCTGCTGAATTCAGAAAAGAAAGAGCTTTCAAATGATGTAACACACTACCCATGTTCCTTATTTAAAATATAAGGGTTGTTATCACCACCCTTAAGGGGTTGATGTGACAAAGTTGAATTTTATGCCAAAACATGTCCCCCTAAATATTACAATTGACATGTTTCAGCGTTTCTTAAAAAAAATATTATCTGGACGCAAATGGGTCTGTTTCGTTTTCAATGCGCCACCCTATATATAATATAATATATAATATAATTGTATTGTACCTTGTTTCTTTAACGTCCTTCTATTCTATAACCAATCACCGACACCAGGGAGCAGTTTGTTTAGTCTTTTATTTGTTTTTTCAACTTTTATGAATTGTTTAGCGAACCAGTTTTACAAAAAAAGTTTTATAGAAATTTCTAACGAACGACTACCGTGAGAAACCCTGTACATTTCAAATTATTAATTAATAGCGTGTCACTCAGAAAAGCTATTGCTTGTAGTTGTACTAGCACAATTACAAATAGTCTAACATATATTTAAATGTATTTTCCCTTGAGAATGCCAGGTAGGGTTGCCCAAATAATAGTAATAAACCAAAACAAACAAGAATCTAGATTGAAGTTAGTGTGTCATGCAATTACAAAAACACACTAACATATTAGCATAAGATTTATCGCCTGGTATTTATTTATTAATGTATACATTTGGCATCATAGCTGTCTTATTAGAAATACGTACATTAATTTTTAGTTGTTGCAAATTTATTTCATCTGTTCTTTTTATTGACAGAAGGTAATATTTTTCTCAATCGTTTCTCTCTTAATGAAGCGAAGGTGGTCTAAGATGTCTTAATATATTTCAAGGAATGTGTTACCTGTCAAGCCTTATATGCAATACTTTTAGTTTATTTTTGTTTCAAGCTAAGCAATTTATCTTGGCTTCAATGTTTACTATCGTCTTTATTTGCATATGACGTAATTAAAAGAAAATATATGGACACATTGTATTGGTGACATTGTACTTTGAGTTTGTAGTTATGTTCCTAAATTGTTATTTCAACATTGCTTAGTAAATAATTAATTTTTCTCTTAATATTATCGGTTATCATGAAAACCTAGGTACTACATTAACAACTTCATGCTTTTGTCCAAAAGTTATTTTTGTGTTGTCTTGCTTTGTATATATAGGCCAGGCATATATTTGGAATAATGAAAATAACTTAAAAAGAAAAAAAAGAATGAAGAATACTTTGACCTTGAAAATTTTCGACAGCCAAAATTGGCAGCTTGGTATAAACCCCCTCTTTTCCAATGGAAACCAATATTTTTTATTGCTTTTTGGAATCAGCGAACTATTCTGCGTAGTCGGCAATCAGATCTTAGTAGAGTTTGATAATAATAATTGCAAAAAAACATGTTACATTATTCCCCGTCTAAAAATAAAACCACGGTTGCCAAATAAATTTAAAAAATAATCATTTCTAATAATAATTACTTAATTTTGAATAAATTAACCAGAAGTGGGGTGGTTAATATTACATTTCCCTAATGTTTATCCGCCAATATATTGAATTTAAGACTACTACTGGTAATGTTCATTTTTTTTAATTGAAGCTGTGGCAATTTTTACCTTTATAAAAATACAAATTATTTTTTAACTATGAAATGCAGATTAATAATATTACATTGCTGATAATGTTGTAGTCCTTGGTTCCTTATCAGGATTATATATTGTAACTATATAAATTTGCAATAAAAATATTTTCCAGCTTAAACGAAAATAACCTTGAGCTGGGAAAATCTCTGATAACAAAAATATTTACGGAGGTTTAATATTGAATACAATGGATTGCAATATATTGTTTCTTAGCGGCAATATTATGTAATTTTTTACATTTAATAATAATTGACAGTCGTTTTAAAATCGTTTATAACTTTAGCATATAACAGCATATCTTTTAAATACCTGACGATAAAAATAATAACCTTCTTCAATTCAGTGTCTACAGGAAGGAAATCACCACTCTAGGTTACATTCCAAATAACTCACGTCATACTTTTACGCAAAAAACGCTAGTTTTAAGTTCTTAGTAAATAGATGAATACAATTTTCCTTAAGTAAAAGTAGATGTAGCAGATAATTGGTGTACATTAAGAACCTGGCTAAATATGTATAACGGAGACTTGGTTTCCTTGGTGGAGAAATTAGCTAATAGACACAGAACACAAGAAAAAGTCTGGACAGAGCAAGTTCGTTATGGTAGTGAATTTTCCTAGAAATGATCTGACACCAAATATGTTTTTATAACTTTAACATACGAACCAAATTTGGTTACCATAGCTTTTCTATTTTTTGTCATAAAAATTTTCTCAACCCAAAATTTTTCCAGAAAATCTGGTTCAATTTTCCTGACTAACGAACTTATCCAAGCCATTTACAAAAGGAAGGTGCATGCCAAATTTGATCAAAATCGGCCCATTATTTTTTGAGATATCGGTGTGATACCTACATCTTAATACTGTTCTTCTAAGCGAGTTTTTGTGTAAAAATTCTCGAACACATAATGCAATATTTGCTAATTGCTCTCTGTATTATCTGGATGACAAGTTTAAATGGCAATAAACGAGCATGGCAAATTGAGGAATATTTACTCGACAAGTTTTGTGAAGTTTTCAATATGCAAAGCACTTTATCAAAAACTTACAACGCCCTTAATGACTTGGCGTCACCTAGTGATTGCCTTTATGATTCACGTAGTGTATTTCTTACTTTTACTTCAAATTTTATCAAGATCGGACCATCATTTTTTGAGTGATAGTTGATATATATATATATATATATATATATATATATATATATATATATATATATATATATATATATATATATATATATATATATATATATATATATATATATATATATATATATATATATATATATATATATATATATATATATATATAAATTGAAGCTGACCCTGGATATAGGTTCTAGGGGTCCTAGTTCGCGCTCATTTGAAGAACATTTTTTCAAAATTCAAAAGTCGGGATCGCCCCATTAGTAAATTTTTTTCTGAATCCATGACTTTCCGAAAAGGTGAAGTAAAAAAAGTTTGTCTGCTTACCATCTGAACCGCGATTCACAATGGATCTCGAGAGCATTTTTGAGAATGCTGATTTGCAGCAAAGTTTTTCGAGAGAAAATAATTTAAACAATGTGTTAGCTAATACAAAATATGAGTATAAAGCCATGACAAGTCCGGCATCTAGGCAGATAAGCTGTACATATTGTAATCTGACATACATTGGACAGATTAGAAAAAACATTGAAACAAGGTTTAAGGAACATATGGCACCGTTAAGATACAGAAGTATATAGACAAGCCATGCGTGGCTCAACATATTTGCGATCATAATCACCACATGGATATAGAAAACCTGAAGCTTGTCAAAAATGTTAGACAACCGATGAAATTAGACGCATATGGGGGTATTTATATCTCAAAAGTCATAAACAGCAAAATTTCGCTAAAGCGTGCTCTGCCACTGATTAAAAGTTCGCTGTTCGTACTGTAGCTTTGATGTATAAGATATTCTGAAACTCGGTAGGTACAGTTATACTATTTTCTTTTCTTTTACTTACTGCAAGTTTTTACAAAGGACAGGACGTAGCAAGTGCGCCACGGTAAAAAACATTCATAAAATATTTTAAAATCAAAAGGGAGAATGAGAAAAATTATTTGTTACCTATCAAAATTAAGTTTTCTAGATTAATAAAAATACAGTTATTAAATTTGAAAATAAAATATGAGAACGTGTTACCACACAGCACTTGTTGCAGCAGAAGTTTTATTACTGGTTACATATGGCTTGTCTGTAAATCTGTAAAATTTATTGACCAAAGTAACGGATTTTTTCAAACTTATTTTCTTAAATGAAACAATTTATACAAGTATAACATTTACATCAGAAACTCTATAATTTAAACTGCACAACATAGTAGATCTATCTAAATTTCAAATAAATTTTCTGCAAATATATAAGTCAAATAAAGAAGAAAGCTGTTAAAACATAAATTCTAGACCTTGTACGACACATTTCATGCATTATTTCTTCTCCATAACCAGCACAAGTTTCAGACTTTGTTTAAAAATATCCAGTATGGCGTGTGTCAACCCGCTGTAAGAAGCCCGTCAAATTTTTAGGGTGGTATGTTTGATTTTTTTTACCTTTTTGTGTGTAATATTTAATTTATTTTGTTTGCCACAGACAATATTTTTGTATTGTAGCCTCTTTTAACGTACAGCCCTCTCGAACATCTTTTTAAATACTTATTATTTTTACGTGTATTTTTATTCAAAAAAATTTTAAAAATCTATTAGTGATTTTTTATTAAAATTCACTAATAGACAGGTATCGATGGTGGGACTTTGCAAAAATTGTTTCAAATGAGCACGGAGTAGGACCTCTAGAACCCATAGCCGGGGTCAGTTTCAATTTTTATGTGTTTATGTATATATATATATATATATATATATATATATATATATATATATATATATATATATATATATATATATATATATATATATATATATATATATATATTAATTACTTGTTTGCTGTACTTTTTGTGATTTTTTATTTGTTTACGTGGAGTGCAGTTTCGAACTCAAAGTAGCGTGCTGATGATGCACCAGGACGGTTCGTAACTGCAGTCCACGTAAACAAATAAAAAGTCAGAAAAAGTACAGCAAATAAATAAAATGTATATTTAAAAATGATTACAGTGTAGTACAACATATGAAAAGATATATATATATATATATATATATATATATATATATATATATATACATATATATATATATATATATATATATATATATATATATATATATATATATATATATATATATATATATATATATATATATATATATATATATATATAGATAGATAGTTATTAACCTATTTTGATTAAACGCGGCAAGAATCTTTCTTTTATTAATAGTTTCGATGTGTTCGTTATCCAGGAAAATCGGAGAAGGTTTTCCGGGAAAATTTTGGGTTTTCTTTAGAAAAAAATTGTTATCTTCGAAAATTACAAAGCTATTTTGATGAACTTTGGTGAATATGTTGCCTTGGGAAGACCTTCATACGTACCAAAATTCAAGTTTCTAGGTTTATAAAAAATTGAGTCATTCAAATTTGAAGCATTTAATGAAAATTCGCACTTGCAGCGTCCCGAACTTTTTTAACTGAAAGTCCTAAATTAGGATATGTAGTATACGATGTACTATAAGAGCAAGTTGCGTATTATATTTGGTTAGATACAATATTTTTCTAAGGTGCACAAATTTTCGGAAAGAAAACCCAAAATTTTCCTAGAAAACTTGGTCTAACTGTACTGGCATTTTACTATTTAACATATTCCCTTAACCTCACTCACAAATGGCCATTAAAATTTCTTCGTATTTCAAATAAGCCATTTTACGTAATGTAGTGTTATGCAAAAGATATATTTTTCGCTGCAGCGAGAAACAAAAGGCAAATAGTCCATTTATTTAAAATGCACACAAAACATGCAATTTTCTTTGGCATTTTGGCAGTTAAACTTTAAATGAGGGCGGCATTAACGTATTAAAGATATCAACAACTAACCTTTGTTATGTTGAATTTATTAGTAGTTGGGACGCCATTTTCATTTTCGACTTTATTTTAGACATTTTTTATTACCTGATTAATCACATTATCATATGCTCTCTTGATTCGACAAGAATCTAACATGAATCTCTCTTTTCTCAGCCATAATTATCTATGGCTTAAGAACGTGAACATGTTATTAAAGGCATCAGTTAATTTTTTTTTAATTCGTTTTATTTTATACCTAACTGAACTTTCGGTGTCCTTGCCACCTTACAGCCAAAATGAATATTATGCCTTTCATTGACGTTAAAATCACAAGTGTGTTATCACATTTTGTTTCAGTAACTTTAAGTTACAAGACCTTTTTGGGACTCAATTGATTCCAAATTTTGTTATCTTTTATTAGTTTTTTTCTGGCACAATAGGTCAGTCAATAAAAAGTGATTAGGCCAATCGACAGTTTCCTTTTTTGTAAAACTGATAACTAAATACATGCTAAATGAAACAAAAGTCGCGTACATATATAGGTGGGTGAACAAGTGCACTTGAGACTTTTGAATAATACTATACATAAACAAGGTCAATAGTGCAATATTTTGATTGTCCAAACCTTATACAAATTTAGGTTTTCGTTAGTGACATCCACAGTCCACGTATAAAAACTCGCAAACAGAAATTACAAATAATTGTACCCAGAAACACAATCTCAATATTTACTTTGTATGTAATTAAATAACCAAACTTCTCTTACGTGGCTGCTATGCCCATTTACGTTTAATAATATTATATACTTAAAAAAACTGTTCTGTATTTACATACTTACGTCAAGTAAAATATTTTCCAAACAAGTGGCACGCCTGTCTGTATTTATTGAATGTTAAATTTTCATTTCCTGCGAATCCATTCAAAAGTGATTTTGTTTTGTTATACAAGGCGACACAAGAAAAATAAAACAATGCAATTTTAGGATATCTCGCTTCTGATGCAATTTTCGTAGAAAAAATCCCTAACAAGAAGAACGCTACCTTTGAAATTTGAAATATATATTTATTTCTATTTATACTTTATTCCCTAAGAACCTCTGTGGTTCAGAGGTAAGAACGTGTGCCTCTGAACCGAAGGGTACTGGGTTCGATCCCAGGGTACTCCTTTCACTTTTTCAGTACAAACTGTAAATTAATATCAACCGAGGTTCTGGCATTGTATTTGAGCAAGTTCAATGTCTGCACGTTCCGCCCTTCGGAGGGGGCCTAAAGCCGTCGGTCCCGTGTCCATGTGATGTTGGGAACGTTAAAGATCCCTACCCTCCTTACAGAAAGGCAGGGGTTCGGCAAAATTTCCAGGATAGTGAGGTGAAACTGCTCCCTGGCGTCGGTGATTGGCCATAGTAGCGGAAATAGGCCGACGTTAAAGAAACAAAAACACACACACACACACACTTTATTCCCTAAAATATTACAATATATCGATACAGTAAGTACATGTGTGATATGTGTTGTAGATCATGGTATAGTTCAAATAGTTTCTTCCAAAAATACTTGACATTGCATTCTCTAAATCTGACACACTTCGAATTGTAACCGACCAAAATAAATAAACTTTTTCTACAAATTTGCCTTTTATTGAA
Source organism: Tillus elongatus (assembly GCA_964006375.1). Taxonomy (NCBI): domain Eukaryota; kingdom Metazoa; phylum Arthropoda; class Insecta; order Coleoptera; family Cleridae; genus Tillus; species Tillus elongatus. The sequence continues at coordinate 84,644,211 of OZ023266.1, forward strand.
AACTCCAAGTGATTGATTTGTTCTTCATCCATTTTCCACCTATATATGTATATATATATATATATATATATATATATATATATATATATATATATATATATATATATATATATATATATATCACCCGGTTAATTCAAAAAATAATACACCATTTTTGTTGAAACTTGGGATATGTGTTGTGTTGCTTAGTAAATATCTTGGATAAATTCGTTAGCCAAAAAAATCAAGGTTCCAGGAACAATTTGGGTTTTATTTAGAATACTTTTAGTATCTCCAAAAATAATGCTATTGCATTCAAATTTGGCGTGCAAGTTATACTTTTATAATCCCTTGTGGGTCCGGGGACGAAATAAAAGAATAGGCAGAAGCCAACTCCTGCCTGTTGTAAGAGGCAACTAATTGGATCCACACTTTTGGGTGTCTGGTCCCGAAGAGCCTGAATGGAGGCACAGCTCTCTAGGATCCTGGATTTTGCTGCCTCCACTGTGGGATTCGAAACGGACAAATAACCTCGCTTGGAAGATACTCGGGACCGGAATTCCAAATTATACCGCCTTGCGTCCATTGCTGGCAGGTGTCGGGTCCAAACGAACCCGGGGGGGGGGGGGGCTGTTGAGATCTCTAGGGTGTGATATATACCCGAATCTTATGTGCTTTAAAACAGAAGGACGATCTGGCTTGGGGGATGCTCGGGAGCGAGACATAGTGGGATATCGCCTTGAGTCTAGCACTTGCGGGTGTCGGGTCTATATGAGTCCGAACGAGAACTGAGATCTCTGGGAGGTGGACTACACCTGAAGGTAAAGGCCTGTACTGTGTGATTCGAAATGGCAAACGATCCCGCTTAGATGCCGTTCGGGAGCGGGATTTCATATGAAGTAGCCTCAAGTCAAAGACTGACGGATGTCGGATCCAGACAAACTCGGAGAGGGGCTATCTCTCTGTGAGCCACGGAATGGAAAGCCACCTCACTTAGATGTCAGTACACCTGTCAAACTAAGTTTTACCCTAAACAATATCGTCTTCTGCGCGGAGCTGGATGTGATGGGTGACATTTAAGCAAACACTGGCGGATATTGGGTCCAGACAAACTCAGGGAGGCTATCTCTTTGTCAGCTTTGAAACTCTATGCTTGGATGCCGCTTGGGAGCGGTATTCCATATGATACCGCCCGAGTCGGGTCGGGTCGGAGTTTAAGTGAGGCGATCTCACTGTGAACCTCGTAATGGTAAAGCGACCTCACCGACGTACTTGCTGGAAAAACAGGATTATATCGGACAAGAACCCGCGTTAGGGTGATATTCATGCACAGCGAAACGCACATTGAAGACCGGGACAGATGGAAAGACAATCCAACAATGGGAAAACCTGCCGGGATTAGCAGACCCTAAGGCCGTTAGAGATAGGTTCTAAAAACTTATTAAGGTAAACAGGGAACAACTGACAACTCTGGTCGGCCTGTATACAGGACACTGCCGCTTGCTTCATCACATGCACAGAATTTGGGTCGGACAAGAAACCGGTGCCTGTTGTGTATGGAGAGCGACGAAACAATAGAGCACATGCATTGTTTCTGTCCGGCTGCGGACAGAACTAGGCCCCTGCTCTTTGGCACGACATCACTTGCACCAGATGATCTGGATCAACTTTGGCCCACAAACATTATCGACATCTGTAAGAGGCTAAATTAATTGGGCAAAATATAGGACATATTTGGCAGTTGAGGGACTGTAATGGCACACTCGCAATATAACTTAACCTAACCTGACACCCACCTAAAGCCCACTATACTGTTATATTTGGACTGTTATATTTTATTTCGATTGATGTTTTAGTAACAATTTAACACGTATATTTGCAAGTGATAATTTTTTGATGTAAATCTACTTTAAATATTATAATTCCGACTTGTAAAAATTTACTCAATTTTGAAACCATCATAACCTTAGAAAAGCATACCTCATCGTTGGGATCTATTCCTTCAATCCTATTAAAACCTGTTTCAAGGCTTTATACCTAATTTTTATTACATTGCTACTTTAGTACAAACCTTACGTTATTGAGAGCGCAGCAGTGTTTTGAGCCATGCAACCCAAAGCATGTGATGCGAGGGTTCGAGTCCTATATTTATCATTAGTCTTTACTTGTATGTAGGTTGCCCCGCACAAATCTCAGATTTAACGGTGTGTAGTCTGCCCATTGTGGTGTAAACGTAAATATAATATTTATTGCATGCAGGCTTAATAATAAACCAGTTTATTACCAGTCTTAAAAACTTTGAAATTAGTCTTGCTAATCGAATAAGGACATAGATATTTTATCCAGAAACTTTTCATAATTATTTTAAACATCAATATTTTCCCATGTCAAGATTCTAGGTCAAATCGCCTTATCTTATAGGGTGTTTATGCAAGTTGGTAATCACCAAAATTAAATTCTGGTTTATACGTTTCCTTATAGGACCAAAGGTTTAAAAATTAATTGCCTTCGGTATTTTGTTTCATGTTTAAACAAACATAACATTAAGATACTATAAAGCCATTGGCCTCGACTTGCTTTAGGCGAAATTGCAAACTGGTACCCAATTAAATATATTTTATCTTAATCATCATGCTGTTTTTGTCGATGAATCAAATTAAAACATTAGTGTACGTGATCTGCAGACGCAGTTCTAGACAAAATGCAACGCAATAAATAATTATAGATGCAACCACTATTGGTAACACTAAACTTTTTATTTACGTTAATCTGCATCTCTAATTTAGTGCGTTAACAGTAAGCTTTTTCCGTTAATATACAGATGTTACTTTGGTGGTTACACTAGGTCTTTACGAGTGAAAAAAAAATGCAGTTGATGCTATTACGACTGCAGGACTGTACATAGGTTTTTTAGGGGTTGAGACTCTGAGACCTGATACTCAAAGGGCAATTCAATTTCATATGTCTATACGTGTTGTGGACCATTGACTCGTAATTAATAATTTTACATATTAAGTATCCTTGGAGAACCCAAAGCGCCACAACACATTTAAAAAACCCGACGATCGCTTTACTATTTAAGTAAGCGTCATCAGGGGATGAAAAGCTAAAAATGTTTGACAACTACACCTGTATTAGCGAATTTTTATTAAAAAAATTCGCTAATAGTGAGACTTTGCAAAAATTTTTCAAAAGGGCGCGAATTTGGACCCCTAGAACCAGGAACCAATGTCCGTTTATATTTTTATATGTTTTTAATATAAACATATATATATATATATATATATATATATATATATATATATACTTTCGAAAGCGTTTAGCTGTCCCGGCTGTCTAACGATTTTGCTTAATTTTAAGTTCTCCTTCTTAACGTGGTGATTATTATCTCAAATATTCCGGGCAACGCATGATCTATAGGTAGTACAGTGTCTTAGTTTTTTAAATGTTTTGTGGTGACTTGGGTTCTCCAAGTATACTTGGTGCACATCACAGGTTCCAATCTTCACTTAGTGAGATTAACCTAGTTGTAAAGAGAACAATTTTTTTTTAATTTTAGGTTTCATATTTGATTTCTTTCTGACAAACAAAAATATTTTTTATATGGCTACACTTAAGGTAATTCCGATGTACTAAATATGTAGTGCACGAATGTCAAAGCCTATATGATTTAATTACAGCATCAACTTCATTGTTGAACACACCTTGTATTTTGAATGACTGGAGAATGCATATTTTTTGAAGATGTGTCAACTGAGCGATTTTACTAAAGAGTTTATATTAAAAGTGGCAAATAACTTTTGTTTTATAGAATTTTCGTCAAAAAAGTTAGTTCGCATTCGAACTGAAAGTAAAAAAACATGAAAGAACAAAAATTATCAAAGACCTCCCTGCGGATTATCATCATTTTTACTTCTTTTTACCGACTTCTTTTTATCAACGAAAACACAAATCTAATAAAAGTTGTTTTTAATTATCCAGTGACCGTCAAAGATTGTATAACTTTTTAAAAACGTTTAGATGACTTCAACACGTAATAGAAACTATTGTTTTATATTTTGTATTTGGAGTTTTGAAAGCAAATATCTAAATAACTAGTCAGTAAATTTTAAAACTTCAGTTTTGAATAGAGACTCAAAAGAGCTTTCCAAAAAGGTGCCACTCGACCTAGCGTCCCTATTTAAAATAGAGAAATGAGAGTCATCCACGCTAGGGGTTGTATGCTAGAAATTCTGTTATGGTAAAAAAAACTGTCCGCCTCGCAAGCACAATCGACTTGTTTTAGGGTTTTTCGAAATTCTTACCAGTTCTTAGGACAACCGTGTGTTAACCTTATATATATATATATATATATATATATATATATATATATATATATATATATATATATATATATATATATATATATACGCCGTGTATACATAATACACATAAATCCGTAGACTTTGAAGTTTCAAATATGATATTTGTAAAAAGAAAGAATGTGGTATTTGTATATCAGGCTTTTAAAACAAATTTTTGCTCTATGTCCAGGATGTTCATAACATTAACTTTGAGATTCGGTTCCGTTAAGGGCAAGTTGTATTATAAACGTCATGTATTAAAATTTTTAGTAGCATACTGTATTACAATACAAATAGGACATTAAATATGCAGTATTCAAGTCTTTGCAGATATGTAGGTAATTCAGAACTATTCAAAATCAGGCATTTTTAAACAGTTGGCAAACATTTACAGAAGAAAAGCATATACATATGCTGAATTGAAAACCATCTCATTGTTGAAGTCGGTGCAGCATCTCTAAAACTGTAATATAAAAGATTATACCTGACTTTCTTAATTTATTTAAGATTTTAAATACGCTTTCTGGACTCTAATCCTTATATTATTTGGACCCCGATTTAAGTCAGTAACTGTGAGCAGCTGACGTGAAAACGTTATTGATGCCGACTATTTATGTAAAAATACATGTCCCATATTGATAAATTGCTCTAAGATGAATAGGGGTATAACAGCTGGACAACGTATTTAGTTTATCCAGAATGTTTTGTAAAACTAAAAATGAATGAAAGAAATGCGGATCGTGTCCAGGCATATTTATTGAACGTTTTTTAGATACCTTTTATTTTCTTTTAAGCGAATTTTCGTAGAAAAATTGAGAATTCGTGCTTTCTGGTTTTTGGAAAAATTTCTATAAATTAACGCGAACTAGTCCCCTGCAACAAATATCCAAGGTCAATTTCAGACTTTATATACATGCATATATATATATATATATATATATATATATATATATATATATATATATATATATATATATATATATATATATATATATATATATATATATATATAGTGTGTTTAACTTTAAGTGGCGACAATTCATTATTTCATAACGGGTCGGCCGCTTTGACATTTTTTTTAAAATAAAGTACTCCAAAGGCTCGAAATCCTGGTTTGCATTATTTTAAGATTCGCTTTTTTCACACGCTACTGAGTGTCTTGCTAATATTAGATTGCCAGTGGATTAAGAGTCACCTATTATATCAATCTCCACAATATAATCTGCATATCTTATACAGAGTGTTATAAGATATACGTCTATATCGAAAAAGTCAGCTCGGCTGTTTTGTTACTACATGCGCTACGGAGTTTTAAAAATAGATCTATTTACAATTGTTGCTTCTAATTTGCAGGAAATAGTGCATCGTGCTTAACTTAAATGAATTGTATTCAAATAACTCGATAAAATCTCTTTAAGTCTTATTATAGGCTAATACAGAAAAACAGGGAACAAAGAAGAACAAAAAGTCTGTTCAGTAAAAAATAAACAATTTTAAATTGTATCTATTCAATTAGACCACCTGTGCCGCCATACATTTTACAGTTTCTTCCAACAGTTGCCAGTAACTTGTCTTAGTACTTCCGTATAATAGATGTACACGCATCACGATTTTTTTCTTTAAAATCGTTCGCATTGGTTGGACGATCTCGATAAACTTTTTCTTTGAGGGTACTCCAAAGGAAGTAATCAAGTGGTGTTATGTCGGGTGAGCAAAGAGGCCATCTAATTCATTTCACCGGAAATTTCGTAAACAACCACTCCCTTACTATTCTTGCATTATGCATAGGAGCACCATCCAGCTGAAAAATCATGTCCTGTCTCATTTTTATATGTATATCATCTAAAACGTCCCATAATTAGTTGTTTAAAAAGTTTGTTAAAAATTTTTCTGCGATGAGAGTTTCCTCAAAAAAGAAAGGTCCTATTATTTTATTGTGAAACATGCCACATAAAACATTAATTTTGGAAGAGTATTGCCTCTTACAATTTATTATCCAATTTGGATTGTGATCGGACCCATATCTTGAATTTTGGAAAGACACCACCCCGTTAGTTGTGAAAGTAGCTTAATCGCTAAACATTATTTTAGACAAGAATGTTCTATCGGTTAAATAGTTTGCTTGGTACCATAATGAATATTCCATTATAACATCTTCATCGCCATTTTCCAAGCTTTGCAAAAATTTGGGATTATAGGCATCTTGTTTGTTTCGCTTAAGGCACCTCCAAACTTTAGTTGGTTCCATCTTAAGATTTTTTGCTAGTTGTCTCACACTGGTCTTATTTCCTTGGAGCTCGTTCATAATAGCATTGTCTGCACGATTATTGACATTTCTGGTCCGCTTTGTTGAAGCAATACTCCCAGTTATATCGAAATGTATATTTACTTAAACTGTCTTAAAAGTCACGCTAATTGAATTCTGCCACAGCCTTTTGAAAAGTCTTATGTATATCGCCCACAAGTCGAACTAACTCAATTTTTTGACAAAATTTAAGGAAATAGTAAAGGAAATGGACTCTACGGCCTCAATCTGCCTACTCTCTCAAGTGATGAATAAGGGTAGATTGAGTTGTTACTGCTCGATTACGGGGTCTCAATCGGCCTACTCCACAAATCTCTCTCGCTGGAGATCGTCTGTAGACCTGAGAGAGATCTGACCGTTTGTCGCAAGTCTTGTATTATTTATAGGGTTTCATATACCTGCCTCGTTATCAGTGTGATTAGTCGGGTTAAGGTCTATTGGGTCAGGTGCTTTTGTAACGTTAATGGGGTTCATTTCATTTTATATTTCCTTAACCCCTTAAAAATGGGTCCAAAACAAGCAAGCAAGTTCTCCAATTAGCGGTAATTCTGCCATTTTAGTTGACGGCACTGCGCGGTTATGAGTTAAGCAGCTTTGAGAACTGCTAGTCCTGGATGCGTGACTGCGTAATCTTGCCTAAGTGAGCACACCTTTAAGCGGCCCAAAGACGAACGTGCATGTCTTAAATCATCAACGTACGTACATGTACGCGCATACCAAAGTACACACATGTGCGTCGAGCATTAACTTAACCAACTCTTTAGCCCTCAGACGTCTGAACATTTTTCAACCCTAAGTACTTGATTTTTTGCAGAAGAAAGATGTCAGAAGAAGTATATTTTATGGCAGTGGCGTGTGGGGTTATTATAAGGGACATATACGGAAAGAATTAAAAACACCGTAATAGATGGTGTAAGGACTAGATTTTAAAACGGAAAGCATTCTCTTATGTGAATCTGTTGGATTAATTAAGACTGGAACTTGACGCTTGGCGTAATTACCTTAGGTTGGAGAAAAATGTTTACGTGAAGCTTCTAAAATTGGTTACACCTTTAATAAAATACCTAGAAACAACTATGAGAATTGCAATAATATCGCATGAGCGGTCCAGTGCAACAGTTCGATGCTTGGCATCAGGTCGAAGTTACGGAAACTCTTTTTTTTTTACCGTAATACGGCCTCAAGCTTTAGGTAAAAAAATCCTGAGACTTCACTAAGTGAAGATTGGAACCTGTAATGAGCACTGATAAGTACACTTGGAGAACCCAAATTACCGAGATACATTTCTAGAGACCCCACGATCGTTTCACTAACAAAATTAGCGTCATCAGATGATGAATTTTTCATTGCAAATTTTTAGAAAATTCTTGTAAAAACATTTCTTAAAAAATTTTTATTAAAAAAATTACCCCCATTCATAAAAAAATATTTTTAAAGGTATTTCGTCAAAAAATCTCAACAAATTTTCGAGGCAATAATTTTTAACCCTTTTAATAAACTCTTTATTAAATTATTTTTGCATATATACGTTTTTTTTTGGTGAATTATAATAACTCTGCGAATCTTCTAGAAAAAAACTTCTACAGTGAATTTCTGATACAGATTTTTTTGATGATTTTTTTTGCGAATCGTCATTAAAAATGTGATTCGTCACTGAAGTTAAATAAAATATTTTCATGATACAAATACTTTTGATCCTATGCTCTCTTTTGGTCTCTTGTAGGAAAATAAGTAAATGCCTATAACTCAATTTTCTATAAAGCTATAAATTTAAAATTTGCCGCGTACTAATTCCTATAAAGGCAACTTGTGTTATTAATTTTGCTCAAATAATTTTTTAATTTTTAAACATTCCCGGAACAATATTACATTTTCTCACAAAACCTGTTTTCATCGAGTTGGCTAACAAACTTATCTAAGTTATTACAAAATGGAAAGTACCGCACAAATTTATAATTTTCCCTGTGTTAAGCCGGCATCCCACGGCGCGTGGCTTGGCGAGTTATCGGCTTGGCAAGTCAGTTCGCAAGTTGACAAGTCAGTTTGCCAAGTGGCAAATCAACGAGCGTGGTTGCTTTCCCACGGCGCCTGGAAGGACTCGCCGAGTGCTGAATTGCGCACGACCGTTATTTTTTTAACCGTTGATCTGGACTTGCCAAGTTGCTTAGCAGTGAAAGCAGTGCAGTGTATTCTGTGGCAGGAGTAGGTAGCCATCGTGAAGGAAAGAACAAGAAATGAGTTTGCAACAAAAACGGCGTATTGCTGCCTGTGCAGCAAGTTTTATTATTATGGGCATTGAACATAATTTAAAAAAAAACAAAGAAAAAAGAAAAAGACGATGGTGGGTGGCCTCTTTATATAAAAGTCGAAATAGGTAAGTAATAGTATATTACATATCGAGGTGGGAAGTGTTTCATTACTGTCGAGGGGACCAAGGTGCGAATCGTCGAGGTCAACCAATTCTCGAGACAATTATGAAAACTTTCAACCGAAATATGTATACTATTGTATTTTCAACCATTACTATTATCGATATTAATTGTTATAATAATATTATATGAATTAAATGAGCTATTATACCTTTTTTTAGAGTCCCCATATCATATACATCAAATAATCATCAAAAAAACGGCAACTAAAATGAAAAGTCAACGGTTCCGAGCGTTTTTCAAAAAAACAAATACCTGAATTTTAAATGAATTTATTTCAGTTAAAGTCCCCATCCTGTATGGTTAAAAATAAAACAATTTGCATTTAAGTAGTAGTACCTACCTAACGTCCATTTAATGAATGGAGATATAATGTCAGTTTTTTTGCAGATATAATGTCACAGACATGTTAGGCGACTTACGTCGTGAACCATCAAATTATTTTCAAAATTTTTGTCGAATGTCATCAACAGATTTTGACAGATTTTGTTAGACAATGATATTGATGGTCAAATAATTCCTGGGTCATGGAGGGCAGAAAATGACAAGATGACTTCATTCTTACCTCTGCGACAAGTTGCTAGAAGACCTGGACAGGATGCCAAAGAAGTAAGGGACAGCTATGCGAATTATTTTTCAGGACAAGGCGCTGTACCATGGCAAAATAACGTTTAAAGTTCGGAAAACTAAAGCCACATAAATATTTTAAAACTTTCATTATTATCCGGATATTGGTTTGAGAGAGATTGGATCCTACTTTAAGTATTCAAAACCTTCATTTCTTGGGTGAAAATAAATAAAAGTTCAGTCAATAAAAGCAACACTTATCTACATATAATAAATCTAAAACAATTCAGGGGAATATTCTTTGAATAATTTTAAGACTAAATATAAATGACATTTTCAACTGAGGAATCTGCAGTTTCATTGTGTACCATTATTTATGGGACACCCTGTATACACTATTCGTGTTAATAAAATATCTCAAAGAATAATTATTTCCAGAATTGTTGAACTTTATTATTTGTAGGTAACTAATATACTAATAAAATATATTAACATACCTCTGAATTTGTTGTTTCATTGGGTTTGTATATTCCATGTAAAAATCTATGCATATATTCATATGCAAACCAGTCTGGCTTAAAAACTTCGTTAGTCCCTGTGCCGGTTCCAGTGGTTGCTTTTACTTTTTGGAAGAGTTTCCTAAAAGTTGCCATGAATGCATCTTTTTTCTTTTTAAGTTCCGCCACAGTGCATTTTACACTTAAATTAGCTTCAATTCTTTTCCAACTATCATGAACTAAATTTCGGTTTTTGTGGTTTGGGTCCTTTGGATTCCAAATTGCTGGTTCTCCTTCGTAAAGTTCCAAAAATTCTATCACAAGTTCATTTGACCACTCCATTATTCGAGAAATTAAAAAATTTAGACCCGACTATTTAAAACCACCTTTCTCCACGATAATATAAAGAACGCTACTGAAACTGCGAAAAAGTTTCGTTTATCCAAGCCTACGTGGGAATGGTGGGATCGGATTTGAGCAAGCTCGGACAAGTCGAGCCTACGATGCTCGTCCATCCTTTGACTCGTGCCAAATTTACCGACAACTGACGGGAACGCCGAGCCGCGCCGTAAAGCTTGTCGCACGCACGAGCGTTCTCATTCCCACGACGCGTGGCTCGCTAAATCGCGCGCCAAGCTCGCCAAGCCACGCGCCGTTGGATGCCGGCTTTAGTCGTTCGGATGAGTTCGTTAGCCAACCCAGTCAAACCGGTTTTTCGAAAACAAATTTTAATTTTTAACTAATTAATATGCTGTTTTCCCTGATCTCAAATATTTTTACAAAAATTCGCTATACCATAACGCACTGGCTCCGTACATAATTTTTTTATTACATGATATCGTTTAATCTGTCTAAAAAGCTAAAAGTTTCTTAAAAAATGTTACAAATGTCACCCAAACTTTGTTACAAATGCACAGTTTTAGTGAATTATGACAAATTAGATAAAAAATATAATTTTGATTTAAGAGTGATTCAAAACAAAGCATTAAAAGTGGATACTCGTGTAAGGAATTCGAACAATTTTGAAATCAATCACTTGAACTGACCAAAATTGCCATTTATCAAGTGTATCACACCAACATTAAAGTGTGAATCACTTGAAACGCCAAAGTCTAAACATTTGTTAATTTGGTAACTTTGTTTTGAAAACATTTTAGTTTAATATTAAAAAAAATAGATGCTAGATATGATCTTAAATATCAAAAATTATAGGTACAACAAAATAACTATATGTGTAGTGTTTTTCTCGCTTCCTGACAAAATTACCAAATTTAAGAAAACTGAATCTGTAACTGATACAAATATAGAACGAAGAAAAAAGTTGTGTTGTATTTTGTTCCTTAATGTCGGTCTATTTTCGCGACTGTCACCAATCACTGACGCCAATCACCAGTTTTACCTATCAACCTGGAAATTTAGCTTAACATCTGTCTTTTGCAGGTAGGGTAGGGGTCTTCTACGTGGCTAATACCGTATGGTACACGGCGCTTATGGCTTAACGGCCCTCACGAAAAGGTCGGAACGTGGAGGCTTTGAACTTGCTCAAACAAAATTCCACAGCCTTAGTAGTTTTTATTTATAGTATGTACGGCATTAATTGCTTCACTGTCAATAGTTTTCTCATAAAAGTAGCGGGCTATAGATCTATGTCCTCCTTACATCAATGCAACGTTTCAACTGCTTAGAATGAGACCGCTGGACTTGAGTAAACAATAAATTAGTATATACATGTCTAAGCTCACCTAACCTAACTTAACCTTTGAATACTCTTTGTCGTTTCAAAATGACCCAAAAACGGTAGCAGAAACGTCAAGATACTAACAGTTTGGGACATGGTTCAACCACAGAATCTAGCATTTCATAAGGTATTAATAAAGTATTAAATAAATACCAAAAAACGCAGCAAGCGCGTTATGGCTGTGAATTTTTATATAAATGATCTACCGCCATATTTTTTTTTCGAAAATTATATCCGTCAAGTTGCCTAAAAAACTCACGAAAATTACAAAACATCATTTTACATTAACCTATTCAATATTAATAACTAATTAGCAGCATCAAAAAGCAAGAACCTCGGTGGTTTAAGGGTAAGAACGTGTGCCTCCGAACCGAAGGGTACTGGGTTCGATCCCAGGGTACTCCTTTCACTTTTTCAGCACAAACTGCAACATTAACATCAACCGAGGTTCTGGCATTGTATTTGAGCAAGTTGAATGTCTACACGTTCCGCCCTTCGGAGGGGGCGTAAAGCCGTCGGTCCCGTGTCCATGCGATGTTGGGCACGTTAAAGAGCCCTACCCTCCTTACAGAAAGGCAGGGGTTCGGCAAAATTTCCGGGATAGTGGGGTGAAACTGCTCCCTGGCGTCGGTGATTGTCCATAGTCGCGGAAATAGGCCGACGTTAAACAAACAAAACACACACACACAGCATCAAAAAGTCTGCAAAAACTGACTAATATTTTTTTAGACGAAAATTTACTGAGGAAATACATAAAATTTAAATGAAATGTCATCTGTAATTAAAGTTAAAAAAACATAAATGTAACAAATTATTTTTTTAACTGTTTACAAAAATTTGAACCAGTGGAACTAAAGAAAAATATAACCGGAAAATAAGAAATAAAATAATAATAAAAGATAATCATATTTTCAGGTTACAATACTGCCAGAAATAAAAACTTTACTTAGGTTTGTCACTTTGAAGTTTTATTTGACATTTGTAAAAACATGTGAAATCAATGCATCAACTGTTTATATATTATTCAAATGTAGACATAGATAATCCTACCAAATACATTATCTCCAACGTTTTTTGTACCAAAGTTATGTCAAATATTTTTATATTTGTCTTCGATTCTGTGATTATAAAATTAATTTTATAACGTGCAGCTCGAGACACCTTATAATTAACGTATACAATTTTTTATCGTATCTTGTATAATAACGGATATATTGAGGTTTAACGTAAAAATGCGTCACCATGTATCAATGAAAATGGATAAAAACCGAAACTAACCCCGGATATAGGTTCTACTGGGCCTAGATCGCGGTCATTTGAAGACATTTTTTCTAATTTCAAAAATCGGGATTTCGCCATTGGTGATTTTTTTGAAAATTTACTAAAAATATTGAAGAGTAGCAACGAGCTGCGCCATAGCAGATTATCTGAGCAAGTTGAATCTTGTACGCCTTTGGTGCAAACAACAAATTGTGGAGACATAAACGAGCTCCACCCTGCCTGCAGAAGTCAGGGTTGTACTAACATATTTTAGGTTGTCAAGTTAAGATTGCTCCCCTGCGTTGACGATTGATCATGGTTGTTGAAATATGTCGAAAGCCAATGAACAAAATACAGAAGAATAGTGCAAATAAAATGTACAATAAAAACACATGTATCTTTAAAATAGTTTCTAATGCATTTATTGTGGAATGTCTGGAATTTTCTTAATGCTATGAAATAAATCAGTTTGTTAAATTAGAGGTATTTGTTGCACGAAATTCTCTCACATTTTGTATTGTTCTATGTGATAACATAGTTAATCCGTAGCATATCATAAAAGTAAACATTATACAAAACAATGTGGTATTGAAACACTTCACACTAGTAAAATTTTATTATAAACCAAGTAACAAGTTTTTAAGTTGTTTATCATTAACGTTAGGAAAATATTATTGTGTTATTATTCCAATAGGTTTTCTCGTTTGTAGAGTGAATTTAAATGCTGTTCTTTGGTAAGGGCGTCACCTGAGAACGACTGGACGAACTTGGTTATATTTAGTTTAAAAATGTTCGTAATAGCTCGAACAAGGCTTTTAGGGAAAGAAAAACTAAAAAAGTTGCCCGGAAAATTGTAAAATTTGGAAAAACTTTTTTTCTCAGATTCATTTCGCTTCGTGCGCAAATGTCGTTTTGACATTTTGAATTTTTGACAGGGCAATGTCTGTCGGTTTAGCTGGTATTAAAATAATCATTTGTAAAACTATATCGAACAATTGGACATGCACTGGTCTGCAAAAACAGAGCAAATTATTTATAATTTTGCATTCAGTAATAAAGTATGGCAGTGAAAACTGCGTTTGGATAAAGTGAATGGCATACAAATGGCAGGCAGTGGAAATTAAGTTTTTCTCAGGTTTAAAGTGACAAGAAAGGGGCAATAGAAGTCGATGCGACAAAGGAAAAATAGTGCTGCAAGTTGAAACATAACTTCCAGCTGGCTGTGATAATCTTACTCTCATCAGAAAGACGTCCTCATGAAATGAATTTAGGGTCCATGACTTGACCACAAAGAAAATATTCGTATTTCTGTAACCATAAACTTCTGAAGCGTTATACTACTCGAGTTTTAACAAAAAATGTCAATTTTCACCAAATCACCCCTCATTTATCCCCTACCCCCTGAAGCGATCTTATCCAAAAACAATTCGAAGCGTTTCTTTTTCGGGTGCTAACTGGATACCAAATTTGAAGGTGATATCGGAGTTCGTTCGATAGTTACTGCGCCTACTAATAGATAGACGTACAGGCCGACAGACAATAAAATATTCGTTCCAGAATCAAGTTTTCTATACGTTTTTAGATTTTTTACGCCGTTTTAGCAAAAAAATCGAAATCCCTGTCACCGATACGCCACCTCACACATTCAACCCCTAATTTAATGTCAGCACAGAATACCAAATGTTTGATGAACTTGAAAGTTTTCAAATAAACCCTAAAACGTTACATTACTCGAGTTTTAACGAAAAAATGTCCATTTTCACCAAATCATCCCCCATTAATCCCCTACCACCTGGAGCTATTTTACGCAAAAACAATCCGAACCGTTCGTTTGTCGGGTGCTAACTGTATGTCAAATTTAAAGACGATATGTTAAATCGTTCGAAAGTTCACGTGGCCACAAACAGACAGACATACAGACCGACAGAACGACAGACCGACAGATGGACAGAACGACGGACCGACCGGCCGACAGACCGACAAACCGACAGACATAAAAACTTTTCGTTACAAATTATATTTTCTATATGTTTTGACAGTTTTTACGACGTTTAAGCGAAAAAAATAATATTTGAAATTTTTGTCGCCGATGCCATACTTCCACACGTATTGACGATGTGGAAGTAATTGAAGCTAGTTAAATTAGTTTGTCCATCTAGTACGGATCAACTACGATAGAACAGTAAAGAAAATGTGTCAATTAAAATGAATATCCCAGCAACAAAGGCAAAGGGAACAAAATGTCTGATGAGGATATTATGTTGCGAGAAAATAACAAAATAATTGTAATATATATTCGGAAAGGTTTCCGCGGTCATTAGCGTAAAAATACTTGGCTCTTGGATTGAACCGCGTCTAGAGTTTAATAAAACTCGACATGTCAGCTCCAGTTTTTCAAGGGGACAACGAAATATGAAAGCTAATGAACTCTAAGGCCTTAATCTGCCTACTCTTTAGAGCGGTGGATTAAGGTAGGTTGGGTTGTTGTAGTTCGAGTACGAGGCCTCAATCTCCCTACTCTACGATATCTCACTAGAGATCCTCACTAAGGTGTCAGTATGTGAAAGACATCTGCACAGGTGTAGGATTGAACATTGACATTGAAATTAAGGAAACGGCTTAATAAGAAATTATTATTATGATTTGAAAAATATGTAAAATTGGTAGACGGCATTTGAAATTGAAATTTCTATAATTAGTAAAATTAAAATTAATAGAAAAATTACAGCTATTTCTGAGTAGGTATATTCTTACTATGAAAAAGAAAGCAGGTGACACTTTTTAGAAAATTTCTCTGTATTTATAAAGATAAGACTCATAGAGTTGTTACTTCATCAGTCGATAAATCGTCAGACCTTTGGGTGAAACACCCATTTTTATGGCTTCTCAAAATTTAGCAATTTCCCGAAAGATAATGACACACTAAGCAAACATCCGAGTTTCAGACAGAATATATAGGCATTTAATAATGCCGTATGACTTATAATCAGACTTTCAATGAGTAATAGCCACTTCTTATTATAAAGTAGTTCCAAATTAATATCTCATACCTTGGCATGTACAGTGACTAATAGCGTCTGCAATTTATACTGTATGAAATTTGTTGCGTTGATAACAGAGATAACCTCGCTGATATAAATTGTTATCAGTGGATACTTCCAGGAACATAATATAAGGTTCACCACGTAAGCGACATAGATTATAAAAAATGTTTTTTTCTGTGTTTTAACGTCGGTCTATTTCCGCGACTATGACCAATCACCGACGCCAGGGAGCAGTTTCATCTCACTATACTGGAAATTTTGCCCAACTCTAAAGGTCCCTATCCCCTTACAGAAAGGTAGGGACCTTTAACGTTCCCAACATCGCATGTACACGGGACCGACGGATTTACGCCCCCTCCGAAGGCCGGTACGTGCAGACAATCAACTTGTTCAAATACAATGCCACAACCTCGGTTGATGTTAATTTGACAGTATGTCATGAAAAAGTGAAAAAGACACCCTGGTAAACGAAGCCAGTACCTTTCGGTTCAGAGGCACACGTTCTTACGCCTGGACCACCGAAGCTCTAAAATAATTTGGCAAATGTAAATATGTAAGAAAACATTTCAGAAAACTATTTTTATATAATAACATATTTAACTACGTCTTAACACAAAAATCGAAATCAAAATTCGCTCCATATTTGATATCAATAAAGGACGGTAGAGATCTTTAACGTGCCCAACATCGCATGGACATGGGACCGACGGCTTTACGCCCCCTCCGAAGGCCGGAAAGTATAGACATTTAACTTGCCCAAATACAATACCACAACCTCGGTTTACGTTAATTGTACAGTATGTACTGAAAAAGCGAAAGGAGTACCTTGGGATCGAACCCAGTACCATTCAGTTCAGGGGCACACGTTCTTACCACTGAACCGCCGAGGCTCTTAACCTCTAAGTGAAGCAATTGAGGTGTCAATTTAAATACACCCAAGTTAAACTATTCGAGTAGGATCATTAACTTACCCTAAAACTGTAAAACTGTTGATAGAAAAACTGATATCGCCAAATGAGTAAATTCTCGACGTCAATCAAATCAGATATAAAAAAACTGCTGAATATCCAAATTTTAAAAATTATGGAGTCATACCTAATAATTTAACAGTAGTGTGAGAGATAAAAGAACAGTAGGGTCTGAAGGACAACGAAAGTAAATGCTGGAGCAAAAATATGCAGTCAAATGGAGATACATGACAACATTGACAAAAACAGAAGCAAGCAATGACTGCAAAGGGACCACAACGAAACACCAAGGAAGATGTATGGAAACAGACAGGTGAATAATTGGCATAACACTAGGGTGTAAGATTATTTCCTAGATATAACGGGCAACGCGTTTCTATCTGGTGTCAAATTAATTGTGTAATTTGTCCGAATATAGCTCATTTAAACGAAAGTTTTCTTGTATACTCTTTTCTTTGTGTGTAATATGTTGACATTTTTGTAATATATGTTGTGACCTCCATTGTCGACATGTTAAGCCAAAGAGCATCTTTTCACTTCTAAACGTCCAACAGTCTGGGATAGACATAGTTAAACACTTAATGAAAAGGCTTTTGTTCCAGACAATAAAATTTATTATTTCCCCACGCGTTTCGGCTATCTACGTAGTCACCGTCAGAGGTAAACTTTTCACTTCTCGAAAATTCTTGAAAACAGCAAACTGCTCGAAATTACAAATCGCACGTTCTGTCATCGTATCGAGGTAAGGTAGGACCACCGAGATGTACGCCATCCTGCACTGTGTGCGGGAGAACAATAGGATGGGCTACACCAACAAGCGGATCCTCATAGCCACAGACAGCCAGGCAGCCCTTAAGGCACTAAGTAGCCCACGAGTAAATTCCTGGCTGGTGAGTAAGTGCCGAGACGAGACGAGCGACCTGGCTGGGCAGAATGAGGTGACCCTCATCTGGGTGCCGGGTCACTCGGGGGTCAAAGGCAATGAAGAAGCTGACAGTCTCGCGAAGAGAGGGAGTTCAAAGAGAGCTGTGGAGCTGCTAAATCTTAGCAGAGGACAGCTCAGAAACACAACAGGTCTCTTGACGGGACACATGGCACTCAAGAAACACCTGCATAAAATGGGGCGGTTCGCAGGTGACCTTGCATGCAGACTCTGCGGTGAGGGGGAGGAATCAGCCCAGCACATCTTGTGTGAGTGTATAGCTCTGGACCGCAAAAGACAACTGATCTACGGTCAGTCTAGACCGGAGACAGAGCAATATAAAACTTCACCCTACCAATCGCTGTGCAGACTAGTTCAAGGCACAGTGATTTGGGAATGGGTGGAGTAAGACTAAGGGTATGCACAATCAACCAAGGGTTGCGGTGCTATCGGGGCGGCAAGGCCGCGGACGAGCCCTGAGGGGAAAAAAAAGTAGGACCACAAACACATGGGTTTCCTTGTCTGACGTATACGCAAAAACAGAGTATTAACTGTGGACTTATTCTTAACTCTTGTCACACTGGAAGTGCCAAACAAAAGTTTGGAGACAATTTTATAACAAAAGTTCACAAAATCGCCAAGTCATGAATTTCGTATGTTATGACACTTCAATGTTTTTGTTCGTTAAAAATGGGGATTCAAAATTGTTGTTTTTGCTTTACTATCTGAATAAATGTACAATGTCTGTGTATCTTTTTAAAAAAACCAGTTTTCTCATATTGGGTATATGAGTTTTCATCTTATTAGGAAATTTTTATACAAACTTTTGGTAATCACAAGTTTGGAACTTTTTTTAGATGAAGTGCCGTACAATTACGAAAGTTAATTAATTTATCAACATACATATCTTAGAAATATGCTTATTGATCTAATGAGCTACAAGTTATAAAGCAGGATTTGCTGCAAAATTTACATCAATTAATAGGTCTAATTGTTAACCATTTTCTATTTGTTGTGTAATACTACAGCATTTATGGATATGAATAACTAATGGAACAAACAGTAAGAACCTACCTCCATTTGCTAACACAATAAAGAAGGTATAATTTTCCTAATTGGTTTGTTTGTTCTGTAGTTTTCTTTGTAGCACTTAAGAAACGTTTCGTGAGAACTACACCTGTTAAAGCATTTTTCTATGAGAGCTTACTACTCTCTGGGCATTCGACTTCATCATTTATTCTAACATATTCCAAAAACGTACTACCTTAATTGTTTATCGAGGAAATAGGTTTGCACAAGCTGGCGACTGCGTGGAGTTATACCAAAAAGTCCAGACCTAGTAAATGCCTTGTGGTAGCGAATTTTCATAAAAATGGGTTTCCATATAAAATGTTAGTGAAATAATAATAGAAGATTGAAAGAAATACTAATAAATAGTAAGTGGTGAAAAATAAACGTAAACATATGAAGAACAGGCATTTTACGATACATTAGAAATTATTAAATTATGAAATCTGCCACTTTGAAATTAAATCTAATATTTGTGTATAATATTAGCGCCTCCGTGGTAGTGCGGGAAAGTCGATTCAGACTTTCCAATACGGACTCGGGGGACGACGGTTCGAGACTCACCGGCGGCGGATGAATTTTCAAATCACTGTCGTCGTTGAGATCGAGCTCAAGGTGGAGGGTAGGTTAGTTTAGATGAGCAAAAAGGGTCAGCAATGGCCTAATTGCCAGTAAGCATCCTACCTTTACCTTTTTTTTTGTGTTAAATATACAAGCAATTGTTCATATTGATAATCTAATATAATTACGTCCTAGTATCTCGTGTCTTTTTTTTTGGGTACACAATTTAATTTACATTTTTTGGTATCTTTCGGCACGTTAGCCCAGAATATTAGGTATTTTCTTAATAAATTGAAGAAACCGTTTTGATGATAGAACATTTTTATCCTTTGGTTTTCTTTTAAGAGAGAAAAACTTTGGTTGCCTAAACATTTGCCACGTATCACGTCATCTAAAATTTCAATTTCTAGCACGCACAATTTCCCTGCACAATTACAGTACCCGATAATAAGCTTGGCATAAAGCAGAAGCTGATGTTGCATGCACGTTTTAATTTTACGTTATAGTTACATAGAACATAAAATCATAAAAAAGTTTAAGAAGTTATTTTATACAAATAAACATATATTACAATTTATACGCCACATTAAAACCTGCAAATTAAAAAAATATATATTGGTTTTCTAACTATTTAGATGTTGGCAGACTATGAGTTCAATAGATTTGGTAGTTATCGTTTCACATTTAAACAGTTGAAACAAAAGTGTCAGATATCTTAGATCTACAATTCTTAAAAGAACCCTTGCTATTTGAAAATACATAAATATTCTTCGAGTTAAATTTAAAATCGTATATACCAGTTTAAATAATAAAGATTGTTAGTTTCTTCGTATTGCTTGTGAAGAATCCACTTTTTACACGCTAATGAACCGAACACTTGTAAGTAGTTCAATTCCATCTATTAGTGATTTGATTCCATTTTCTTAGCGAATAATCAAAAAATTATATTGCTGTTTAGTAAGCTAATATAAATGAACATTATTTGAATGGAATTATTAACTTTGTTTATAGTTATACTCTTAGTAAACGTTTTCAAGAGTGTTTATAATGTCCAGAGAAACTTTACTATAATATATAATTTCAGTAACAAAAATCTAAAATAAATATTTATTAGTAAAACTAAAGATTTGTTTAATTGATACTTGCTGATTGCGCGATGTTGCCTTACTCTTATTTATACCAATCTTCTACTAGACAGAAAAAATATAGAAATTGTGTTATAAAATACAATAACAAGTTCTACCCCAGAAGGAGGAGCGTGAGGGTGGGGGCCTTGTGCCCATTTTAGTGATCTTTTTTTCTCGGATGGCACCAAAATTTTCTAGATGCTAAATAACTCCTAATTCAACCTGGGTATCTAAATTTTGATATATACCATACTTTATATAGGAGTAGGTTGCATAGCAAATTTGGTTACAGCAGCTTTTTAATTTCCGAAAGAAAACGCAAAATTTTCCCGCAAACCCTGTCAGATTTTCCTGGTTAACGAGTTTTCAAAAATATGCATTATTTTTACATTAAATTTACGTTTCTCCCACTCCTGTTTTTCAGATATGACGTCATCGATGTTTTTTTAATTGACAGTCTCCTTTTTTGATGGAGCATTGAATTGTCTACAGGGCACCACCAAAATTTTGATACCTCACATCGTTAAATTTTCGAATGAAAGTCATTTAAATAGTGCAAAACATAAACTCCATTTCTAACAACAATTAAAAGATAAAAGCGCTTATTTAACAAATTTAAGTATTGTCTACTTTAAATGGAATGTGCGAAATGCAATCCACCGACTTCTTGACAATAAGCAAATCTGTTGATACATTCCACTTGTACATTTCGAATGGCATCAGGGCCAATTCGACTTATTTCATACCTAATTCGAGTTTTCAAAGCTTCTAGGTTATTTGGTTTCTTAATATAGACTTTTGATTTTAAATACCCCATAAAAATCTAGGAGCATAAGATCTACCACTCCTCGCTTACCGATCCACTTGCCATTTAAAAACTCGCGAACAGAGTTGCTGGAACTAAATATCACCACTTGGTAAATTAGGACCATCTGCATTTGGAAAACCTGCAGCAAGAGCAGGAATAAGCTCATTTTTAAATAAAATTGGATATTGCTGCTCAGTGAGAGTTTCATTGAAGAAGAGAGGACATATGATTCCATTGTAGACTATTCCTGCCCGCACGTTAACGTTACGAGGGCGTTGTGTAGGTGCTCCAGTCATCCAGTGAGGATTATCTCTACATCAACATTTGTCATTTTGTTTATTCACTTCCATTTAGACAAAATAATGCTTCGTCTGAAAAAAGAATTTGGCGAATAAAGTTTGGATTACGGTTGCATTATTTCACAAAAATGCATTCGTTGGTCAGTGTCATCTTAGTCAATTAGTTTATAGTGCACGTCATACTGAGCGCTGAGAAATTTTATGGTTTGCTGTGATTGATTGAGATGCAACATTAGGATTTTCACTCACACTAAAAAAAATTCAAGTTTTACCTTTCATCCCTTTTTTTAGGACGTCCTGCACCTGGCTTTGTTTTAAAAGTCCAGTTTGTCATGATTGTTTTTCGATTTTACTCACCGTGGATTGGCTGATACGTTTATTTTGATATATCGCATTGAACAAGTTGCACACTTCTTGCTATGTCCTGGTTTTATCATCGCATTCAACGATAATTAAAATTCTTATACGCTGTGTTGCACTTAAATGTTCCATACTTGATTAACTTTCAAAAAGATTTATGGTATTGAGAATAACGTTCATTTGACAATCACGTACACCTGATTCTTCTGTATTATTGATTAGTACCTACTTGTGGATACAATTTTGAAATTTTTATTTACGCGAAATAATCTTATCTTATTCGTCATATTTTGATTGTTGTTTTACATAGAGTTTATGTTTTCCACTCTTTAAACTACTCTCGTTTGAACCTTTAACAATGTGTGGTATCAAAATTTTGATGGCACCGTAAAATTAAAACGAGGGTTGTCATTTAAAAAAAATGTTGGTGACGTAATATTTGAAAAACAGGAGTGGAAGGAACGTAATTGTTATGCAAAAATATGTATTTTGGAAAACTACAGTTGACGTGTCCGACCATTTCATCAAAACACAAATTGTCCTAAATTTAACGAATTTATTCCATAATTTTGCCGCTCGTTATATATATATATATATATATATATATATATATATATATATATATATATATATATATATATATATATATATATATATATATATATATATATAATTCATTTTGGTGAATCTTTTGTACAAAAGTTAGCTAAAATGTAAATAAAAGAATACCTATGAACAGTTTTTAATAGCGGCATATGGAGAAATGTTACAAACCAGTGAGTAAAATAGTTTATTTGGTCCGAGGACTTAAGACATACCATTAAATAGCTCTGTATTACCTATTTTTATTGTTGTCATATGATAGGATGTTTGAGGTAGTGCTTTTAGTAAAAGGTTGACTTCTTATTACAAATCCATTAATGATTTTTCTCTCGGAAGACGCCTCTCCGTTTTGTTAACGTAATAATCTCACCTCTGCTAATCAAATAGCGATTTACCTAGATACCTAACGATCTACCTAAAATTCAATAAATTACATTTCATAACAAGTTTCTAATTCAAGATTCTGGAGAGAGAAAACCTTAGTAAAGTAGTTAGGTGCAAAGCTTGTATTATCTGTGTCGTACTCTAAAACGAGGTATCATTAATTTATGTATTTTTGTACACTCAATGCCATTAAATTCAAAGAGAAAACCACACAGTTGCGTCCAGATTTGTTGTGTATCAACTAGCTGACCCAATTCTTTTGAAATCGAAGAACCTTCGCTAAAGTTATAAAATTTCGCAGGCTGATTGCGGATTATATTTAGCACTTTCTGAAGCAGCTTGATTAATTCGAATGAGGCCAACACCAACCTAATTGGTACTTCCCGATATTGCTATAATTATTTGTGAAAATAAAAAGAAATCGACTACAATTTAAGAATAAAGGTGCTCGCCTTAACTTTATATAACGTAATGTCCACTTAATAATATAAAGTGAAAACGATGAGTCGTGAAAGGAGAAACTAACAAAATTATGAAACACTAATTTCTGCCTCAGAAATAAAATTAAAAAAGCCTGAAAACAGGATTCCGAAAATCTCAGTTGACAGTTTCTTTACGGGCCTGCAGATATACGAGGGTTCTCCATTGTGAATTTGCAAGTATCGCTCACCTCTTTGACAGTCATCGATATGCTTTTCTCATTATATATTTATTTGAAGGGCTGTGAACCAATGATACAATGAGCCGCGAATCGGCATCAGATGGTTTCTGTTTTAAATATTTCTTAATTATTTGTAGCGAATTTTTGCACAAAACTAACTCAAATTTTAATCGGCTAATTTTGATGAAGTTTTCTCTTGTAACTGGATTGGACAAGTTTGTTACAACAAATTTTTGTTTGTCTGAAAATAATAAAGCTATGACAATCAAATTTGGTACAAGTTTTTACTGTAAGAGAAACCTACATATCAAAATTGAGATCACTTAGTTGATATAAAAAAGTATTTAAAGAAAAAAACATTCGTGTCATTAATGATGTGTGGTTAACAAAATCTATTCAATAGTACAAAGATTAGATTTTATTGGCGCAAAAAGGTCAAGAGGTACCGAAATATTACTTTGAAACATTTAGAGTTTTTTCTCTTAAAACTTCGCGACCTGAAAGTCAAAATTTGCGATCCTAAAAATATTCTGGAACGAATGCGACCTTTGTAGAAAAAATATGCCAAGAATGAGTTTTACAAAGCCTTTAGTTGAGTGCAACGCGTGTTTTGTTATTTAACGCAAAACAAAAATCATGTTTCTTGGCTAAAGCTGGAATTTTTTAATTAGCTTGAAGACACTGCAATGCAATCTACATTGGTCAAACTACTAGAAATTTCAATACCTGAAACATAGAACACATTTCTGCACTTATACTACGCTGACAAATATACCTTTGCAAAATATATTATTGATATTCAACATTGATCTACAGTAAATAAACGTATAGAGCCACTATATTTTTGTAATGACAAGCAAAACGCTACTTTTTAAACCTTTAGAAGTAAAAAGCACATACACGACAATAGCTACTTTGTTTTACATTAACAAACCGATCTAATGGATTCCCCTTTTTGGAAAGTTCTTTTTTTAAATTAAATACTTGACACAAAATATGTGTAACTATATTAGCAAGTTTAATACAATAATAATAGATCGACGTGTGTGGATAGTTTCGTATAGAGTCTGATTTATTGCTGTCATTGTTTAGTTATTTTATGATTGTAATTGTTGTTGTAGTTATAATTGTTGTTTTAGTTTTATTTTATTTTTTTGTTAAATATTGACACACATAGTCTGTAAATTTTTATAAAAAAAATTTTTTTCATCAAAAGATCATAACGTAGCAACGAGTTTTTATTTGTAGTTGTCATAATTACGTATGAATTAATTCAATTTTATCCCATCTGGTGATGCTGTTAAGCAGCTAAACCGGTAACAGATAAGAAAACAAACATTGGAGCCAGGGAGATAGTCTCTACGTCTGTATTTAGTATAAAACGGTTTCACAAAGTAAGGACAACAAAAATTAATGGATACTAGTAGTAGTAGCAATAGTCAGGAAGCGACCACCAGACAAGTAGGCCACACCGGGCCTTTTCTGACAACGCCAGCATCCTGCAACAATGCTCTACTCCACCTCGGTTTCGTCACCAAACCTCTTCGATCTCAAAATAAAGGTTATTCGGCCTTCCATTGGACGGCACTTACTTGGCTCCTCTGTAGAGTTCTCGAACGAAACAATTCTGTTCGAAGACTCCCAAAAGCCTCGCATTTACACAGGCAGTGGTAAGACCTTTCTTCAGTCCCGCCGCATTCCTAGCAAACGTGGTCCTTCTCGACACCTACCAATGTAAGGTGTCTTCTGAAAGTATAGTGACCTGTTAGCACCTCAATGATGCGACGAAACGCAGACCGACTCCTATCAAGAGCCACACATTCTTGTTTATATTCGGCCTCCCCACAAAGTCCCTGGCTTGTCTACAGCCACTGACCGGCCTCCAGTGCTTCTCCATGGCCTCCTCAGTCCATCTGTCTAGTGCGTTGGATACCACCTTCTTGCTTACGCCTAGAGCAGGTTCCGGCCCACATAACGGCCGCCGGGAACCGAGCCTTGCGAGGTCATTCGCAACTTTATCCCCCGCCATGCCATTCCAGTGTCCTGGAACTCACACAAGTTGTACCTTCTTCGTCCTGAACAGCCCCGCAAAACAAACATTTGTGGAGTCAGGGAGATAGTGTCTGCGTCTCTATTTAGTATAAAACAGTTAAGGTCAACAAGAATTAATCCATAGAACTGGATTGTTTTGAATCACTGAAAAACTCATGTCTACCTATTTTAAAGACAATAATACGTATAGATATCAAGGAAAATCAAAATTCGATTTGTTACTTAAAACCCTGAATCTCTTTTGATTTATTAAAGTTTTGGCTCAATGGTAATATGAATTTTGATACAGAGAATATATTGCTGCTGTGTGCACCATTATTTTGCACCTCCCTGTATTATATTGTATGTAAGTAGCGGTCGTATACATTTCAAATAATTATGTATGTACATACAGTGATAAGACTAGTTATAATTTTACGACAAATATTCAGTTGTATTTTTATACCCTAAACATGACATCATCAGCCTTGCATGAATGAACTGCCTCAGATAGGAACATATGACCGATAGCTCTTTCGTTTTCAATTTGAGCGCTAATAATGATAAGAAATTAATTCACATCATTAATAAAACAGTGTTAAAGCAATAAATTATAAATATTGTGTGATAATTAGACTAAAAGGAATATTTATGTTTTAGTTTGTATATAAACAAATAAATGGTAGCGACCGAAGTGCAAAATTTAGCCTTCTATTTTTACTAATGCACATTGATTCGGTAAGTAGTTATGTGGAAAACATATGTTTTATTTTTAAAAACAGAAATATTTTCAGATCCCATTCCGACATATTGCGGTTTATCTCATATAGCATATGGAAACATCCTCCTTGCGGTTTATTTTCTTTTAGAATAGGTATCCGTAGATCGTTTTCTATGTAGTAATGTAACATTAGTCATGCTACTAAAAATGTCTTTAAAAATACATATACACTTAAGAATACGTAGTATTATTATTACTATTACTTTCGTTTCATTTCCGTTTCAATAAGTCAGTTATTGACTGAGTACAGATTGGAACCTGTGATGAGCACTGACAAGTACAATTTGGAGAACCCAATTTATCACGATACGGGTTTCAGACTTAACGATCGTTTCGCTAACAAAATAAGCATCATTAAAGGAATGAATAAACTAAGCTAATAACAACTTCAAGTCTTATTTATATGTTAGCTGACGAGCAATTACAATCAGAGTCCTCTATGAAGGCCTACAGACAAAACCCCTACTGCTTAGTCAACAATCATTGTAATTAAATTTTTATCATCTGCTTTTTTTTATCATCTGCTTTTCTAAAATCACGTGTGGTTATTAAATGTTCCTTTTAAGAAGGATTATTAAGGTAACAATTCTATCAATAAAGTACGCAGGACCAGACCTGCTCTATTCTATCGAAACATTTAAATTCAACTCTCCAACTATATAGATATAGATATATATATATATATATATATATATATATATATATATATATATATATATATATATATATATATATATATATATATATATATATATATATATATATATATATATATATATATATATATATATATATATATCGTGATTGTCCGACATAGCAAATGAAAATTTGTATTTTCTTAGAGTATGGTTTCGTTATGTGGACGATATTTTCCCAGTATTGAATATAAATGTATGCAAAATAGAGGATTTTATTGCCAGGTTAAGCAGTAAATTTGACTCCATTAAATTCAATCATAAAATGGAAACTAATAACAAGTTACCTTTTCTTGATATATTAGTCATCAAAAATAATTGCACTTTAAAATTTGACATCCACAGAAAATAAACTATAACTTCGAATAACATTTCGATTGACTCACACCGTAGTTTTGCGGAAAACGCAGCTAGTGTGAAATTTCTGGTTCACAGATTGATACAGTTTCTCATAAATATAGGAAGATACAACAGAAAACTGGAATATGTTACAAACATAGCTAAGTATAATTGTTACTTTGTCTGCTTGGTAAAAAAATTAGTGAATAAACACAAAACAATGAAAATGTTAGCGGAATCCACTTTTTTCAGAAAAGGGAGAACAGACAAAACCATTGTCTGTTTACGATTTGAACCGCGAAGCACCAGATGTTTTAATAGCATTTTTAAGAATACTCATTTTCAGCAGTTTCTACACAAAATTCATTGTAAAATTTTCTAGGTAACGCAAAGGATAAAGATAAATCACAGAAAAGTCGGGTGTCTATGAAATAGCTTGTTCTGAACCTAAATATATTGGGCAAACTAAAACATTTATTTAAACTATTTTTAAACAATATTTAGGTACTATTGATAAACATATTTGGGATAATAATCATCATGTAGATATAGAAAATCTCAAGTTGATTAAAAATGTAAGGCAATCGCGACAGTTTCATACGAAAGTGTATATATATATATATATATATATATATATATATATATATATATATATATATATATATATATATATATATATATATATATATAAGAAGGAATATTTAATAACGACAGGGATTGTCGACTAATCAGTGGGGGTTTTGTCTATATACCTTCGTAGAGGACGCCGTTTGCAATTACTTATCAACTAACATTTAAATATGTGTGTGTGTGTGTGAGAGAGAGTGGTGGTTTGGCCTCGGAAAGCAGGTTCTATTAGCCACAGACTTTTATAAGAAAATTTATTTACAGATTTTTTCAAGAGAAACTGGTCAAGAAAAAAAAAACATTTTGATATGAGTTTTTGTTTATATTCACTTAATTTATTCATCCCTAACTTTGTTAGCGAAATAATCGTCAGGTGTGAAAACTGTGTTGTGACGTATCAGTTTCATCAAATTGTACTTATAAGGAGTTGTTTGTATAAGAAGCAGAAAATATTTCCCAATGGGTTGAAAATGATTGCCGTTTAGGAACATGAATATCCAATTAAGATTTTAAGAAGAAACTTGTAAATAAGACACAACTTTGGTAATAAAAAAAAGGGAATATATAAATTACCCAATTCGAAGCTGTATGTGCTAATTATTTATTAAACGTTATGCAGAATTCCCATAATAAGAGTAGTTTGCTTAACTTTTCATGATTTTCCCGACTAAATCATTTTCTTTTTTTTTTTTACCGGTAGATGTGTTTCCGGCTTTTTTAAAATAACTTACAAGATCAAACAACGAAATTACTTACGGTTAAAAACATAATACAACAAAAACTTTGTATTATTAAAGCTGCCACACTCAACTGTTCTTTAAGGAAGTAGAAGTGTTAACAAAATAATATAATTACAAGTATTAAATAAAATAAAAATAAATAAATAAATAAAATATTTTATTATATACAGGTGACTCGCGGTCGATGATAGGTTGGACGATTATGGAGAACGGGACGTAGAATTATCCTGAAAATTTGCTCTCTTGCGTAATTAGTTCTGCTCTATCGATCTAAAATATTTCAGCGCTGCAGCGTTGCCACATATTGAAAAGTAGCAACAACTTTAATATTTTAAAGAAGATACCCTATATATTATTGCAACTTTCGCTTTGCTACTGATTTCCGGTTATTTTTGTATAATACTTTCCTACACCTGTCTCCGGCGGTTTTCGAGAAAATAATTGATTTCCTGATATTTTGTGCAAAACATAGCTTGAATTAAAAGTTTATTACTGTGGTATTTAGATTAGTAAAAAGATGAAATTTTGGGTGCAGTTTAGCAGTGTATTCGTCATGTCTAATGAATTCGTTCTCCATTATACAGGGTCGTTCATAATTTGTGATTTTACCGATAAATACAAAAATCGTGAAAAGTGCTTTTTTTATATGGAATACCTGTATATTATCAAATATTCTGAAAGACAATTAATGTTTCTTTCAGACGATGTATCATGTTCCTATACCTAAATACCCAGGTTTTCGAAATAAAAGAAAGTTTCTCTAAATATCAGATTATGCGGTCATATTTTGTTGGGATTAGTATGAAATGTCATGGAACATGTCATTGTGAAAACTTGACGATTGGTGCATCAATAATGTACCATTTGCGTTTTTTAACAAAAATTTGTTATGAAGGTCTCATTATTTTATCATATTTTGTATTAGTATGGATGTTCATGCTATAAGTAGTAGTAGCAGTGGTGGGGAGGCCAACGCCAAGCAAGTAGGCCATAATGGGCCCATTTTCCCTCCACTGATCCCTACTGGGATCCTGAGGGTGTATGACCTAGTCAACCTAATATCGTCCTCGGCATCCCGCACCCTTATGGCGGAAATCAGAATTTCCTTTTCCACCTCCTTGGAGACTCTTGCATGCCCTATTACTGCTCCCTCTTCGCACCAGTTTCCTGAGTCCCGCATTCTAAGATGCGACGCCATAGCCTCCCTTCTGATACAGATAGGATGCGGTGGCAGCATCAACAGGACCTCTAGCGCGGCTGAGGGTGTCGTCCTCATAGCGTCTGTGATACCCAGGATTGCCAGCCTTTGGAGTTTGGCCAGCTTCCTGCTTGTAGTTTGGTTCACACCACATCACCAGACCAACGCCCCATAGATGATTCTAGGCCTGACGATCGCAGTGTAGATCCAATGAAGGATCAGAGGACTAAGTCCCCAGGTCCTCCCTATCACACGACGCAGCTGCCAGGGGTCGCTTCTCCCTTCCTCACTACTCGTTCTATTTGCGACCCCCATGTTAGTTTGGGGTCCAGGATCACCTGCAGATATTTGACCTCCCGCCCTAAAGCTGAAGGTTTTCCAAACATCACGGGCGCCCTGAACCCCTCTACCTCTTGGCAAATAGTATCATCTTCGTCTTCGCCGGGTTTACAGAGAGTCCCTGCTCACCACACCACCTTTCAATTATGCTACACGCAGCCTGCATACACTCACAGACGACGGTGAGACCAGCCCATCATCAGCGTACGCCTGGGCGTAGAAGCCATTCTCAGAGAGTCGCTCCAAGAGGCCGTCCATGACCAGACACCATATATGAGGCGAAAGGCCGTTGCCATCCCGTTCTCGGTAAACGTCTAACCTACCATTGACCGTGAGTCACCTTGTATACTGTTTACAACAAACTCTATGTGCTAGGGTATATTGGTATCTAGTTAGCCTGGACACTTTCCAGTAGGCAAAATTCAATTTAATTGCTATGATAACAATTACGATATTTAATAAATAAGCTGTCAAAGTTTAAAATTAAAGTTCAACAGTCAAAAATATGTGAAGTTGTGAAAACAGCATGTTAAAAAAATGCTAAATTTTGAATAGAAAGCGTTAGGGTCAATTATTACGTATTTATTACTTCGACATCGTCAATACGCGTGAAAGTCTGGCACGGGCGTCTGAAATTAATTTTTTTTTTGCTTAAGCATCGTAAAAAGTGTCAAACCATTTAGAAAACATGATTTGGGAACGAAAATCTTTTGTCTGTCGGTCTGTATGTATGTCTGTTTGTAGCCACGATAACTTTAGAACGAATTGAGATATTGTCTTCACATTTTGTATACAATTAGCAACCGACAAACAAACGGTTCGTATTATTTTTGGGTAAAACCGCTCCAGGGGGTAGGGGATGAATGAGGGATGATTTGATGAAAAGTAACATTTGATCCTTAAAACTCGATTCATATAAAGTCTTTTGTTTTGATTTGGGAACGAAAATCTGTTGTCTGTCTGTATGTGTGTCTGTTTGTAGCCAAGATAACTTTAGAACGATTTGAGATATCGTCTTCAAATTTTGTATACAATTAGCACCCGACAAACAAGCGGTTCGTATTTTTTTGTAAAATCGCTCCAGGGGGTAGGGGAGATAAATGGGGGATGATTTGATAAAAAGTAATATTTGTTTGTTAAAACTCGAGTGATATAAAGTCTTAGTGCTTCTTTATTAGAAAACATTCAGTTTCATCAAACAGTAGGTATTCTGTGTTGAAATTAAATTAGGGGTTGAGTAAGTGGGGGTATAATATCGACGACAGAAATTTAGGATTTTTTTTGCTAAAACGGCTTAAAACTCTCAAAACATGTATAAAACTTGATTCTGGAACGAAAATTTTTTTCTGTCTGTCTGTCGGCCTGTTCGTTTGTCTGTTAGTAGGCGCAATAACTTTCGAACGTATTGAGATATCGTCTTCAAATTTAGAATTCAGTTAGCACCCGGCAAATGAACGATTCAAATTGTTTTTGGCTAAGATCGCTTCGGGTAGGGAATAAATGAGGGGTGATTTGACATTTTTTCGTTAAAACTCAAGTAATATAACGTTTCAGGAGTATGTGGGTACATGAATACAAATATTTTCATTGTGGTGAAGTCATGAGAAGGTCCTTCTGAGAAGATAGATTATCACATCTACGTGGAAGTTATGATTCAATTTCCAGCACTATTTTTGAAAAGGTTGTCTGACAAGCAAATGTTTGCTGATGTGTTAAAAACATTGGGTAACCAATATGCTACTATTAAAGACTGGGTTGTGGAACTAAAAAAAATACATAAAGTGTCAAAGATGAGCACTTCTCTGACGACTAAAATAGACCTCGGTTCTGTCCATGACATCATCTTAGAAGTTCGACGAATTGAGCTGAGGAGTATAGCCGAAACATTGCACATTTCCTATAAATTGCAAATAGAAATCCGAAACGCTTGAAAGCGGATCAGAAGCGCTGTGTGACTGTTGAGGATTACTCAAATTTTTAAGCTCGCGTTGTAACTGTGGACCAAAAATGGGTCCATCATTATAAGCCAGCGACTTAAAGCAACCGAATGGGTGGAAGCATTCCGGTTATGCGCCAACCAATAAATCATGTGTTAAAAATCTGCTGGCGAGGCTGTTGTTTCAGTTTTTTGAGACAAATACGGGAAAATTCTGATTTTCTAAAACAAGAGAGAGCTGTCACCGAAGCAAAATATCATAAGCTACTAACTAAATTAAAGTGAATATTGTGGAAAAACACCGCAGAAAACTGATCAAACGTGTATTATTTTTACGGGACAACGCTTCCACTTACAAATGGTTGAATTGGTAAGCAATTGGTGAATTTAAATTGGTTGAAAATCCGTCCTATCTTCCAGATTTAATACCATCAGACTATTATTTATTTCCAAAGCTTAAAAAACATTTGAATGGTAACCAATTATTGACAAACAACAAACTTATATATGTGCCGTTAAGGAGTAGTTTAGAAACCAACATAATAATTTTTTTTACACGTTTTAGAATTGCTTTATGAACGACCTGCTGTAAGTGTCAGATAGTGTATTAAATATATAATATAATCTTGTTTTTATTATGTTTTCTATTGTAGTCTTTCAATACCTTCTCGTATAGTGACTTTCAAGTCGCCTATACGTATGCGCCGCTAAATTTGTTTTTTCAAAACCTTTAATACAAATAAATATTCTCCACAGAGTTTATAGTAGTGAAAGTGACATCATTCAAAGTGATTTTAATTTTAAAATGACAAATCTACAAATGTCAAAATTGATAAATATTATAGCATAAGGGCCGACGTGGGTCAGTTTGCAAACTAACCAGAGTCGGGTGATGAACTCTCAAATGCTCGTTCCTGGATCGGATTCGCGTTGCAGGCAGGCAAATCTAATTTGTTGTCTGAGAACAAACCAAGAATATAGTACCATTCCATACTGTTGAATTATCCACCCTACTTATGGCCTCAGTTGCTAGTTGAACTGGTTCATCAAATAAATAAAAAAATAACATGACGTTTGTAGAGTCTTGTATTAAATGCGCCATGAAAATGTGTTTTAAGCACTTGATCGCCCATGCCCACTTAAAAGACTGTTTTTTCGTAAATTTTTAGAAAAATATTTGAGCCTTTCTGTAACTTTACAACGCCGCTTAAAACTGTTTCAGAAACATAGTCCACAGACATCGTACAGAGAGGTATTTAAACTTGAGGAAGCATTTTGTAAAGTGTATTTTTTAAGTGTCAGTGTTTTTCATAAAGTGAAACACTGCAATGTAGAATAAACTAATTTTTTGTGTGCATGCAGCAGAGAAGGATCTAAAATATAAATCTATAAAAGCCCTTATATTTGCTTTAGTAATTACATTATTTTGGTACCTAACTGAATCTTTCTTATTGCCGATTGGTTCTATAATTTTGCTCTTCACTATACAGCATTTTAGTTTCATAATGTACCTTTTTTCAACCACAAAAGTAACATCTCTTTTGTTATATCCACATTAGGTGGGTCCCTTTTGCTCTCTTGGTATTTAACATGGAAGACACCACCTGTAACCTCTCTGTTGATTATCTTTTGTATGCCGATGACCTAAAGCTGTTTCACAATATTTCCTCTTGGGGAGACTGCTGTCATTTTCAGGAGTACTTAGACGGTTTAGCTGATTGCTGTCAGCGACACTGTCTGAGTCTTAATGCTCTATACTATCATATCACAAAAAAATTTCATTATACGAGATGATGCATATTTTTACTACGAAAAGAATACGCCTGCTCATAATTTTATTTTATACGTAATTCACAATTTTGAGCTTTTGATGAACCAGTGTAAATCGGCGGTGCATTATTGCATTCTTTTTTTAGAATTGTATAAGGAGTCGGAAATTACTTGAGATTATTTATGTCTGCACGATTTTAATAACAAGTTTTATTAATACAGCGTTTTTGAAAAGATGATGAGATGCTATGGTATTAACTGTTTACTTATAAAACCTAGTACGTGAAATGCTGCATTGGATCTCATTAGTTTGAAGCGGTAATGAAAATAGCCTTTAATACACCGTATATAAAAATGATCAAAAATCAACAGGCATGGATATTTATAAAAATGCAGTCATTGCACTTGAACTCATTTAGTTCGGAGCATGATGCACAATAGAGAAGAATTTTAATGTAACTGAGTGACTTTCAAAATATACATGATCAATTTCACACTCACGTCAAGCTTGCGTAAATATAAATGCACAACGCAAGTCCTCAATTGCAGCTTCTGCGAAATGTAAGCTTTCTTATACCAAGAATTTTAATAAATTTATCTCACATTATCAGTGTAAACATTTTCGGCTACCCTGGCTCTATTATACATCACCGTATTTTAGTATATTGTGTTTCTTTAGCATCCAAGACATCTTTGGGTGAGTTTAATAAAAATGCTTTTTCTTTCCACAAATGTTTATTCCTTGTCCCGGCACATTTTAAACTGTTAATCGGTCATCCTCAGGGGAATATAGAATTTACAAAAAGCTTTTTAAGACTTTTTAAAAAGTTTTTAGATTTATTGTGAGCTTTTAAATCTCGAGACAAATTCACGTTTTGTTACAGTTCAATTTGACTTGTATTTGCTTTTATTGCATGTTTTAGTCTGTAATTGTTAACTTGTAATTTTTGGTAGTTGTGTAGTTAAACAGCTTTCTAACTTTTGATTTAATGTTGAGGTCAGTTATTGTCACCTCCTTATATCTTTTATACTTTGTGTTGTACCGTTGTAGAAATAGCCTACCGGAAAGCTCACTTTTTCTGATAGCCTTTTTGTAGATTCTAGATTCCCCTAAGGATGTCCGATTAACAGGCCGAAACGCGTCAGGACCTGGAATAGACCTTTGTTTGGAAAGAAAAAGCCTTTTTATTCAACTCACCCAAAGATGACAACCTCAAACAATTTGACGTTTAGGAACAATATATATCCATGACCATGCCAACTAGCATCAAATTCATGCCAACGGAGATCGGAACTTGAAATGAGTAATTATTAAGTAATCGCCACTACGTCTACGATTCTGCAGTGCAAATAACTTTATATCACACATTGACAGTCACAATTATATAATATTCACCACTTATAACTACTTTAGAATTACGCAACTTCTTAGTTGCTTTCAAGCTATTAGAAACGGCATCGTCACTCATAGAACGATTCAAAAGTTCCGAAAACTGGAACGCAGCAAACGACGGTAGCCGCAACTATCTTATGTTACTGAAATGCTACATCAAAGTTGCAGTCACTTTCAAGTAGCATTACTTACCGCGAAGTTTCAGGCCTCTTGATATTTCACCTAATAGTTGCGGAACTCTCAATGATATATTCTGGTGACAGTCACGTTTCGGCTACCTGTAGAAGTAAATTAAGCAGCAGCCACTAATAGTAAAATAGACTTCTACTTTACAGTAATAAAGTAGTAGTAACCCTTCAAATTCACTATAAAGTATGTTTCACCCTACAGTCTCACTGATTCATGAAATATGATTGTTTAATAAGAACAGCATTGTTGATGTTATGCAAATCTAGTAGGGAGTTTAATTTCAATAATAATGTCATTCGTATATAAAATCAAGTCACTTGATCAACAAACAAATATCTACATAAATTTTGCATCAAGGTCAGAAGTAAACCAGGCAAAAACATTAGTTTGAAACAGTATAATGCTGGTAGGAACACGCCAGCATTTTCAGAAAACGTCAGTAGAACATTAGCTACAAATGAGGAGAGTTGTTTCCAAACGGAATATCAAACGATCAAAATAATCTGACTCGTGTTTTGTTTGACTAAAACAACGATATATAATATGTTGTTAACGAATTTTTATTTTCATTAAGCACTTTCCTTTTCTCTTTCAAAAAGTAATTTCGAACAAAACATATGACAAAACGTATGCAAACCACAACCTAAAATTGAAGGTTTAATCATGTTCTGTGTATTTAAAACATCGATATATAATGTATTATTAACGAATATTGTTTCTCATAAAGTACTTTATTTTTCTTTAACAAAGTAATTGCAAACAAGACATGCCGCATGTAAACCACAACCTAAAACCCATTTGAGTTTAAATGAAAAAATGACAGGCAAAGCACATAATTTTAAAAGTATCTTCTGTTTTCGAAACCTTAGAGTGGCAACGAGAACTATACACAACCATTTAATTGAATACGACGTAGCCGTTACTGCAAAGTAACTATACAATGTTGAGTCATTAAGTGAGTGATGAGACACGAAGCAACGTGCCGCCACCTAGTTTGGGAACCAAGTAGTATGTTGTCACGCCAGCTTCAAATAACACAAAGTGTTAAAAAATAAAGATTGTATACAAGCAACTAACAATTTAGTAAATTGTCAGCCCTGGCCCATTTATACCCTAATATAGGGAAAAAGTATGTAAGGCTACATGTATTCACGCCACATTTAGAACCCTAGACCGGTTTCGCTCTAATTAGAGCTCTTCAGTACGAAATACTAATTGAAGCAAAAATACACCTATAAAGTAAAACGGCTATGGTAGCCAGCCTTATAACACTAAGTGAGTGGTGAGACACGAAGCAACGTGCCGCCACCTAGTTGCGGAACCAAGTAATATGTTGTCACGCTAGTTCCAAATAACACAAAAGTGTTAAAAAATAGAGACTGTATACAACCAACTAACAATTTAGAAAATTGTCAGCCCTGGCCCATTTCTATCGTTATATACGGACAAACTATTATTATTATTATTATTATTCTTTATTGGCAAAAGTTATGCATTACGTTAATACAATAAATCCTATGCGACTTGTGCTGTATCAAATAACACAATTTAGAAGGTTTAATCCTAAATAGTTTCACAGTCCTACACCAAATTCCATAAACTTCAAATTTTGATGTACCAAATTTAAATTAATTTTGCTTTTCGCACCTTACTATGTAAGGCTAGATGTATTCTCGCCACAATTAGAACCGTAGACCGGTTTCGCTCTAATTAGAGCTCTTCAGTACGGCATACTAATTGTAACGAAAATCCACTTATAAAGGAAAACGGCTATGGTAGCCAGCCGTCCAACACTAAGTGAGTAGTGACACACGAAGCAACCTGGCGCCACCTGGTTGCGGAACCAAGTAGTATGTTGTCAGGCCAGCTCCAAATAACACAAAGTGTTAAAAAATAGAGACTGTATACAACCAACTAACAATTTAGTAAATTGTCAGCCCTGGCCTATTTCTACCCTAATATAGGGATAACGTATGTAAGGCTAGATGCATTCTCGCCACAATTAGAACTGTAGACCGGTTTTGCTCTAATTAGAACTCTTCAGAGAATACATATAGCCTTACATACTTTGTCTCTATATTAGGGTAGAAATGGGCCAGGGCTGACAATTTACTAAATTGTTAGTTGGTTGTATACAGTCTCTACCATAGCCGTTTTACTTTATAGATGTATTTTTGCTACAATTAGTATACCGCACTGAAGAGCTCTAATTAGAGCGAAACTGGTCTACGGTTCTAATTGTTGCGAGAATACATCTAGCCTTACATAGTTTGTCCCTATATTAGGGTAGAAATGGACCAGGGCTAACAATATAATACAAAATAATGATGTGGAATGTCGATATAGCGTGTTACATATTTTTTTATTACAAACTGCACATTTCAAAAGCGCGTAATTTCTGGATGCACAACCATTATATTTTGTCAGTAAACTTGCATTCGTTTAGATTTAGACACTGAAAACGTCCAAATAAAGCATCCAAAATCTAATTATCATTTTTGACTTGTTATCTCGTAAATATATATATATATATATATATATATATATATATATATATATATATATATATATATATATATATATATATATGTATATATATATATATATATATATATATATATATATATATATATATATATATATATATATATATATATATATATATATATATACAGGCAACGCTGGTTTCAGAACATAAGAGTTGGAAAGTGATCTTATTCTGTGAAGTAATTTTCAAGAAAATAAAGCAAGCGCAAGACAGAGTAGATAGTGATAAGTCGTTAAAGCTCAATATAATTGTTATGATTGATACAAGATATGAGATAAAGTTGATGCCTGCTTTTTTATACTAATCAGACTAAATATGACTTTGATCTATAAAGCGTTATTTAGGTGATTGTTTGATTCATGTTTTTTTGGCAAATGTCAAAGCTAATTTCAAACTGACACGCGGGGAGAATTTTTTTAATGAAAATAAGCTACCATATCGAGTTTTCTGCGTTAGGACTTTTAAGGTATCGTATATATTTTTTCGGAGAATAAAATCAGCGTGCAGCTCATTTGATCTTTTATGGGTAATACATCAAGTAATTTATCGTATACATAACATAAGTTACATTTAAAAATGTTTATTTTTAGCAATAGGAGACACAAAGGTCTTAATTTTATGCATAATACACAACACTAACTACAAAATCAAAGTATCATTAATATTTTTTATGTGCATAAAGGTTACACTCACTAGCAGATGAAACGTAAGTAAATCCCGAATAACCCAAGAGTTTATAAAATAGACACACATTTTCATAACAAAAGCAAGAAAGTTTAGAATAGATTTTTGTGCGAATATGTCTCGATTAAATTTCTTTTATTTACGCGAGTAACACTGTATGTAACTTAGCCAAGATAACGCCTAGAAAATTAGATTTATATCTAAATTCTTAACACTCTCCTCAAATAAAACCTCGGTATTTCTAAACCCCCATTAATTAATGTTCCTATGCTTGTAAACACGGTAGTTAACAAGATTAAGATAACATAGAACATTCTTTATTAACAACATATTTGAGAGTTAATTTTAGGTAGTTATATATAGTTAGAAAACAGAACGCAGACCGAAATAAAAATCAGATGCAGTTTAAAAACTCAACAAGTTTTAATCTCGGCTGTTAATAAATTACCAGGACATTAAATCTGACTTTATTAATCCCAGTTGATGAAGATGTAAGAGAAATGGACTGCCTTTAATTAATTTACACTTAGAAGAGAGAGCCTTAGTGACAAATGTGATAGCGTCCCGGTCATTTTTAAAACCAAGATGAAGCCAAACGTAATAATGCAAGGAAACTTATGTCGCACATACCTAATTGTATAAATCTATGGTCAGCTTTGTGTCAGTGTGTTGTTGCAGGGGACCGTGACGGTAATATTACTATTTCTTAAAAAACTCTGGACGCCGCCAGTGCGTTATGGAAGTGAATTTTCATAAAAATGTTTTAAATAACAAATATAAAGTTATTTTTCTCACACTGCCGTAGAATTAGTGGCATCTGCTTGATAACTACTCATTTTAAGTTCCGACCTCAGTTGTCACCATTTTGGTGGTGGTTGGGATACCTGCCTAGAAAAGCGAGAAAAGGCCGACCAAGAGGTAAACTTATCGAAAACTTGATAGCGACGACAATGCAATATTGCCTGTAGATTGTAATGATAACCAGATATCTCTAATTCGTGGTAACTATATTTTAAAACAATCAAAGAATTATTTCTTCAAATACTAGATTATGTGACAAAAATTATTTACTTACCGTTGCACCATATAAACAAATATTATGATCAGTTACTATGTGTACATACCTGTAACAAAAAAAAGAGAACATGGTTAGCACATTACTCTACAGAAAAGGTTTTCTAAAAATTTTGTTTGTGTTTGCAGCACAATTATCTTGAGCCAAACTTATAATGGTTTAATATGTGTTTTAAATATTGCTAAAACTATATTGGAAGTTTGAGATTCTAAAAATATAGGCGTTTTAGGTTTTTTAAATTAAATTATTATACATAACGTAATATTTAAGGGCAATGACAAATAAAACAGACCTTAATGTTTTCCTGTTTTGTTCCCCAATTGAAACACTTTTACTTTTCTTAAGATTGTTAATAAAATTTCTTTTTATAGGCGAAGAGAAACGTTTGTTTTTTCTATCATCCTTAGAATAAACACAATGTCAATAGTCGAAGGATAAATACGTAACTAAGCTAAAATTATAGACATTTATATTAGGAGTATATGGGCTCTTGGAAAACGTATGGGCATATTAAACACACTCTTATAGGTCTTAAGTAGGTATGTAGACAAGCTTCAGGAGGTTACTCATTACCTCAATATAACAGAAAATATTTAATCACGTATCCGGAACTGCTTTGCGTTTAAGATAGGTATACAGTGTTACCATTCAAAAAATAATTTTTTTCTTTAAAAGCTTGAAGACGGCTACATATATTTTATTAAAACAATACTTATTACCGCTACAAAGTGGCGTTATTTGACAAAAATAAAATACTTGTTTACCACCAGTGGCATGTATCGGGGTAATGTCAATTGCATAGTGAAATTCATATTTCTATTACCATTTTTAATCTGTGGTACAAGTTTAACAGTTCGAGACGCAGCAAGTGCGTTATGGTAGCGAATTTTCATTAAACGCTTTAAATTTAAGTAACTCAATTTTCTGTATACCTAGAGAGTTGAGTTTTGGTATATAATAAGGTCTTTAATAGTGCAACATATCTGCTAAACCTTATCAAAATATTTTTGTTATTTTATTGGATACACATTTTTATTTAGAAATTTTTTTTTAGAGATAAACTGGTCTAATGAACACAGCGAAGCTGTAATTAAAATAAAAGTTCTTGTTGAGTTTCATTAAAAGCGGTTAATTGTTTTTTTTATCAATAAATATATATATATATATATATATATATATATATATATATATATATATATATATATCTTAAGCACATGATGTTTAGAAATAAACGTTTAACTAGCAGTGGTGTGAGGGAGAAATTTCAAAGAATACCACATCCAATGTTGCAAAATGCAATAAATAATTTCGTTTGATTGCCGAAATAGGAGATCATTGGTACAGATTATTAGCGAATTTCCGTAGAACAAATTCCTTACTGCTGGGGGCAGCAAGTCTCTAAGACATCATTTATTCAAATAAGCGCGAACTAGTGTCTCTAGAACACATATCCGTGGCCAGTTTCAATTTTTATATATATTTTTTCATATGTATCGATGCGACAATTTAAATTGGTCATGCATGGTTTGGTTAGTTCCGTGGCCAGTCCCATCGGACTTCTCGAAAAAAATGTAATTTTTCTTCTGAATTTTTATTTTTATTTTCTAAAGTAACATCTAAGTTATTCTAATGAGAAATGTTTAACAAGTTGCTTTAATAGAGGCTATTGTAAGTACCAAAATACAAGTTTTCAGCTTTATGAAAACATGCATTTAAGAAAAGGGAGCACCTTTAGAGAGCTAAAAGAGGAGACAAGACCTTAAGTTTTTGTATGACAAACACAAGTTATGTACTTCCATGGAAAAAAGAAAAAGTATTTCGACTCAAAGGACCGAAAAATGGTAACATTAAAATGTAATTTGTACCCAAAAATAGCAGACATTCTCAAGCCCCATTTCGTGCGTATACTTATTTCGTGATTACAAATCATATATAACAAGAATGCGTTATCACAAGACATACTTTGCTGATGTTCTTTCGGAGCAGCTTAATCTAAATGACTTATTATACCTACGTAAACCTTTAACAAAATTTTTATCTTGTAATGGACGCTGGTGAGGCCCAACTCACGTATTAAGCATTTCTCGGGTATTAGTGGTACTTTAAAAATCCATTCTTCTAAACGAATAGACCGAATTTCAAGAATAAAAAAAGCAATTTATAGGAAATCAAAAGCTTTTTTCAACGAGCGATCACACGACCTCTATTCCCTTTTGGAACAATTTGAGTGATGAAAGCGTCAAAAGTTGTTCAAAAGTTGTTCCCCTCACAAGCCAATTTGACGTGCTACTGGTCTTTTTCGATAAAATATTTTCCTGGCAGTTATGACTGCCAGCTCGTTTTCAATGGACTACACTGTATAATTGACAAATTATTTTAACTAACGCAAGACCTAACTAAAAAATTTACTAACTTTTAAAAATATTTGCTGACAACCTGTGAACTGCAAATATAAATATGCTTCATTACGTATTTATTTATATTCTCTGCCATTTTATTAACAGGTGTACTTGTCGAATGAGGCTGAAATAAACCGTTTTCAAAGTATTTTGCGATTTTAAAAGTAGCTACAGTATTGTAATCTACTAGCAGCGTTTGGGTGAGAAATGACAGAGATTGAATATGGACATAAAGTACATTTTTAAACATAGTGGTGGATAACACATCTGTTGTAAATGACAGGAATTTACAACATTCCTTTAAAATTTTATTTTTGAATCGTAACGAAAAAATCAGATGATTGAATTAATCATTTTGATGTAGGAAATGTAACTAATAATAGTAGAATATTATATCTTATCACCACCGACAATTACTATTAGAAAAGGAAATGATTATGATTGAGATTTAAAAGAATTGTTTTGACATGTGTATTTCGACTTTTCATATCTTAAATTGTATCTTGTACAAAGACAAATCTGTGCTTATTTTTATGATGCCCTGTATAATTTTAATGCCAATAAATTATAACTAACTAACTACCCTAGATATTACAAATTTTCTAAACGGCCATCATAAACATCAGTGCACTTTGACATACGTCTGAGAAGAGATTGTCTAACTTAAATGTGTCAACTCTAGACAACTCATTTAAGGTAATGCTCAGAAAAAAAATGTTGTGGGTCAAAATCCGAACTACGAGCTGGCCAAAGGATTGGAATGCCACGGCATATCCACCTTTGGGGATACCTTTCATTTAAGTAATTTTGCTCTTTAACAGGAAGGTGTGCCGTCTTGCGTGAAAGGCATATTCTCCCTTAAATTCAAGGTATATAACAATGACAGCACTGACAGCAGTTGCCGAGATGTGACGGTAATTCACATGGACCTAATATATGATTTTTGATTTTTCCACGCCAAACATTAATATTGAATTCAAGCTGGAGATGATGTTCTATTGCT
This sequence comes from Tillus elongatus, assembly GCA_964006375.1. Lineage (NCBI taxonomy): Eukaryota > Metazoa > Arthropoda > Insecta > Coleoptera > Cleridae > Tillus > Tillus elongatus. The sequence goes on from OZ023266.1 coordinate 84,687,881, forward strand.
ACGGGAGGATTTTAAGGATCCCACATACGTTTGTTTTTGAAGATAAATAAACTTCAGCGACCAAAAATCGGCGAATAGTATTTTCTTTACAAACAGTGGCTCTGCATACTTAATTAACACACTGTATAGTTGTTTATGTGAAGTTGCCTTTATCCTTTACTGGAAATTAAACACCCTGTTGGCATACAGACTGGAGACTACTTTGTGGCTCCACATGGAAGCCAAAGAAGTGGTCTCCAAGTCTGTATGTAGAATGGACCAGATTCACCAAGTATGGGCAATAACAATCAATGGACCCTAATACCACTCGCTTATTTGATTGTTATGGGAAGTGACAATACGGGAACATCCCCCACAGCAACACCATATAAGTCATGTACTCACTTGTTTGATAATAAGTTACATATTAGAATCAAACTTGTTTTACATTATTTGCTCTAGCACAAGCCGCTACTGTAATATTATCAGGTGCGGAAATACTTATTCTTTGATTAAACTGATAGCCATATCTATTTTTTAATTTCAGTAACTTTCTAAGAAAATCTACTCCTTTGTAAGAAAATCAATACCTAAACTCTCATTACCTAATATATTACGTGTACAGACAAAGCATGACGTAGTATTTCGTGGTAACCGTATATGCTTTTCCTTTTGTTTTGGGTAAGGTTGCTGAAACTCTAAACCCATTAGTAACGATAAAACCGTTCATCCTCTTTTCCTAAATTGATTCCATATGAGAAACACGACACCTGGTTAGGATCAACGGCTATTATCTTTTGACGTAAGTTCTATCTAAAGGCACGTGGTAGATATTTTATTTCTTTCAGTTGATGATGTGTGAGATAATTTTATAGATGAGATTTTAATAAATTTGCAACTGGTCAAATTGTTTTTATACATAAAAACGCTTTTAAATATAATATAAAAAGTCTGGCCAGACCAAATGCGTTATGCTAGCGAATTTTCATAAAAATATTTTTAATGGCTTTTATTTCTTTTTTTTTTAATGAAAGGCAACAAGTTTGGTTAACAGTTTCACCCTTATAATAGAAAAAGAATGTGCCATATTTTAGAAAAAAATGCCTTATTGTTTGAATAGGTACAAAATTTTTTACGAAACTAAACAGGTTCCCCAAAAATATCAGATTCTTCTGGCCAATGAACATCTTCAAAAATTTATATACCTATCAATTTGGTGTATCCTATTATTTACAAAACGCTATTAAAACAAATGTTTTACATGAAAATTTGCAAACAATTTATTTCACGAATATTCGTGAGTATTCCTTTAATTTAGCGTTTAGACGAAAATTATCTATACATTTTTTTACGAAAATTTGAAAACATTTTTTTACAATAATTTATTAAACATAATTGTCACTAATTACCAACATTTCACACAAAACAATTACAAAAACTCATTTCTACCTAACACTAAATAAAATGTCTGCGAAAACTGAATGTGAATATGTCTAAAACTAGAGACTTTACGTATAGAGAATGTTACACTAGAAGTGAAGCAGAGAGTATACCCTTCACTGTTGAAACGTAAAATACAGATGTTCCATTAAAAAAAATTGAGATTCGGCCGTTTGAATGTTTTCAAATCCAGCCACTATTTAAAAGCGGCCTGTATATTACATTTCGACTTACTCGACGTCAAATTTACATGAAACCTCCCTAAATGCGTCATTTTAATGGGACCACGCAATCTACTGCTATATCACAATTTTTGATATGTACCAGAAACGTGAAAAGTTGCAAAACAAGTGAAGGAACTCGAAAACGATGCAAGATATCAAATGTTTCTTTCCTTACAAACATTAATTACAATTTGCTGCAAAATGCATTAATATAAGGGATGTTTTATTCAAACAAAGGTACGTTTGTATTACCAATGACTTATGGGTGATTATCAACAAAAAATATAACGTGCAGCTCAGGATCCCTTAGTAACATTTTTTTTCGTATCTTGTATCATAACGGATATATTGAGCTTCCCGTGGAAATGCGCCAGCCTGTATATTTATACAGGCTGGTGCAACTAAGATGGGGGTGGATGATTGTGAATAAACGGTGAGGGATTTTGATAAACTTTTTTCTGAAATTTATGGATAGCTACACACGCTATCTTTTTAAAATATTACTATGATATAAGTTGGTCCCAGAGACTTGTGATGAATCAAATTTACAAGTTCTTAGATGGGACACCATACAAATATTTTTCTAAATGAATTGTCCTAGTCATTGCGACATTTTTGATATACGAGTTTTATTAGGTCTGAACTCTATAGTAAAGAAATGGCAAGCGATTAAGTTTGAAAAAATATCCATATTTCGGCCACTATTTAGCAAAATTTGAAACCGTTGTAAAAAAAGTAAATGTGTCATAAAACGTAACATATCCTTAAACACGACAGTAGCTTGTATGCGGTTAAAAATGAATCGCCCTTATACAGGGTGGGTGAGTTTTGAAAATTCATGTCGGGCTCATTTTTTTCAAATGGAACATCCTGCATGTTGTATTTCCATGTTAAAGGCAACACTACTAGCTTCCATATAATACATTATACCTCTCTGACCAATAATTTTTTGGGGAATTAGGCGTAAAAGCAAATTTTCTGCATTCTTATACGGTTAAAAAATATTAAGACGATTATTAAAGATTTAATATAAGCAGGCCATGACATGAACTTGTCAAAACTACAAGTCGTTATCTCAGTCGTTATCGTTTGTTGACAACTGGTTTATACGAATAATGATTATTTGGTAAAAATGGTTTTGAGCGCTCAAAAAAATGATTAATATGATTTTTATATTGAGTGATTGCCAAAAAATTTTATTATTGGAAAGTAGAGTATATGCGGCACAATCCCAGGCTTTCAAATTTTGCTTAAAGTTATAGACTAATAAACCACTCCATAACTGGAACTCTTGCCAAGGCAGGGTCTATTTGAAATTATTTTTGTTGAAAATATATTAATAAAATAAAGGGCAATGACAGTTGAAAGAGAAACATAATTAAGGCTTTATAAGACACACTTATGACGATATTTCTTCCGCATAACCCACATTCGTTTCAGCATCCTAGGCTAAAAACGCCAATGTCGACGGTTCAAATCGCCACTTTGACGTTTGAAGAAGAAAAACTTTACAATTTTCAAAGTAATTTTTCTAGTAGCTTTTGACCTTTGTGCGCCGAGAAAACTTATGTTTATCTGTAATATTCAATATATTTTATTAATTACACAAAATATTTTCAACTTGTGCCATTCTCTTATCACCAGTGATACCCAAAATTTGTTTCTGTTAATGCTTTTAATTTTTTAAAGTGCAACTTCGAGATCTGAGTACTTTTTGTGAGATGAACTTGCACACCAAATTTGGTTGCCATAGATTTGTTATTTTTGGTGGTGCCAAAATGTTCCGAAAGAAAACTTAAAATTTTTCCCGTAAACTGTTCTGATCTTTCTGGCTAACAGACTTGTCCAAGGCATTTGAAAACGGCCCATTTTTTTTTGCTTTATTGGTATATATTAAAACCGATTTATTTTCAAAAATTTTTGTAATTTGTATATTCACATGTATACCTATATATATATATATATATATATATATATATATATATATATATATATATATATATATATATATATATACATATATGTATGTATAAATATAATACGTTGACTGTTATATGTAATTGTGAGTGTTATTTTGTTGAGCAACGTCTAACCGAAAGCTTTTTCCTGCACCAAACTAAGGACAAGTTGTCAAAATGCAAATATGAGTGTTCTTCTTCCTTTATTTATTTACTTCTTTACTAATTGAGTTTAGGCAACCAAACCACCCAAAAATTTGAAGAGGTGTCATTTTATGGAAACTCTCTACTTTAAAAACTATGATAATAACGCACTTGTTGCGTCACGTCTTTTGAAAATTGCGAAAGAAATAATCAAGTTGTATTAGGTGCTGGCAATATTTAGCAATCTTGTGGAACGGCATACTACGTCAAGTGGATGGCAGACTGAAACAGCAGAGACGCAAATATTTGACATTATCTAAAAGTGTCTGATTTATCTCCTATCCACATAAAACGAAGAAGAGAAAAAACAAACCTTCATCTTAAATACATTTATGTATTCTAGATATATATCGCCACAATGAATAATGATTTTATAACTGGCATTTGAATGGGATATAAATGAATTGCGATAGGGATACTGTCAATTAAATAGCTCAGCAAAAGAGAAAATGCGTCGTTTATGTTAAACTGGACAAAAAATCTGTATTTATCGAGATAAAGCTGAAAATTATTGAGAAATATTACAATTATTTAAATAACATGATAAATGGATGCACATTTAATAATTTATGAGGCTATTGTAATATTAATATAGAAATAGGTATTTCCTGACATAATTGCAATTTTTCCATTTTTAATGAGAAGTACTTACGACACCATTAATGCAATGACAACATTTCTAATGGTAACTTATAAACATACATTTGTGAAAACTTATTGATTTGACCATCAGTAATTTTAAGCATTATCTTACGTTATTATTTGTAGATGCCTATTAGCCGGGAAACCAGAATAACAGACGCCGTTACCCACAGAACAAAAATTGCAAATGTTAAAGAAAAAAATATTCCTTATTCAGCACTATCACATTTTTTTTAATCAAATAGTTAATGCAAGGCACATTTTATGTGTCTCTCTAACACATCATGAATTTGATGTTCACGCAGAAGCTCTAGCGAAGCAATTTGTGAGGAACAATTTCAATGGTATTATCGATAGAATGGGAAAATCTAGAAGCGTATATTGGGCGAGTCGGTAAGAACATGTTGTAAGAAATGCTGCCAACAGCGAACCTTTTGATAGGATTGTTAAGAGGTTATTTATATGTAAAAGAAATAGAATTGGAGTCAAATAGGAACCCTGCGGCACACCTGCGTTACTTTGTCTGATGAAGAACCATCCACAATAATCCTAAAAACAACCATACAATAAGCTCTTTTTCCAGAAAACTAGATACTCTTAGGCATAGTTTCGAAAACAGTCCGTGCGATGGAACCTTAGTGAGGAGTCCCGCGTGGATTGCTTTGTAAATATCCAACGCTATTGCACAAAGTCCTCCAATTTTGTCGAAAGATGAGTGACGTATGCCAGGATATCGCCAATAGATCGGTTTTGACGAAAGTCGTATTATTGACAACTTATAATTTTTGATTTTTCGAGGTATTTCATAAGCTCTATATTGATAATTTTTCCATAACTTTCGACAAAACCAATAAAATGGAAACTAAACCATAGTTCTGCACATCAGATTGGCCTTCCTTTTTAGGGACATACTGAACTAGAGCTTCTTTCCAGGAAGGCCGAAATACCACCATCTTATAGGACATCGAAAAAAAGCGATAAATAATTGTAGTCAGTTCTGTAGCACGCATTTTAAGAGCTTCTGCTGGGACCTGAGTGGGCCCTAATGCATTTTAGTATCTAAATTTTTCAAATTGTGTTTAACAATATGATGTCTGGAAAATATATCTCTCTGTTTCGCTTTACAGCTAAGATAGTAGGATCTTTTCTTGTGAGCCAAACGTAAAATTTGAAGAAACTGTACTGGTGAATAGACTAGCTCCTTTATGACGACATAGCGGATACACCATTATTCAAAGCCAGGGGAGGGAAGGAGCTGATGTTATTTTTTGCCTATAATTTTTGTCATAGAACAGAAACGTCGGTTATTGTTTGGTATGAGATCACTTTGACACTTAATAATTGATGGTAATCATTTTTGGTTTGACATTGCAATGTGTACCTAAGTAATCTCAAAAAAAAATAATGATTTTCAAAGATCAAGAAATATGTTTGTTTTCTTGGTTCATATTCTCTTCGAGAAGAAAATCTCGAAGCAGGTCAATTTTAATTCTTAAAATGTGGTACTAAACCCTTTTTTTAATATCAACTTGTTATCAATTTATATTTTGATAGAATTTGGTCATCGTGTTGCCCTAATAGAGGCTTTATCATATGCTAAATTTGAAATTTTTAGGATAAGGGCATATAGGGTTATTGATAAATTTTGAAGCATTTAATAAAAATTTGCTACCATAGCGCAATTTTTGTGTGCGGACTACTTATTGTTTTGCTTTCTTTAGTGCCAATATAGCTTCTATTCTTTGCTTTAGTAGTCAGTGTTTTATATAGATTCTTTTGTTTCAGGTTTGATTTCTGAAGAGAAATCTGCCACCTGGATTTCGTGAAGAGCCAATTGATAAGAAGGCATAAGTAAGTTTAAGTTTTTTCACTAACACAATTTGTCTCTTCAAGACTGATTTCCTCATTATTAACTTTTTTAATACAAATATTTCTGGTGGCTGCTGTTTGGCCTGCGTTTAACATTATTATCTCAGTATCGATGTTAACGTATTTAGTACAATGCGGGTTCGGGGACGAAATAAAAAAAAATATTTATCTATTCTAAAACCACTCAGTAAAGATTGTAACTAATGATGGGCACTGATAAGTACACTTTGCATGACCCAATTCATCACAACACATTTTTACCCTGACCATAGTTTCTCTAACAGCGTTAGCGTCATCAGAGAAATGAATAAAGTAACTAGTTTAGAGTTTAGTTTATTCATCCCCCCTGATAACGCTAACGTTGTTAGCAGAATTATCCTGAGGTCTGAAAAATGTGTTATGGTGCATTTAGCTCTCCAAAGTGTACTTATTGTTAAAACATTTTTAAGTCAGTTTTTTCCATATATTCCAAATTGGATATACTAGTAAAATAATAATTTTCAAAGGTAAGCAAGACCAGTTAATTTGAGAGGTAACTTCCTTTTATAGGTTATAATGAATGAAACCAACTAAAATAAGCTCATTTGAGTTTATATCGTAACTTCAGATATATTGTACGGCCATTAATTTACAAACATTTAAATAACATTTAGAAGCCATAACGTTAAATGCCTTATTCACATTCAGTGATTAAATGTTTTTTTATCTCCTTTGCAGTGGATTTTTTTTATGTGCCATAAATCTTACAGAACGCCATTTAATTGCAATTTTAACAGTCAACACCATCTTTCTCATATTTTTATCTAACACAAAAATCAGATAAATCGTTTAAGATCATTAGTATATCTACGTGCCGTTAAATACAGATTCATCTGGTAGAATTAAACAGAGAACGAAACTGAAAGTGAAAAAGTCTGCGGTTGACTAGATCTCATTTTACGGATGCTGTAATTTATAAGACGAGGCGATTTAGATATTCTGAGAGATCAGTCTCCACCTGTAGGCTATATATTTAAGAAACGACTGCGTTGTATTCTGGTATCCGTTGGAAGAACTGTGGTCGTAAAAACTTTAGGTAGTTTAATGTTGTTGAAAGTGAAAGTTACACAGAAAGCCTTACTATATAATATGTTCTTTGATGCCTAGTAATATATGTACGTTATTTATTATGTGTCTAGGTATTTTACTATTTTTTTGACAATGCACTTTTCATCCTTACTGCTAATCAATAAATACATACTTACCTAACTGCAAGAGAAATAAAAGATACACATTTTTATTCATATTGCTTTTCAGGGTTATTTGATGAAAAAATTATCTTACCAAATGTCTATAACTAGTTCAGACTGACCTAGAAAAACTAAAATAAACTATTTTTGTAAATTACTTCCCAAATTCATTTTGGTGGCTAGATGGTAACGATTTTGCCTGGATAAATTAACAAACAGATAAATAAAAAAACAGTAATGTTAAAGAAAAACGTCCAACTGGGCCAATATTTTAGCATATAAGCAAATTTTGGATGGTAGAAACATCACGGTCAAATAATTATGAAAAGTTTCTGCCAATTTGTCAAATGCATAAATCAAAATGGCTGGACGCAGCAAGTGCGTTATGGTAGCGAATTTATTTTCATATAACTATTTTTAATGTTATATAATATGTTTTTTAAAAGCAAGACACGAAATTTAACAGATAGTATAACCTTTATGGTGGAAACAATGTACCGCGTTTTATCAGATGAACTTTTTGTTTGAAAAGTACAAACATTTTCCGAAAATAAAATTAAAAATTTCAAAAAAACACTACTATGATATTCCTGGCCAACGAGCATATTCACGTAATTCACACAAAAAACCAGACCAGCCAAGATATAAGTATTCACAGAAAGCTTTTTGGCAGAAATTAAAAGAATCTTTACATGAAGACTTGCAAACAGTTTGCTTCATGAAAATACGACATTTTTTAAGATTGGCTAACTTATTTTACACAAAAAAATACTTAAATTATCTTTGCGAAAATAAAAAAAAAATACACGAAAACTTCCTAAACAAATTTTTTTCACCACAATTCCGAAACATTTTTGCATTTGAATTCGCAGAGATTATTTTACAATAACTTTTTCTACAAAAAATTGCAGAAAAATACACAAAATTGTAATTATATACCCAATCTGTAACTAAGTGAAGAAAAATATAAGCGGAAAATGCCAATTTAACGTCTATTTGATAGTTTACTTTATACTTGTAAAGTGGGTCTGTGAATAAAGGCGATTATTATTACTATTAGTGAATTTTCGTAGAAAAAATTCACTAATGGGGAGATCTCGACTTTTGAATTTTGAAAAAAATTTTGCAAATGAGCGCGAACTAGGACCCCTAGAACCCATATCCGGGGTCAGTCTCAATTTTTATATGTTTATATATATATATATATATATATATATATATATATATATATATATATATATATATATATATATATATATATATATATATATATATATATATATATATATCACACCGATAACTCAAAAAATAATGGGCCGATTTTGATAAAATGTGGCATGTTTGTTTCTTTTGTAAATGGCTTGGATAAGTTCGTTAGTCAGAAAAATAGGACGACGTTTTCCGGGAAAATTTTGAGTTTTCATTAGAAAAAAATTCTTATCTTAAAAAGTAATAAGCCGATTTTAATAAAATTTGGCATGTACCTTCCTTTTGTAAATGGATTTGACCAGTTTGTTAGTCAGGAAACTCGGACGAGGTTTTCCGGGAAAATTTTTAGTTTTCATTCGAAAAAATTTTTTATCTCAAAAAATAATGGGCCGATTTTGATAAAATTTGGCATGTACCTTCCTTTTGTAATTGGCTTTAATAAGTTTGTTAATCAGAAAAATCGGACGAGGTTTTCCGGAAAAATTTTGAGTTTTCATTAAAAAAAAAAATGTATCTTAAAAAATAAAAAATCTATGATAACCAAATTTGGTATGTAGATTTAAGATATAAAAAGTAACCTATACACCAAAATTTAGATTTCTATGTTACAAGAAAAAAAAGTTATAATAAAATATTTATATGAAAGTTCACTACCATAACGCTCTTGCTGCGTCCAGGCTTTTATTTATATTTAATACTTATATTTTCATGTCACAAGCTATCAGAATTAAGAACGTTTATCATTTTAAAGTTTCATTTGACCTTTTTGTGAAACTACTTATATACCATAAAAATGTAAATATAGATAATCAAATTAATTATTTCTTACCTTTTTTGTATCAAAGTTAATTTAAATATTTCAATACTTTTTTTCTTCTTCAAAAGTTCGCTAAATAATCTCATAATCTGATCAATTAATAGAGTTAAATAAAGAACTGAAAACAAATGTTTTAAACTGATCCCTCCATGAATTTATTTCCAAAATAGGGAGGAGAGAGCATGCCGTTTACTTCCAAAACATAGAATACAGGCTGTTCTATTCGAAAACATTGAGTAACGGCAGTTTGAATTTATTTAAATTCAGCCACTATTTGAGATCGGCCTGTATATGGTATCTCGACTTTTTTGACGAATAACATAATTGAAACCCTCCCTAAATGCGTCATTTTCATGGGACTCCGATTTCCATTGGTAGAAACGCCGTATCACAATTTTTGATATCGGCAAAAAATGTGAAAACTTGCCAAACAATTGAAATAACTCGAAAACGATGGTGTATATAATTTTGTTTCCTTACAAGGATGCATTCAAATTCGATCGAATGCAATAATGCTATAAAAAAGGAGTGCTCCATTAAAAAAAAAAAAGAAAATTTGTATCACCAACGACTTATGGGCCATCCTGTGATTGTCAACATAATACCATTTAGATTGTGAAACAATCAGCATTGATACATAAAAAAGGATACACAGGATGTTCCGTCGAGAACTTCCTTGTAGTGAATTTTCGTAGAAAAGAATTACAAAAAAAAAAATTACAAATGCAGAGATCCCGACTTTTAAATTTTGAATTTTTTTGCAAATGAGCGCGAACTGGAACCCTTAAAACTCATATCCGGGGTCAGTTTCAATTTTTATATCAAAAAATAATGGGCCGATTTTGATAGAATTTGGCATGTATCTTCCCTTTGTAAGTGGCTTGGATAAGTTCGTTAGCCAGAATATCAGACGAGGTTTTCCGTGAAAATGTTCAGTTTTCTTTCGAAATTTTTTTTTCTCAAAAAATTAAAAAGCTACGATAACCAAATTTGGTAGATAAGTTTACGATATAAAAGTAAACTATACACCAAAATTAAGATTTCTATGTTACAAGAAAAAAAAGTTATAATAAAATATTTGGTACCAGATCATTTCTATGGAAATTAACTACCATAACGCACTTGCTGCGTTCAGACTTTTTTTACAAGTCAGTTAATTTCGCTAACAAAATAACATAAGGAAACGGAAAAATATAGACTCGTTGCTTCCTGATATTCCAGTTGGGAATTCTAATCTGTTTAGTTTAATTTACATTACGAAGTCTTGCTGTGGCTCAAACAGGTGAAACATGTATTTAATTATAATTTACATTATGAGATACCTTTTCATGGGTTAACCCGAGTTCCTATTTTAATCTCTCCCTAATCAACAATAGAGTGAATTCAGCAAAGCAAAACAAACACGATACTAATCTCAGCATCTACAAATAGGTGTATTGTTGATGTTATTGTTTATTTGGTATTTTGGCATCTACAGCAAACAACTAACACCAGTGACTCACAATTCATGAAATGTAAGGGTGTTATTCAAAAGAACTGAATCAGCTTGAGCCAAAAGGTAAATTTAAATAACCTCCAGGAAAAGCTTGTATTTGGTATTAAATTGTTTACAAATGCAGGGCCGTAAACCTGGTGTGTCCGAGAATACATTCTACATAACTTTGATAGGGAGTAACTAAATAGCTTAGAAAAGTGTAAACGCAGCAAGTGCGTTATGATAGCAAAATTTTCATAAAAATCCATTAAACCAGGAAAGTTTCGAAAATGATAACAGTACATATCTCCCAAAATATCAAAGTTGATTTCATGAAATTTAATACACATGCTTCCCGTATTATAAAGGTTCTAATACGCACCAACAGTTAGCTTAGAGAGTAAATTAAATTGTTAAATAAAAAAAAATGTATACCAAAATGCGCTACCATAAGGTACTTCTTCGTTCACACTTTAACTACTGGTTATATGTGTGTTTTTGCTTATCAACTTATTGGCTAAAGAGAGAAATTCTTAGAAATTCATTTCTTCCAATAGAAAAAAGCATTAAACCAAGACCATGACATTATTTTACTAGAATTCACATATTGAAAAAACTGAGTAAATCACCATGTAACGCCTTAAATTGTAATTCAATAAACAATACTGCATGCGGAAACCCGAAATTATTATGTTTTTATCCCTTGTTGCTTGATATTTGAAATATCCGCTTCCACGCTGTATATTTCACTGTTTCCCTGGTATTTTATTCACCAAAACAAGACGATAACTGTTCTTATAGACAAATAACACATTCAAACAAATAATCGTTTTCTGTGGCGAAGCAGTTTTTCTACTGAAATCATAGATAATTTTACTTTGTATTTATGCTAAATCAGTTTTCCGTAGTATTATTTTTGTACATTTTCGTAAAAAAAATAAACTAATAAGGAGATCCCAACTTTTGAGTTGTGGAAAAATGTCTTTAAATGAGCGCAAACTCGACCCCTAGGACCCATATTCAAGGTCAGTTTTAATTTACACATACACGCGCGCGCGCGCACGCGCGCGGGTGTGTTTGTGTGTGTGTGCAATAGATAATAGCGTAATGCTAATATTAGCTATTTTAATAATTTTAAATAATAAAAGAATGTGTTTAGAAGACTGTGAAATTACTTAACTAAAATTTAACAAACCAAAAGAAGTGTAATAACTTTTTAAAACACTACCTATTTATATTTCCTTGACAAAAACAATAGAAAAACAAAATTAAATACAGTTAGCCTGCATATTAGATATTGACTCAAATGTTGTTAGTGTTTGTTGTTAATTAATTTTATTACGTTCAATTTCAACACTCGCTGTATATAATATGTAATGATTTAATCCTTTTTTATTTTTTATATGTGAATTGTAATTTTTTCCTTCCATGTAGTAGTAGTTGATAAAGAAATAAATAATTCCGAAAGCTCGGCAATATAATACAGAGTCTTCATCTTGCAACTGATGGGTATATCTACCAGAATGTTTTAGGAAATAGTAATATATATATATATATATATATATATATATATATATATATATATATATATATATATATATATATATATATAGTAATTTATATTTCTGGCCTTAATTTGAGAAATCGGTTTTACAATTTTTTTGAAAGACACGGATAGAAGGAAATTGCCACTTGATGAGGCAGTAAGGAAACATATTTAGAACGTGGTGAGAAAATTACCCAAGGTGAGAATTTCTGCTTAACTTGATTAGACAAGTATTCGCTGCAAGATTCTACATCCAAATTTACAAAAATTGGCCAGCAATGTAAAAAAAAACGCCTATTCAATATTCAATATTTTGCCGATTTTTTATAGAAAACTTATCAACTGATCGTAAAAATTCTAAAGTTTCAAAATAATCTAAAAAAATTGGGTAGATTATTGTATACGTGAGTGTCTCTTACATTATTTACATTAGGCCTACTTTAAATTTTTATGTAGAATCATCGTTTTTAGTATTATTTGGAATACCATATATATATATATATATATATATATATATATATATATATATATATATATATATATATATATATATATATATATATATAAGGTTGTATTGTAAGAATTTAGGAACTTTTGCAGTTATTTTGCCAACACCATAAGAGTAAATGAAGATATGACTAAAATGTATGTTGAATACACATGCCGAGACTTTAGCTTCACAAAGGTTTATTTTCTTCTTTTTAAAGCCAGAGAATTACTCTCTAGTAGTTCTAGCATGTATATAATACGGAAACGTTTCACTAAGTAAGGGCAACAAGAATTAATAAAATGTATGTGTTCAGAATATGTAAGAATCAGCTTAAAGCAAAATGTAAAGGGTGACATGTCATCTGAGAAGTTATAGGTGCATGTTTATCAAGGATTGTTAAGAAACGATGAAGCTTAGCGGCTCACATATATTTTTTTTTGTAATTTGTATTTCTGGCCTTAATTTAAGACATGCGTTTTACAATATTTTTGAAAGACACGGATAGAAGGAAATTGCCACTTGATGAGACAGTAAGGAAACACATTTAGAACGTGGTGAAATAATTACCCAAGGTGAGAATTTCTGCTTAACTTGATTGAAGTATTCGCTGCCAGATGTTGGGAAAAATATTTGGTTTTGTTACCTAACTTATCTTTGAACAGTATATACGATTTATTATGTAAGGATTGAAGAACTTTTACAGCCACTGGATTCAATAAGTTTTACCGCCACTTTTGCAAGTAATTCAAATGTAAAACCAAATTACCACAAATCGCAGGTGTGTGTTTTATTAGACTATAAAAATTTTGAGTTGTATGCTATTTAAAACTGCTACACTATTGGTTCCTTAATGAATAACTGAAAGTGTTGATATGCCGCCTATAAATTGTCGTTTGTCACTCTGTTAATTTCGCCATTGACAAATTTCTATTAACAAGTAATTATATCTAATTATAAACATTGTGTAATGCAGTAATGAGTATTATTTTTTGTCAAGTACCGAGAATGAGCGGCTATAATTTATGTTCAATGGAACCGTGACATGCTTCGGCGGTCACATACCAGGCACACTGCATGTATTACTACTATACAACGAAAGAATTTTTATTGTATTTGGTTTTCTGATAAGTAACGTTTATACAAGCTAATTCAAAACATTACGATATGAACAGATTTCTCACGCAGCAATTGCTAATGTTCCCTAGTATGTGTTGTCCTATCCGTTTTCTATCAATGTCTGTCTTAAAAAACTTTTTAAGACAGACTTTGCTAAAAAAAACTTTTTAAGGCAGACATTGCTTGAAAATTGATACAACAATCACATACTACGAAACATTAGAAACGCACAACGACAAACCACTACAAAACACAAGAACAGACAGAGTCCACACAACAACACACAGCGTTTTTACCATACATTAAAGGTGTCACCGACAAAATCAGCCGAATTTTTAGAACCCATAATATCAAAACCATATCCACAACAGACCAAAAGTGTCAAATCCGATAAAAACTCCCAAGGATACCATTTCCCACCGAGTTTACGAAATTCTTGTTCTGACTGTTTCCGAACTTATGTAGGACAGACAAATAGACGCATCCATAATAGAATGTATGAACACACCCTCGCAATTAGAAAATCTGATCCTTCATCGGCGCTGGCCACGCATCATATTCATACAGGACACACAATAGACTTCGACAATGCGAAAACAATAGCCCCGGTTTCCAACTTCACAACCAGAATTTTCCGCGAAGCAATCGAAATCTAAAAACGTCCCGATTGTTTAAATAAGAGAGATGATGGTCTTCGTCTTCCGATTACTTGGAAACCTATTACATCTTCATTACAAACACACAAAAAGACAATAAAGTCAATAGACAATTTTATTGCCTCATCAACTAACTCAACAAATACCTGCAATCCTCTTAATCCTTTAAGTACCGCGACGAAAGCCCTGACTCAACAAATACCTGCAATCCTCTTAATCCTTTACGTACCGTGACGAAAGGCCCTGACTTAATTGACCGTGACCCGACTCACTACACTGATAACGAATCAGGTAGACAAAACGGTACATACAATACAAGACTTGGCAACGAACTGCCAGATCTCTCTTAGGCGTAGGGTTGAACACACTGAGACTTTAGAGACGATCCTTGGCGGGATTTGGGGAGTAGGCAGATTGAGTCCCGGTAATCGAGCAACAACAACCCAACCCACCTTTGTCCACCGCTCTAAGGAGTGGGCAGATTGAGGCCTTAGAGTTCAGGTCATTTAATATTTTCTTTACCACTACAAAATGGCTCCAAAACAAGAGCCGAAACGTCGAGTTTTAATAAATTCTGGACGCCGTTCAGTACGAGAACCAAGTATGCCTCACATTAAAGACCGCGGAAATCTTTCTGAATATATATATATATATATATATATATATATATATATATATATATATATATATATATATATATATATATGTATCACACCGATTTTAATCAAATTTGTGTGAGTACCTTTCTTTTGGCTTGAATAGGTTCGTTAGCCAGTTAAGTCGGCTTATGTTTTTCCGGAAATGTGACTGCCACCAAAATATATACTAATGCTAGTAGAGGCTGACCGAAACTTTGATGTAGCATTTTAGTAATGTAAGAGGGCTGCGGCTAGTACAATACTTTGACAGCAGCTTAGAAGCTGTTTTTACCATCGAATTGTAGAATTAGTGGCAATTACGTAATAACTACTTACATGGTCTGATCTCAGTTGAGCAATTACTTTAGCAAGTCAAAATATTCATATACTTTAAGAGTATTATTACGGAAGAAGATAGATACAGCCAACAGATGAGAGAAAAAATCGCCGTGGCAAAGCAGTCAGTCGACAGGCAAAATGTTTTCACTAATTAACATTTTAAGCTGGTTTTGACGAAAAATTTTCTTCAAACAACAATACCAATCAAGTTATAACAGAGGTAAGGATATATGAATATGAAAAAGCGGAATTAACCTTATTCTTCGAATGGTTTATTGTAGTAATAGAAAATGAAAGTACCGTATGCCTTGATTTATCTTACAATTGGTCAGAGAAGAAAGTTATGTTTTTGAATGATTCATTAGCTACAAAATTAGATTACCTTAAATAATTTATCACATACGCTATTGAACATGGTTAAATTTCAACAGTAAGGGACATTTGTCACAAATCGATTTAACAATTCTAGTACACAACGACAACTTGCAAAAATTACTATCATACAATTGTATTGCAACAATGGAAACAGTAACCTACGTAAACCGAACGATATATTTGAACTATTTATTATTATTGTACGATCTGCCTACCCATTTGACCCACATATACATTGCTATAATATTACAATGCGAATAAATAATGCTAGGTGTGCAAATAATCCAATTTTGTTGTCAGTTAGGGCATAAAGTTTCAAGTCGTGAGCCGTTTTTGTGAAAGTATTCACGACTTTCGAATATGTTAACACCTCTGACCCATTGCTATTCTCACATAATAGGCGACAAATAAATGATGATTGTCAATTATACCCACGTCGTAAATATTTGTTCCTCTTTCTCCTTTAGTAGGATATACAGGATAGCTCGAATAAGGAAAAATATCTTTTAGCTTTCTTTTGCTTAAATGCATTGCCTATATTTTGGCAATTTGTAAAGGAAAATATACATGGTCAATTTTAGTACAATACCATTAACTTTTCTTTATATAAGTTTTTGCGCGAAAACTGACCCAAAAAATCTAATTAGATGCCTGCGGGTTTCTTACGACCTAACAAATGAATCACGTTTATAACTAAGCAATCTACTTTGATTCGTTCTATTTTATTCTATTACATTTTTCTGCACTATTGCTTTTAGTGAATTTTTATTATATATAAAAATTCACTAATAGAGAGGTATCGATGGTGAGACTTTGCAAATTTTTTTTCAAATGACCGCGAATTATGACACCTAAAACCCATATCCGGGGTCAGTTTTAATTCATATATATATATATATATATATATATATATATATATATATATATATATATATATATATATATATATATATATATATATATATATATATATGCGTGCGTGCGTGTGTGTGTGTATGTGTGTGTGTGTTTTGTATCTAGCCGATAACTCAAAAATAATTAACCGATTTGGATGAAACGCGGCAATTACCTTTATTTTATTAATGGCTTGGACCAGTTCGTTATCCAGGAAAATCGGACAAGGTTTTCCTGGAAAATTTGATGTTTCCTTTCGAACAAAATTTTTTTCTCCGAATATTACAAAGATATTTTAATTAAATTTGGCGGATATATTGCCTTGGGAAAGGCCTTACTACGTACCAAAATTCAAGTTTCTAGGTTTAAAGAAAATTGAGTTATACAAATTTGAAGAATTTAATGAAAATTCACTACCATAACGGACTTGCTGCGTCCCGAACTTTTTGGATACACTTTACGGTGTCACCTCTGTAGTAACCAACCTTGTTTTCTCAAATGGCACACTATATTTTGCATTTAGTTTTCTAAATCTACACATTCTTCTGCATGCAATAGAATCAAGCGCTATTTGAAGAAGCAAGTGTACAAACATAAGCCAAATGACTCAGATAACCTGCGGGCTCATATTTTTGGTGTAGCGAGAGCAAAGAGGTAAGAAGTATTTATATATGTTAGACTCGCGTTTTTTTTAATAGCTTTATGTTCCCTAAAAAAGAAAAGATATTTTAAGCATTCATTTTAACATGTGCGTTAGTCTTTTACATTCTGTTCACTTTGTCGGTCAACAATTGTTTTTTTAAAAGACGGGTACCAAAAGGTAGGTTACTGTTATTTGCTTGAGAGTCTTCCTATTCTATGCTTTAAAAAAGTCGTATCGGTTAAAATCAGGTGACCTAGCTGGACAATCTATTTCTTCCTGACGCCCAATCTATCTGTTTTGGAAAACGAACCACAGAAATTATTATTATTATAATCACCGTAGAGATTTTGTAGTACTGGTAGTACATTCATTCGATAGATAAGTGTTCTTGGTAAGTTCCTTAAATGAGAAACGGTCTAACTAAGTGACCTCTGATAATGCCTACCCAAACATTTACTCTCTGCGGTAGTTGAATGTGAACTTGTGTAATACAGTGACGAGTTTAGTGATCCTGGTAACTAAATTTTATCAGAATCGCATGCAGCACAAAATTGACTTTGTTGTACAACACAATTTTATTTACAAATATCTGATTTAGTTTCAAAAATACCATTTTTTTATAAAAACTTTCTTGACTGATTTATTACTACATTCATTTTTGGGGATGAAAGTGATGTATCCTAGGAACTTTCGGAACCACTCTTTTAAAAAGATCGTAGTACCGTGCTAAGTCGTTACTAGATATTTGGTTAATAATACGACTAGTACGACGTTGTCTTTTGTAACGCTTTTTGACAGACCTAATTGAGGTTTCTCTATCACGCTTCGAGTTTCCCTGTAACTTTTCTCAATTTCACAATCACGCTTTTTTAATATACGTGGTTGTGAAATTTAATACGGGTTGACTTCATTTAATAACGTGACATCTCCTTGTGTTACATTATGTACCATTGACATTTTCCTTTTTCAACCAGGTATACCATTTTAAACCAAATGGGAAGACAGCACTCATACCCAGGTATCAAAAAGTTAGAATCCACCTTTAAATCTTTTCTGACAATACTCTTAGTGGCACACAAAACAAAACTGATTCCACGAACGCTTGAACACCATCGGATCCAATATGATTTTCCACACATCGCAAATAATAGAACATTCAAAACACTTCAGTTGTAAAACCAATGGAAATACCTGTAAATGACAAAACAATAGGATGTATTCATTTGGGGATATTATATTTTTCGAAATTTATTTGGATCGAACCCTGATAAAGTTTGTCGACCTCACGCAAAATAAGGCATTGCCACCAATTAAAATTGAAACCTGCGTTAAAAAAATTAAACAAAAACGACTACCGTGGTATATATTATGAATATTGAATACATTTAAGGAAAAGGGAGCAGAGCTTTATAATAAATACCGTATCATGCCTAAAACATATACAATTCTTAGCTCGGTTGCTCTGGAGAAATATCCTTTGATGATAACTTATAATAGAAAAAAATATATATAGTGATTTGCGAAATACTATTGCGTTTCAGATTTGAAATGATGTGTTTGAAACAGAAATCAAAGTAACGAGCACCTTAACATCAAGTCTTCAACCTGTTTTCCGGTAAAATCACAGTGCATTCCCTGTAATCTCATGTAATTAAATGCGAGCAGCTGAGAGATGTTCCTATGGAAACGAGATTTACTGTATCGATTAAGTCTAGTCGTTCTTTAAGAATTTGTTCATGGTTATGTTGCGTACAAACGTATCACCAAGTGTTTTCCTAAAGTTTGGGGTGTCATCAGAATGTAGCGTTACGGTAATATATCTCATTTACTGAGAGAAAATGGCGAATAATATAATAAAGTACACCCTGGGCAAGCAGATACTTTCCCAGAAAAATCATGTTGAGATTGCTGGGTTATAACACAACTGAAATTATCAGGAAATATATCCCACGGTCCACTTGTAACACTTGCAGATTACTTTGCAGAATCTGCTTTAAACAAACCATACTATTGCAAAATGGATGACTTTCTAGTTCCTAAAGTGAACGTTTCGCGGTTTCTGTTAGATATTTTCGATGCTATTATCGACTCGTTATAAGGAATTATAATTACTCTTTTTCAGTAAAAACAGACTTTTATAAGTCTTCTAAGTGACATGCTAAATATAAGTGTAGCTGTACTTTTGCCGATGTCTCATAGAAATTACAATGATAAAAAAAGGGGAAAAAGTAAAGCTCTGAAACTTGAAAACCTGATTAGCAAATCACTCTGTAGTTCCGAAACTATCAACTTTTGGATAAGGCATCTTTGCGGGAATGGTTACAAATTGACGTGTAGTATCTCCAACTTTCGGATTTTCTATTGTTAATGAATCACCTTGTATAGAAATAATTTTAAAATTTTCTGGTGGAGATTTCGATCACGTTTCTACACCACCTTATTCAATACTGAACTAACTTACTCTGCGCACCCCTCGTCTATTTGTCGCTACGGCAACCTCCAACAGTTTCTGAATAATGGTTTCGATTTCGAAGTGTGCAGAACATCTGGCGACGAATTTGCTCATCATACTGAAAGAGACGAAAAGAAGACAAAATAAATTAAGAAACACCTGCATGAAGATCACTTGGGATTGAGGCACAACCGAGGATATATAGAAGCTGTGTTAGCATTCGAAACAATTGGAGAAAGCTTGTAATGTCTGAAAAAATTAACAACACAATGTTGTGTCAACTTCGTTGCGTCGTGGAACGAGTGTTCGGCTGCTACAGGAGTTTCCGGAAACCATTCTCGGTGGTGATAGTTTCTATCGCTATGTGTTGGGTATGTTTGTCGTCTCTCTTTTCTATGTAAATTCTGCGTAAATTGCTCCAAACTTCTTGACCGGAAGGTGTAATTTGTATAATGAAGTGGGTTAAACTAGATTGGAAGTCCTAACCCAAAGCAAATTGCAAAGATTGCAGAGGCTAGTCTACCTTGAAATAACGGGAGCTACGGCACTATGCCCTAGAGCTGCAATAGCGGTGGTGCTGAATATGTTTTCCATTGCAGACACGCGTGAAGAGAAATGCAGCACTAAGTGCCTCAAGATTATTTCAAGCAGACAATCTTAAACCAGGAGACTTGGTTGACTACTTGAAGATTTTCAAGCAGACAATCTTAAACCAGGAGACTTGGTTGACTACTTGAAGATCCTGGAAGTTATTTCATTCGAGTCAGTCGCCAAACAAACAGTCCCACCGTCCAGTCCAGGTCCCTACGAAAAACGTCTATCATCTTCCAAGCAGAAATGCTTGCTATAAATCTGTGTACACAGGAGTACATACAAAGAACACCCAGAAGTAGAGATATCTACATCCTCTTTAAGATCCTGTGATATCTTTCAAGACCAAGTCTAAACTGACCCGGAACTGCAAAAAATCCTTAAAGCAACTAGCCACGGACAACAAAGTAACTCTGATGTAGTTACCAGTTATCAAGGCATCGAAGGAAACGAGGAAGCAGGCCCCTCGCAAAAAGGACAAAAACAAACTTATTGTATGGTCCAGAGCCCTATTGCGGACCAACAAAGAGCCATATCTAAGAAATTAACTTGATATTTGGAAGAGGAACCAAATGCTGCCATACTGGTGAAAAACATAAGGCTTAAGGCACGCCAAACGGTCTATTACCATACTAACCAAGAAGTCTGAACTCTTTCTTGATTTGAACAGGAACGACTTACGAATAACCACGAGACTTTTCACAGGACACCCCCAGTAAGGTATCACCTTATGAAGCAATTTTTATTAAAGATGCTATACCGTAACGTAATTGCTGCGCTAGAGCTTTGATTTAGCTTCTTCTGTTGTTGCTGCTCTTTATATATTTACAAATTTCATTGTGTAATTATTTAAATAGTGTTATTGTTATTCCTATTAAACCTTGAGTATGTATTTGGTGGAGCGCAGCTTAAGCTCAGGAGGATTAGTTCGTAAAGAAATTGTTTACTGTTATACACGTGAACACAGGCAAGCAACTCGAGTCCGGATAGCTTATTTAAACCGCATGTTTGTAATATTTCCTTCCACTTCGCTATGTAGGGATATAATTATATGTTAGTGTTAGTTTTATTAATTATAAAGAAGCGTGATATCAAAAGATTTATAATAGCGTACAAGTAGGAGGTCGAAAAGTGATTGATTTTATGACTCATGTTCAGAAAACGATAGAAAAGATTGGAAGTGTGCGTGTTTATTAGACAATAATAGTCATTTCTTTTTTATCTAGTTAAATACAGGTTTTCGATTTAGTTTCCTCTATTTCTAATTAATTATAGTAATGTTTGCGTGCGAGACCATAAACAATAACAAACCGCAAAAAAAGAGGTATAATGAAGTCACCGGAGAATAACTTAAACGTATTTGATTGAAAATGGCGGAATTTTATCTCTTAATAATGCTGGGTTGCAAACTTTTTTTGATGAAAATAACTAACTTGTCTTATAAGTACACTTGGAGAACCCAAATCACCACAACACATCTTTTTAAAGACCTTAGCATCAGTTCGCTAACAAAGTTAGCATCATCAGAAGAAAAAATTATAATCTACAACCTAGATAGACGACAGAAACCGAAGGTAAAATTGTAGCCGAAGGCGCATAGTTTGTCTATTGTGTCTATATTGAACGGACGACGTTGGCGAACTACCTTAATCTCATACTTGACAAATTTATGAGTTTTTATCTAATTTAAACGATAATGGGCTTAAAATAAAAGATGTAGCGATATTTGAGGAAGCTTACGTTCTTTCCCGATCTATACGTTTACTATGTGAAAACTGGAGCCTGTGATGAGCACCGAAAAGCACATCTGGCGACAAACCAATAACTGCCGCACATCTTTTTTAAAGCATAACGACCATTTTGCCCACAACGTTAACTTCATCAGATGATGAATATTCCAGCTAAAATTCTACCACACAAGTATTTATATTGATTTCTTAGATACAAAAGAAAACGAAAGGGGATAAGTCGAGGGCACAACGTAGTGTCGCGGCTATTGACCATAATTTACTATTCTGCCCGACAGATTAGGAGTGTTTAGCTGGTCAAATACAACGTGAAAATAAAGGGCTTGAAATCAATGGTGCCGCGCGGTTCAATGACGTTTTGTTCTTAATCGATCTTAATATATATATATATATATATATATATATATATATATATATATATATATATATATATATATATATATATATATATATATATATATATATATACGCTTTCATACGCGTCAAGCATAGCTTAATTTCTAACATTATTGACAAGTTTCAAATTTTCCTTGTCAATGTGGTGATTATGATCCAATATATGCTGTGCCACACACGATTTGTCTACCGTACCATATCGTAAATGTGCGAGATGTTCACGAAATTTGGTGGCTATGTTTCTCTTGGTCTGAGCCACGTTATTAAGATTTTGTGGAGCAATAATTAGCATATTCGTGCAATCCTAGTTGATTTTATTGTTGTTTGCGCATCTTGCAACAAGACTCCAGCATTCAACCTCTTCCCAAAGATTCTCAATGGTGTTAAGGTTTGGTGATTGCGCCGGCCACTGAAGAATCTGGTTATTTTTGTCCTGAAAACATTGCTGATCAAGGCGAGGTAAGTGTTTCAGATCGTTGTTCTGTTGACACACATATAGCGAAGGTATCTCTCTGTGAGCGTAATGTATCATAAGGTTTTGGAGAATGCCCATGTATACCAATCGAACCAGGGTTCTGCCTTTGACGTGTACTGTTCCTACTTCGTTCCATGAGAAACAATCCCATAAAAACACACTACCCTGTCGGTGCTTAATTGTTGTGTATCGTATTTTGGGTGAAATCTAGGATACATCGGACGCCTCTTCATCCCGTCAGAATAAAAAATTTTGGAACAAGTTTTGTAACTAAACAAATAACATTTTTTAGAGTCTTGAGCTGTCCAATTCAAATGTCTTCGTGCAAAATTAAGTCAGCCAGACGATTTCTTTCGGAAACCAGTAGTTTCCTAGCCAGACGCCTGCTATAAAGTTTTGCTTCAAGTAACCCTCAGCTAAGGAATTTCAACAACTAATCTTGGTACTGATAATCACGGATCTTTTTCAGAAAACTTTTGTTTGTCCTATTCATCCAAAACGTAGTTTTTCGCGGCATTTCTGATTTTGGCATTTGCTCCGCAGATCCCCTTTTTCATTTTAGCGCGAAATTGTTTTGAACACTCTATATTTGGTGAAAATAAACTGCCGGAAAAATGCAGCTGTATTACTACCTTCAAAAAGGCGGGCTACCACCATTTATTTGAACCCTATACAGATTGGTTTACGTTTTTGCAACATTTATTTATGTAAAAACAATATCAACCAGGTAGTATGTTGTCACGATAGCTAAAATTAGCACAAAATGTTATAAAATAGAGACTGTATAAGCAACTTACAATTTTGTAAATTGTCAGCCCTAACCCATATCTACCCTGACATAGGGACAACGTATATAAGGCTAGATGTATTATCACAATAATTAGAGCCGCTGACCGGTTACGCTCTAATTAGAGCTTGTCAGTACCGTATACTAATTACGGCGGGAACACACCTATAAAGTAATACGGCTATGAGAGCCAGCCTCCTAGAACATTTTGAGATGGACGACAGGGTTTGACATACTATCTGGTTCCACACTGTTGTCTATCTGACAGTGTTCTTTTTCTGTGCGTTCGCAAATAAATTCTTTTCTACGTAATCGTCTTACTGTTATGCGATCATCCTAGACCCAAAGAGAGAATCTGGACTTGCCAGAAAACATAACACAAAGACACTCACCAACCAAGTTTGATCTGCTTTTACACTACTCAAGCTGAGCAGCACGATGTCGAGGTGTCAGTGAGTTACATACAAATGGTCTGTACAAACGAAGCCCAAAAGCGTCTGCGATATATTGTTGCCATATATACTCTTTGTTGTAAAACTCCCAACCAAGTATCTCCAGTTGACCGTGTGGTAAGAACTCTGTCGTGAAAGCCGCAATGCTCAAATGAATATTTTCCCGTCCTGAAGGTGTCCAAGGTCGCCCGTAACCATGAAGATGGTTACGGATTGCTTCTTTAGACCACCGGGACCAACACTATAATACTGTTTAGACCCTGCGTCATATGCTTTGGGACATTTGTCTGATTTAAAAACCGGCTTTCCGCATACCAAAAATGCGCCCCATTTCGAATTCACTTAAATGGTTGAAATTGTACCGTAAATGGTGTCTAGGCACAACGACCTAATAACTAAATAAATTGAACACAAATCGCTACGACATACTACATCAAACTGAAGGAAACGCAAATTTGAAGAGATATTTTTTTGGTAAAACAAAATTTAAAAAGTTGTCAAAATTTTGTGTACATATTGTTATCATTTCTTATTAGAGACAAAACAGAGTAGTTTGGAAAAATTCATTGCAAATGGTCAACTCTTATCAGGTGTTTGGATTGTTTGGAAAGTCAATACATAATAAAAGTTGTAGACCATTTCTATGAAAATTCACTACCATAACGCACTTGCCGCTTCCAGAATTTTTCAAAAATACATTCACATGATGTGAACAGCAAATAATATATTATATTATACAATATATTTGCCAATGCAAATGACGTCTTTTCCCTCTCTAGGTAACAAGAGCTTCGTGGAAGAGAATGTAGAGTAATGCTATTTGCAATTGCCAGATAAGTGAAAACTTTGCAAGATTACTTTCCGAAAGGAAATACCTATATTACAAAATTTTAATTAAAAGATAAGTTCCATAGTGCAGTTCATAGTTCACGTTTGTTGTGTATTTTGTTACACATTACTGTTTAAATTGCTGTGTAAATGCATTCCATGTATTCCAATTACATTGCATAAAAATAAATAAACTATTTATTATGATTTGCATACAAAAAAATGTGTAGTGTAAATATTGTATTCCGGTGGTATGGCTGGTATTTTGATCAGTATTTTATGCTTTGACTTGTGCGGATACTAAGTACGCCACGAAATATTATATTGTGATTGGTGGCTTAAGTTACGGGACTGTTTGCCAGACATCATCTCAAAAGTCGGTAGGTCATTTTACGTTTATCTGTTTGTCCTATACGTAGTTTTTTAATTACAAGGTTGCAAACGAAATTTAGGTTGTTGATGTTCGTACTAAAATGCTAGTATTATTGTTTACCGAAGCAGGTGACCTAAACGGACCAGGTTAGGTCACGGTAGATACCAAAATGCGGGATTTAGTAAATATATTTTTGATACCTGCTTCCTAAGTTAAGTAACTTTGTGATTGTTTGTAGTCACTCTTTATGCGTTTCGGAATTAGATACTCTGGTTGTGGTGATATTGATAAGTTTTGTGTGGCCATAAGATTAATATATATTATAATATATACTAATAGTGAAACAAATCCATATAATAATTACACAATAACATTATTACATGACAGTTGTTTTACTAAAAGTGAAATAAACAAGTACATGATGATGGTAACCATAAAATCCGCTTAATGGTCACTTACCTATTTACAATCATTTACTTCTCTAACTTGCACATTCTACATTTGTATCTTAAGAAGCCCTATTCTAGTGAAACAGCTGTCACAATAATACTATCAAATAAAGTTTGCTTTTGTTTGTTTTATCAATACTATTAAAAAAAAAAGGAATTATTGATCTCTTAGCGATAGCATATATCCTTTTAACTGAATTATTCTACAAGACAATCTAATAGTTAGGTAACAACTTTTAAACTCTTACAATATATATATATATATATATATATATATATATATATATATATATATATATATATATATCCAACTTTGGTATGTAACAAAACTTTATAAGTGTACAGAATTTCATCAAACGAAATGTATTTTTTCTGGACATAATTTTTTTTTCGATGTTTTTTCGTATTTGATTTTTTTTTAAAGAAAAGTCGCTACTATAGCACACTTTCTGCTTCCAGAGTTTTATATTATATCTTGGTTTTACTAATGACAAATTTTGATGACATTGAAATTCGAACAAGTTTCGAGATTGCCATACATTTTTATAATCGCTTTCACCTTATATATAATACAGTGTGGTATATTATATGACTACTAGTTATATGTGAATAAATAAAGACTGATGTACTAGAGTTGAATGAGAAATTTGCATCGTTATTGTTTCGGTTTTTAACCCTTGTAGAGACTACATAGTCGTGCGGTTTGTCTGACCTCAAAGACCTCACGATCAAATCATACGCGATGAACTTTGAGTTAAACTTTGTGCTTCTTTAAAATTATCAGCGTCTAGATGAAGGTTCGATTGTACTTCAAATAGCATGTAATATTTCCTCTGAGCTGCCGTGACCGTTTTTTTTTTGCATTTTCTGTGGGTATAAGATTAAAACCACAAATTTTGACTATCATTGTGGAATCATAAGTGTCTACACAATCCACTGGTTACATTATATTTGGTTTACGTAAGGTGGTACTGACCTTGTCTTTATTTAAGGGCATCTTATTTCCACAACCGTGAGCAGTCACCGGCGCAGGAAGCAGTTTCCCATGTTGAAAGAAAATATAACCTTTTAAAAAACTTTTTTTGATTTAACTCAAGATGAGAAAGTGCAAAATTCAAAATTTTGTGTGATACACAATCTATTAAACACAGCAGCCAAATATTTATTTCCTTGGTGCGAAAATTTCAAAAAGTACAAACCAAATTACTTTCGTAATGTTATAGCTTTTTTCATAAAAACGCCAACGTGACGATTTGAAACTTCAGAGTTGCTGATATTTTAACACAAATTCTTCGATAAATACAGGTTATGAAAAACAAATATTGCCAGAAGTCGATTTTATAAGGTCTTAGATTTCTGTTTCAACAGCTGCTGTTCTTCATTTGGCTAAATATTTTATTCACTTAATTCAGAACCTTTCTGTAATGTTTTTAGTATTTTAAGTTATAGACTTTGGGATTTAAAAGTGTGGTATTTTGTAATTGATAGATAAGCAAACCGAAGTAGCGAAAGTTTAGACACAGCAAGTGAGTTAGAGTAACACATTTTTATAAACATTTTGTATTCAAATTTGAATAACTTAATTTGCTACAAACCTAGAAACTTTCATTTTGATATGCGGCAGAGTCCTAAATGGTCTGGACGCAGCAAGTGCGTTATGGTGGTGATTTTTCATAAAAAAATATAATACGCTCCATATTATGTCTTTTTTAAATAAAAGCAGGAATCAAATTTGGTTACCTAACCTATATAGTACAAATATTGACCACATTTCAACAAGATAACTTTATTATTTAAAAAAGTACAAAAATTAACAAATAATATAAACGAAAGTATCTCTGAAAGCGTCCTTTTTATGGGATCTAGTGGTAAAAACACCGTATCATAATTTTAATATGCGCCCAAAACGTAAAACGCTGCAAAACAACCGAAAACCCTAAAACGATCAGCATTATATTTTTTTCCTTGCAAATATGCATTATAAGTTGGTGAAAAACGAAAAATGCCTTAAGATGAGGGGTGTTAAACTGAAAAAAAAGAAAATTTGTATCACCAACGACTTATGGACCAACCTGTGATAATTAAAATCATTTTCTAAGATGCAGCTCAAGATACACTATAATTAACGTATACCATTTTTTCTCGTATCTTGCATAATAACGGATATATATATATATATATATATATATATATATATATATATATATATATATATATATAGCTTTACCGTAAAAATACATCAGCCTGTATATACGAAAATAACTAAAAACTGAAAATAACAGCGGATGTGGGATAGGGGCCAAGATCTCGCCCATTTGAAGAAATATTTTTAGAATTAAAAGTGGCGGTTTCCTCATTGGAGAATTTTTTATAGTTTTTTGTATAATAAGAAATATGCTGAGTTTTAGCGTAGAAATGCGTCACCCTGTATATGGCGGTGCTAGGGTGCCTACATCACAATCTTTAAAGAAATCTTATCACAATTAAAGACTCGCGGTCTCCTCAATAGCGAATTTTTTCTATGAACATTCGCTAAAAATTACATACTATTGAACCATACACTCTACAACTAAAACTACTGCCAAAGTATCAGAAAAAGGGTCTATTGGAAATGATTTTTCTGCAAATATCTTAGTAAAATGAAGGACAATAACGGTTGAAGCTGAAACTTAAGGCTTTGTAAAACACGTTTGGGACATTTTCTAAACATAACCCGTATTTGTTTCAGGTTCTATTTTTAATGTTGCCAATTTTGACGTTGTAAAACGCGGCTTTGACGTTTTAAGAAGAAAAACTCTAAAATTTTCAGTGATTTTTCTAGTATTTCTTGACTGCGCCGAAAAACTTACCTTGGTCTGTAATATACGACAGATTTTGTTATGCACACAAAATATTTTAATTTTATGCGTTTCTCGGTTCCTGAGTCGCACCAAAAAAAATTTCTAATGTCTATAACTTTGCGTTTTTTCACTTAGAAATCTCCATTTGGTGTGTGGTATACTTTTTATAATATAATTTTGTGTACCAAATTTGGTTGCCATACCTTTGTTATTCCAAAAGAAAACCCAAAATTTTTTAGTGGAAAACTAGTGTGAGTTTCCTGGATAACAAACTTATCCAAGCCATTTGCAAAAGAAACACACTCACAAGGTTTAATCAAAATCGGCCCTTTATTTTTAGAGTTATCGGTGTGATACAATTTTTTTTTAAAGAAAATTCACTAAAAGGCAATCATACCAACTTTATGATTGTCCACCGATTTTAAATAACTTTCACTTGTTAAAAATCAATTCAATATTTTAATAAAAATGCGCTACCAAGACATTTAGGCATTTTCAATGCCTACACTTAGATTATAAAAAAATATGAGCGACTTACTAAGTTGTAATCTTTTGTACAAGATTTAAAATCCACTCCTAGAAATTAAGTTTTTTGTTTTATACAAACTAATTTATCAAATGGCAATGGAAGAAGAACGGGAGGAAAATGTTGAAACTGCTCCAAAATATATGATTTTATTTTAGACAGTTAGAAGGTCCACTGCGATGTTATTTCTCTGAATCAATTTCTACCTATCTATCTTGTATGAGACTTAAGCGCAAAATCCTATAAGTATCAATCTGTTTTCCCCTTTCTCTTTGCCTTTGTTTACTATGCAATTTCTCAACGTCCTCGGCTATTTTTTACTCCACATCACATAGATTTGTCTTTGTGAAGTTGATATATGGTACTTTATTGTAATTCATCTAACGATGCACCATTTATTCTATTTATTCTACGGGACGTTTGCATTAGAATTGTAAATGGACATTCATTGCATACGGGTATGTTAACATGTGAAAGTAAAGCATTTCCTTCTCATTGTAAAAAGTGCGTGTAGGTTTTTACAAATCTAATATGCTAATAATGTGTATTGTTAACTCCCCCAACAAAAGTGATGATTTAATTTTTTACTATTCGATAGTGGTTTACGGTTAGCCTAATCGTATTTGACGACCTGTACTGTCAATTCCAATTTAAGTTGAATATGCTTTGACTCATTAGTTCTGCCAGATTATACAGTTAGTTCATGTTCCTTCCACATCGTCAATATATCCCAGTAAAATTAGGCAGATCGGTGGAAAAATTCCTAGAGAGTTAAACATTTTTTAAACGCCTTTTTGAGGTAGACATATCAAAAGTGCCCGAGGGTGGGGATGGGCTCTACGAGGGGGGTGTGCTAAAGATACAATTTTAATTTTTTCGCTTATATCTTGAAAACGATGACTCCTATCGTTTTTTACCCTGACAAAATTTCCTACAAAAATGGTCCCATGCTTTTTTGTCGTAGAACTAACCGCAATCGAGTTATATGACTGACAAAATAAACATTATTTCAAAAAATGTGCTTTATTCGCATTTAAAACCGAATTAATCTTGTACTGTACAATATTAAGAAAACTGGTTTAATAGGTGATTTGAATAAAAAGTAAAGTAAATTGAACTTGATGAGTCCAACACTTCATCAGAGAAGAGTCGTACTCATATGCTGCATTTTTGCCTTCAACCTTAAGGTTGAAAACCGAACAGCAGTTTGTTCAGTATAATATTAATGGATAGATGATATAATCCACAACTTGCACCACCGCCTTTCGTGTAGCTGCAGAATATTGTGGAAATGATGGAAGCTGGGGCAGGTTGATCTAAGGTTGTCAAGGGTTGAAGATCTCCATCGGCTCCTTTCATCCAACCCCAATCAGTAGGTTCCAGTTTGTGGTTCAACCATTCTTGAACTTGCAAATAGGCTCTGCATGAGTGTTGCAGTGCATACTCTTTTGTTGGTGTTAGAGGGGGGGGGGGGGGGGGTTGTATTTTAGGAATGCTGCGTAGCGCTGTTTGTCCAGGTCTGTTACTCTAGTGTTGTACATTACTAGGAACATCCGTTCATCGGTGTTTGCATGTGTTGAAGTCTTTGTGTAAAATACGTTGGAGATGAAATGCAGGATGTTGTCCCTCATGAGTAATGTAGCAACTGTTGACTTGCATTTTAGGAAAATTGCAACATGTGGTATAGTAGCCGCTAAAACCGTGAATGATCATAATGATCTTGGCAAAGTAAAGTTCCTGCAATTCCTCGGAGGAATAACTTTTGCTTTCCTCATTCCCCTTCCCAGGTTTGAAAAACTTTATCTCTCGTTCCCTTGGAGCTAAAGCAATCAGCAGGACCAGTAGATCCACATTCTCGCTGATGACAGTCGATGAAGGACCACATTCTATTTTTCCAAGTCGCACCGTACAATAGTTGTATCTGCATCAGCATCAGCCTGCCTAACTTCTATCCCCTCTGCAATTATTTTCCGAGTCAGCATAGTGATAAATCTGTCCTTACTTTTTCCATTACCTGAGTCGCCGTTGCCATCTTTTCGGTTAAATTAATGTCGACTGATCCGCTGATGGTAGTGGTGGTGCGAAGTTTCTGTTCTGCACGTTTTGTGCTGTTGACAGTGAACTAGCCATCAAAAACGACTGTGCAGCATTCACAAAAATGGTTTTTTATGTACCCCACCTGACTCGATGTAACAGGAATGCATCAGTAATCACATTAGTGTGAACCTTGAAGTCTGAAGTAATGGGGTGAACGGGGAAAATATAATATAAAGCAGACTTCTTTGTCTTACGCATTCTCTTTTCATCTAATAGAGCTAATGGAAAAGGAACCATAGAAGGTCTTGTACATCCTCGTCGTTCTTCTTAGAAATAGCTACTTATTGGAATATGACAAGGGGATCAAGCACCTCCAAAACGTTGTCAATATTTGTACTACTGCTTAGCGGCAGCACGGATACAATTTTTACGCAAGCAGTGCTGCATTGCCAAGTTGTCGCCTTCTGGTGCAATATTTCTTCATCTGCGGGAGAAAAGAGTTCCCCTTAAGGCAGACCAGTTTAGTTGGGGGACGCTCTCCACACACTATTTCTTTATAAATATTTATACCAATATAATAAAATGGGTTTTGAGTGATTTTTATGCAATTATATTTAGAATCCAAATTTCAGAGGCCCTTAACTCGCTTACAGTTAGTCCTAGGACAAAAATGCATAGGACCATTTTTGTAGGACATATCAGCTTTAATTACGGTACGGAGTGACCTTTTTTGAGATATAAGCCAAAAACTAAAAAAATGGTACCTTTAAACTCCCCCTCTCTTCAATTTCGCCCCCACGCTCGGAGACGTTGGATACATGTCTACCTCGGTGTTAAGGAAGCGCTAAAAAATAAAAACTCTCTAGGAATTGTTTCCACCTATCCACTATTTTTGTGTAATTTGACTGGGCTAATACCTATGGTATCGGTGTCAAAAGGTATAGAAAACATGATTTGGGAACTTTTTTTTGTCTGTCGGTCTGTATGTTTGGTGTTGGTAGCCACGATAACTTTAGAACGAAGTGAAATATCTTCTTCAAATTTGGTTTACAATTAGCACCCGACTAACAAACGGTTCCAATTGTTTTTGGGTAAAATCGCTCCATGGTGATTTGGTGAAAATTGAAATTTTTTTCGTTAAAACTTAAGTAACATAACCTTTTAGGGTTTCTTTATTAGAAAGCTTTCAATTTCATCAAATACTTGGTTTTCTTGGCTGAAATTAATATATGCGCGGAATGCGAAAGTTACGATTCAATTTAAAGCACTACTTTTATATTGGGAAAGTGGAGTTGATTTTTAATGTTAGTTGAAAGGTAATTGTTTTACCAGTAGCGGTTTTATATCTCATCCCCAGTGGATTAAATATGAATATACCTAGCTAAAAGAAGAAAAAGCACGAAACTACTTAAAATGCATATATAGAGTTTATAGTAATATGTTGCAGAATATACAGGGTACTGCAAAGGCCTGACTAAAGATTGAAAATCCTGTTACATAGGAAACAAGATAAAACTCAAGAAAAAGATACAAATAAGAGATGTGGTATTGAAAGAATGAAGAATGTAAAGCTTAGCTAAACGAAAGAGCAATATCAAGACATAAAATGCTTTAAACATAAACAGAGGACAACATAAAAGAACATAATTCACAAAGAACGAAAACAAAACATATAGTGAGAACCCAGAAAAGAAACATCTGAAAGGGGAAATAAAAGACAGAGAATAAGTACAGGCAAAACGAAAGTTCTATAAGACGTGAAGGTTATGAAGAGCGGCCACAAAATTAAAGCAGTGTTCTTGTAAAGACAAAAAGGTCAGTTTACTAGGAAACGAAAAAACCTAAGCATAAGACGGAAACAACATTTCGGGGAATTGCTAAGTATTGGAAAACTAAAAGCTTATCACTAAGCTGGCTGGAGAAAAAGATACAGAAGAGTCAGCGGCAATGAAAAATTACAAAGATCCAGGTGAAAATGGCATTGCAATTTTTTTTCTAATAGTTGCCCAAAATGATCAGACTTTTCATATAGTCTACCATGTTTTGGCGGCTATTTTATCTATTTCCTGTGGTGCTAAGGTCACCCCTCCATGGCATTTGAGTCTTTTGCAGAACGTAGCCAGGCAGTCGCATGCAAGTGTTGTGTTGTTTCTGCTGCTTCAGTGCAGTATATACGGTTTTCACTATCCCCCTTACTCATATTTATTAGGTGATACCTTACTCGGGAGTGCCCTGTGAAAAGTCGTGTGATTCTTCGTCGCTCATGTACAATTCAAAAACATTTCAGACTTCTTTGTTAAAATTGTGATGAAGCGTTTTGCCTGCCTTAAACCTAGCGTTTTTTTCCAGTATGACAGCATTGGGTTGCTTGCCCAAGTATCAGTTCATTTCTTACATAGCTTTTTGTTAGTTTACAATAGATCTCTGGACCATAGAATGGCATTGCTGCTGCCCTATTTGCAAGGCTTTTGCTTCCTCATATCATCCAATGCCTTGATGCCCTGGTACATACATCAATCTTATTTTGTTTTTCGTGGTCAGTTGCTTCAAGGGTTTTTTGCAATCCCAGGTCAACTTAGACTCGGTTTTGAAAGATTTCACAGTCTCTAGTACCAGCTAACCGCCTAAGGAAACATTTAGAAGATACATCAGATGACTGGAGGATGCGGAGTGACCTCCTATCAAACCTAAATGGTTGAAGACTGTATAAGGAGTGTTTTATGATTCAGTTTGCTAGATGAAAGATGTGACGAATTTTCTGATATGTGCCAATCAGGCGGGACTTGTCAAAACATGGAAAAGTAAAAGTAAAGATAAAGGGTAGCCAAAAGAAAAAATTAATAGAAAGATTTGTAGTGTCGCAATTTTTACTCGACACTTTGTAAGAAGTGGCCAGTAATGTTTACTTTCCAATCTATCTTTTTTTTGTCATAGTAAAAGTGTTAATTACAACAAAGATTTAATGCAAATATACACTTGAACATTTTTTTTTTCAAAAATTACGGCCATCTCCCCAAAACTTACTCCATAAACATTAGCATGTATTCAAAAGTGTTGTGTATGACCTAGGTTTTGATTTAACATTATCTTTAGTGAATTACAATGTGCCAAAAAAAATAAAAAAATAAAAGAAGAGTCAGAAATAAGTAGCTTTTAG
This sequence comes from Tillus elongatus, assembly GCA_964006375.1. Taxonomy (NCBI): domain Eukaryota; kingdom Metazoa; phylum Arthropoda; class Insecta; order Coleoptera; family Cleridae; genus Tillus; species Tillus elongatus. The sequence continues at coordinate 84,722,734 of OZ023266.1, forward strand.
TAAGTCAGGCTTTGGATTGTCGAAAACGTTTGGAGTGATCCAAGATTTTATTTTAGCCCAATCACACAGTTAATCACACAATACAGTCTGTAACCGGATGTCATAAGAAAAGACATTAAAATAAATAAGTAAAATAAAAGAAGCATATATCTTATATGTAATTATGCATTAAGGTTATTAGCAACGAACTACATTCTCGAAGTTGGTTAGTTTTTAATGTTTGCGTCTCGTAATGCAAATATTTTGATTACTATATATTTATAAGTAAACTTTTTTCGATATTCAAATATCTTAATGTCATATCAAACTGTGTATATTCCATATTTGTAAGTGGTCTAGAAAGTTTACTTTCTTAAATATTCACGACTCAAACCAGTCTTGATACTACTTATCAGCTATATAGTGTCACGTACAAAGTGTTATAACCATCTCAATATTAAAATTATGTTGCTATTAGAACAATTGAAATAAATTTGTTTAAGTAGATGATTTCTTGGACAGTGTTCTAGATAAATCTATAAATCTTACAACTAAAAGTTGCTGGACGGTTTGGTTTTTATAGTGGTTAAAATAAATCACAGAATTGTCGACGTATTTATCTAAATAGCACTATGAATTTATCTATGAAAACCAGTTAGATGGTTTCAATTAAAAATTTCTATCTAATAACACTCAGTTACAATAATAACCTAAATAAGCTTTTATAATTACACTACGATAATCAAATTAACTTTTTTGTTAGACATCGATGACATAACTAAAATATTAGATTTTAATCAATCAATTTCACTGAACTTGCAAAATAAACGTTCAATAATGGGTTGCGGTGACACTATGGAAACTATTCTATAGTAAACACAGACGTAGAGATTAATTGAGTGATTATTTAGTAATCTGAACCTAATGTATATTCAGACATCACATCCTACTTCAGGTTCAGCTGTTTTTAACAGATATTTTTCATTATTATTAAAATAGGTCAGATCTTCAGTAGGTGCTGCCAATGCTATAACCGGCAAGTTTATCGGCAATTCCTCTTCAGGGTCTTACCTGAATCTATTTTACTTTCTTTATAGCTTCCAAAATATTTTATAGAAGGCAGTCCCTTCTTTTTCAGAACACAATCTATGAATAGGTTCTTCGTCTATTTGTACTTCCTTCTTTGATAGCGGTTCCCTCTGGGTACGGTGTCCACTAATCTATCCTACTACCACCTTTACCTTAAGTCTGCTTCAGCCAGTGTCTCAGTTTTTAGTCTATATTGTACTGGTAAACTCGGTGTTAACACTGTACCCAATAGTTAACTATGAATTCAATTGCCCCTTTTGTTATTCCTGTTATTGGTTTGAGTTTGATAGAGGTAGTTTCAGATCTTTATATTGCTAGGCAACCTGATCTTTCATTGCCCATGCTCTGACACTCCAATTAGTTTCACTAAAATATACACAATTAGATAGTTAAGTGGACCGCCGCCTAAAAAGTAACCACTTTATCTCGCCAAGGCCAAGACAAGAGCGGACAGTGTGCTACGGAATTGTGCATTTGTGTATATAAACACCATTTAATGTTTTACTCACGCGTCAGTGTCAACGAGACAGCCGGATAACTTTAAGTGCCTGTTTTTGTCTAACAAACCTAATAGCCCCACTATGTCGCTGCCATTTTTCTTGTATGTATACCACACTTGCAAGACATGTGCGTTAAAATCCAAGCAATAATCATCGGCATACCTATTAATTTGGAAATCGCGCTTATACTTTATCGAGATCTACACAGTTGAGTTCCGTTGGGGTTGTTCAAATCTTTAATCGCCTATGATTATCAGTTAGAATGATGTTGCCTCTGCTTACATGACATATACAGGTGTACCATCGGTGTGAGGACGGAAGATAGCTCCTAACTCAGGCTATATTTTCAAATTCTGTTTTCTCGTGGCGATAGATGTTCCACGAGTGCACATTTTAAAATTATTTCCATTTATACCGGGTGTTAATATACAATGTTGCATCAAATTAATTTTTTTAATGGAACAGCCTATGTCTTATGGCATGTTTTAAAAGCCATATTGCTGGTGATTAAACTGATATCATATTGCTTTGGGTTATTTTCAACCGTTCACCAACTACAGGGAGTTAAATGTAAAAAAAAACTGGTCTATTTCAGACGTTTGTATATATCGGTATGTTTGAGATATTAATATCGGGTTTTGTCATAATAATTGTTTATTTTAGTGCGGATTGTGTTTATGCACGGTAATAATAACAACTTATTTTTTAATATACAGGGTACTGCTAAATTTTAAAATACTTTTTTTTTTCAAATGCAACACCATATATATTGTGACTTAATGAACATTCACTAAAAAGTACTGTAAGTGCTAATCAGATATGGGGATGGTAAAAGAATGTTTCAAGAATTGTACCATACCAAGTCAACAATTTAAATCCCAAACGTCCTACATTGTCCAACCCGATTGTGTCAAAAATATTACACAAATTTTCGGTACCTGGTTAAAAACCCAGACTAGTGAATACATTGCCAAAAACTTCAGTAAGAAAACCAAAGAAAGAACGCTAAAATTAAACAAAATCAAAACGTTGTCAACTGTGTGGTGTTTTCGTACGTCGCAACATTTTTAGGTGATAGTGTCATCAGATATAATTGTCGGTATTGGTCAAATAAATACTCCCCATTGGATGAAAGAAATTAACATGCAGTACCTTCAAAAGGTACACGTTTGGGCTCAAATAGCCAGATGTTGTATGACTGATCCCTTTTTGGTCGTATGACTGGTTCCCAGGAGGATACTCTTCTCATTACAATCGAGCTGCGAAAGACTATTTGGATGCAATTTTTACTCAAAGATGGACAGGGAGACGAGGTTCTATTGAGTGACCAGCATGGTCTCCGAATATGGATCCACTAGGCCACTTTCTACGGGGCTACATTAAAAGTTGAGTGTATACTAATAGGCCAACAATAACCCTTATTCAAGAATGGATAGGAAAACGAGGTTCTATTGAGTGACCAAAAAGGTATCCGAATATGCGTCCATCTCTCTATGGGGCTACATTAAAAGTTGTATACTAATAGATCAACATTTTTTAAAGGATCTGAACAGTAGAGTCCAGCAACAAATTGACAATGTTCCTAAATTCACAATGTTCCTGGAGAAGTTCTGTTAAATATTCTGTTATATATTCTGCAACATTTTAGACATAAAAAAGGCATAAAGACAAACAAAAAATATTGCCCTCGGTTATAATAATATTTTAGTTACCCCCTAAATATAAATTCAATTATTTTTGCCACCTTCTCCCATGTCCTCACTTACTTGCGTTTGTACTCTACGTTGGTATTATTGTAGATATTAAAAATGAACTTTCCAAATAAGAATGTCCGATGACACATATTTCTATGTTCTCTAAAAATGAAGAATAAAACCCTATTTAATATAATAATTTTTCAAAGTTGTATCTTGAGGCCAGCATATCCGTGTTTTTATACTATTTAGGCACACTGTAAGTATATGAAAATTATACACGAGATAAAGTTAACTATTCCCAAGTTTAGATGAACATTGTCTATGAGTAAAAGTACTAACCCTTTCCATAAGAGTTACAAAATGAACGTAATTATTTAATGCTTAGTGTTCTTGTGTTGTTTTATTTTTGTATTTATTAGTGAAATTTCTTAGATAAAATTCACTAATGGGGGGATCCTGCCTTTTGAATTAAAAAAAAAAGTCTTCAGATGAGCGCGATATAGGACCCCTAGAACCCATATCCGTGGTCAGTTTCAATTTTTATATCTATATATATATATATATATATATATATATATATATATATATATATATATATATATATATATATATATATATATATATATATATATATATATAACTAATAATTCAAAAAATAATAAACCAATTTTGATAAAATTTAGCACGTACCTTCCTTTTGTAAGTGGCTTGGACAAGTTCGTTAGCCAGGAAAATCGAACCAGGTTTTCCGGGAAAATTTTGGGTTTTCTATCCGATTTTTTTTAATCTCTATTATATATAAAAGCTATGGTAACCAAATTTGCTACGTAAGTTTACAATATCAAAAAAATAAATATATATAAACCAAAATTTATGTTTTTATGTTAAAAGAAAGAAAAGTTATAAAAAATATTTGGTGCCAGATCATTTCTATGAAAATTCACTACCATGACACACTTGCTGCGTCCAGACTTTTAGTAGTGGTCAAGAATAAAGCATCTGCCATGTGTCTTTTTAGTATTATGTCAATTGTATTAACTTAAAACTTCCAGAAAGTATATTAATACTTTAAATTGTCTGCTACTTATATAAATATCTGCATCTGTATAATAATTGTATAAAGAATATATTATAGCTCACTTATGTGCATAGGTATGAGTGATCATTTTATTTGCGACGCATTCAACAGATGGTACGATTAAATGCTAGGAATGCCTTTGCTATTGTATCTAGATGTGCTAATTGTATTTACAGAAAAAGGAACGTAGCATTGCTCCAGATTAATGCATAATAATTATTCACTTGCGTAGGAGATCAAACGTGTAACCGTTATGAAATAAATTATGCGAGATGTGATGTGCTATGAGGTTAAGAAAAAGTTCTGCAAAGATTTGATTAATCACTAAGAGTATATTTTTTATTTGATAGTTCATGAAGCGAAAAGACACTTGATATATCATTATCTATTCTCCCGTCGTTTGAAAACAGTCTTTTTAGTAACTAATTTTATCTTTTCAATAGCCAACTTATGACGTAAAAATCACATTTATAACGTTACCTATTTCTGAATGGTCACGTCAGCGTAAGTTTTTTTAAATGACAACTATATTTTTTTGCTGCTTTTCCATAGACATGCTTACTACCTAAATAATGACGAAACAAATTGGTACCTTACACAAGTTTTTTGTTGTTAAAAAAATAGCATTAATTAATTTGTAAATGAAAACGTAGATTTAATATAAAAATTATGGAATCAAGGAAAACAAATAACACATAGCGCAAATGTGTACATTGTTCTCCGGGTACCATTTGGCACTGACCGATACGAGTGTAAACATACTTTGTCCACGGCGCTCAAAAATGTCAGAAATAATTTCATCCACTTCAGCGCCAATTCTTCGCTGTAGCCCCTCCAAGTTATTTGGTGTGTCAAAAAAACTTTCGATTTTGAATAACCTCACGAAAAAAATCCAAGTGAGTCAAGTCTGGAGAAGGCGCTGGCCACTCAATTGCTCTTCGACGCCCTATCCATCTTTCAGGAAATGTAGCATCTAGATATCGATGGACGTCTACACAAAAGTGAGATGGCGCCTCGTCTTGTTGCAACTAAATATTTTGATGGGGCACATCTGCCTCGTGATTATTTGGAAAAAATACTGCCAGAGCTGGCTAAACTAAATCCAGTCGCAAGAAATTTAAATAACGTGCTGCTGTAAGATTTCCTTGAAAAGAGTAAGGCCCCAGAAATAGGTGACGTCTAAATGTAATTTTTACTTCATAAACTGGCAATTGAAATCATAAAATTAACCTGTACAAGTGTTTTTCTTGAAAAAATAAATAACGCCACACTATATATCACTACTATATATATATATATATATATATATATATATATATATATATATATATATATATATATATATATATATATATAATGTGCCTGAGTTTCTAAATTAAGGAAGGTGAAACGGTGTTAATACAATTGCACGTATTTTTAAACATGAGTAATTTTGTTTAAAAGAGTAAAAGCTACTTGAAACATGTGATCACATAAATGCCAGGAATGCATTCACTAACATAGCCGTCTAGTTATTTGATAAATATTTTATAATTGGTCAATTTTGGGGGCTACCCACATAGACGCCGCGGATCTAAATTGATGTACTTTGTAACAGGTTATTTTTACATGATTGTTTGCATACATACTAATTATAGAGTACTGGCAGCCAAATATTTTCCTGCAAAGAAGATCGGCTCGAGTTGAACCCAAAGGTGATATTGGGACGCGGGAGATAAAAATAGAATCATAATATTTACATTTTACCATGTTTTGGTTTAAAAATATGTATGAAATATTTTATGTTGCATTAAAAGAAGACTGTCTCAGTAAATTATCTACACAATTGAGAACTATAACTTTTGATTACTCTACAAAATTATATATGTTTTATCGTTTTTACAAGCCTAAAAGTTAGTGAATTTTCCCAGGAAAGATTCACTAATAAGGAGATCTCGACTTTTCTGCATGTGTTTAACAAAATCTATAAAATATTAAAAAGACAATGTTAATTTCATGGCGCAAAAATGTGAGGAAGTACGAGAAAAATTATTTTGAAAATTTTACAGTTTCTCTTCTGTAAATGTCAAAGTGGATATTTGAAACATGAAAATTAGTAATTTTTAAATAAAGCTTCCATAACTAATACGATTTGTGAATGTCGAGTATTGCCAGAAATGTATTTTAGACAGTTCTAGATTTATGTTTTAACTGTTACTTTTCTCCTTTGATTCAAATATTTTCAAAAAATGTATCTAAAGTAGAGCTTACATATTACAAATAAATAACTGAACGCTATTATGGAATATCTACGTTTTATTATACTTCACTTTGCATCCAAAAGTGCTCTGACAGTTGAGAGACTGGCACTTGAACGAAGAGACGTGGGTTCAAATCTCACTGGTGACTGATTTTTTTTACCTTTTCTTTGTCTTTGATTTAATTTTAACGTTACCTGATCAGATTATGTAATTCCAATAATTTTAGTTGGAACAATCACTAATGAGGAGATAAGGACTTTTGAGACTTTTAGTTCCATTTTAAGAGTAACTGTGGTTGCCCTTACTTGGTAAATCGTTCCATATTTAACTCAAACGTAGAGATTTTTTCCGTGACTTCAGAAGTTACTGAGTGTCGATTAGAACCTGTGATGAGCACTGTTAGTACACTTGAAAAACCCAAATCAACACAGCACATCTTTTTAAAGATTTGACGATCGTTTCACTTAGAAAGTTTGCGTCATCAGAGGATAAATAATTATAAACTACTTGCAGCTAAACATCGACATACCGAGAGGGTACATTTTCTATGCATTTTACTTTAATTGCCGGAGTTCCGTTAAACCTGCCAAGTTTTGGAGTATTTACTATATTAAAGAATGCATTAGGCAAAATTATAACGGAAGTTCAAAAACCTCGTCCGGCAATTAAAGTACAATGCACAGAACATTTGCCTGCGATTTCGTCTCCCTCTCAGTATAGGTTTTTACCTAAGACTGAGTATAAAAGGTGATAAGCACACTTGGAGAACCCAGTGCTCATCACAGGTTCCAAGCTTCACTAAAAAAGGCGATGTTTATTTGCAAGTAGTTGTAGAATTGTACATCCTCTGATGACTCTAACTTTATTAGTGAAACAATTGTTAGGTCTTTCAAAGGACGTGTTGTGGTGATTCGGATTCTCCGAGTGTAGATCAGACGTGTTTGTTTTTCTCTCTGCAACCGGTTTTGCTTTTTACAGCATCGCCAGGAACACACATATTGTCTCTGTGAAGCCATACAGAAAGTATCTGCTGCTGTATATACATTTTGAATATTTTGTAATTTATTTAATTTATTTTTATTAACGAGTTTTCAATTCAATTCGAATTTTTGTGTGAAAACTTATTCAAGGAAGTTTTGGTGGAATAGTTTTTTAACGGAATTTATCGAAAATAATGTTATAAATTTTTGTGCAAACAAATTATTTTAGGGAACTTTTTTTGAAATGCTTCGTGTAAAATTTTCTGCAAAAATAACAGTTTTATGCGAATTCTTGTGGAGTATTGTTTAAGCGGATTTTTGTAAACAATTTCCTTGGCAGGCCTCAATCTGCCTATTTCTCAAATCTTGCTGGAGACTATCTCCAGCTAAAAGCAAGTTTTCAAAATGAATTAATATAAATTATATTAAATTCTTTCTGTAATGTTAATAAGAACGAAAAAAGTTCGGGACGCAGCAAGTGCGTTTTAGTAGTGAATTTTCATAAAAATGTTTTTAATAGCAAATATGTGTGTTTTTTTTCAGAAAGCAGGCATCAAATTTGATTACCAGTATAACCTATATAGTAAAAACAATATGGCATGTTTCATCAAAATAACTTTATTGTTTGAAAACGTACAAAAATTTCCGAAAGTAAACTTAGAGTGTTACCGAAAAAATCTGTTTCTTGGTCAACCTTATAGGTTAATAGCAAATTGAGCTTTTCAAATATGAAACATTTAATCAAAATTCGCTACCATAACGCACTTGCTGCGTCCAGAATTGCTTTACTTACAAACATGCATTATATTTCGATGGAAAATGCAAAAACATAAGGCATTTTCGACAAAAAAAAATTTTTTGTATCACCAAAGACTTATGGGCCACCCTGTGATTGTAGAAATATTTTTTTAAGATGTAGCTCAAGACACCCTATAATTAATGTATACAATTTTTCATCCTCTGATGACGCTACCTTGTTAGTGAAACGATCGCCAGGTCTTTTAAAATGTGTTGTGGTGATTTGGGTTCTCCAAGTGTACTTGAAACTATATTATGTTATAAAATTAGATTTTAGCGATACTAACCATCCCCTATCCAAAAGCGGACATGCCTTGCAAATAAAAAGAAACACACACACACACACACACACACACACACACACACACACACACACACACATATATATATATATATATATATATATATATATATATATATATATATATATATATATATATATATATATATATATATATATATATATATATATATATATATATATATATATATATGTGTGTGTGTGTGTGTCTGTGAGTCTATGTTCAGATCTTTACCAACCGCAAAAAAGTGACATAAAAATTGTGTTGTGAATTAATATGTAAAAGTTTGTCATTCCTTTGTGTCTGTAAAATTGCAATTCTGTAGCTATACAAGTACACTTTTGAATTGTTGATCGTGTCAGATAATTAAATGCTCCGCTACAAATTTAAATTGGGGCGCTTATAAAATACAGCAAACTGTTTCTTATACTTAACAGGTCGTGTAATGAAAGTAACTGTATAAGGTATCGCGAATTACGGTTTTGATTTCTGAAAAATGATCCTTCAACATAGACCTCAGTATATCAAAAGTCGCTGTGTAGTGTCCCATTTATGTCTTGTACAGCCTTGTACGCTTCTTATTACAAAGTGTTAAACCACCACATTGCAAGTCTGTTCATTGCTTGAGTTCAAAGGATATGCTTATAAGGAAATAGCAAACATTACTGCTCACAATTTAGATACAATCTGTCTTCTACACGTTTAGCATCCAGTCTTTGATAATAAATTAGGTTTCTCTGGCACCCGTAACATTTGTAAGCTGTGCTAAATAGAATAGGGATTTCGTGAGGCTATTATTTGGCTTTGTTGTCAGCTTTGTAGGTCTGTTTGTCTTCTTGGCGTAAACAGGTGACCCGTAAACGCAGCCGTATTGTATGGGTCATTTAAGGAATTCGGGCGTCTTTATACTATAATTCGAATAGCTGTTGTTATTTAATTAGACTTTATAAAAGTCTGCAAAGAAACGTAAACTAGCAGCCTGGCAGTAGCTGATGGTGTGTGGATATGATAATAATAATAACTTTTGTTTCATTTTTGACACATAACCAGTACATAAATTTTAAGAAATATGATATTACTTCTAAAAGAATAATATATATCACACTAAAACAAAGCTTTTAACAATGCAAGATATTACTCTTGCAGTCGTATATTTTGCCACTGGTCTTTCACAAACTATACCTAGTTTGTATCACAAACAGCGATATGTACAAACTTATTAAACAAAATGTATACATACATACATACATATATATATATATATATATATATATATATATATATATATATATATATATATATATATATATATATATATATATATATATATATATATATATACATATCACTATATACATACTAGTACTCCACCCATTGAGAGCAAATCCAGCCTAATCCAACCCACCTTACCACTGCATGATAGTAAATGCCAAATCTAATTCACAAATGCCGACTGGCATTACAACGCCAACACATAAGATATTACACCAAAGCATTCCTACGTAGCCTGTTTAGAAGACCGATTGCTCATAGATAATTCTCTGGCCTCAACAGGGAGCCTCTTGTAGAATTGAGCCACACTGAACGTAAACCAGCCTTCAAATAAGGCTGCTTAATGTAACGGTGGGGCCACCGTTAACCGATGTCTCAAATTCATGGTGTGTACGTCTGTCTTAGGTCTTAATTTGTGGCGCAGTTAGAGAGGTTTGTTGGATTCAGTGATGCGTAAAAACAGTGATATTCAAACATCCACTAGACCTAAAAGTAGCTGATATACTGTATATGTTCTTATCCCATAAGTAAGCCTAATCCTATTAGTTCTGCATCCTCTGAATTTTTTAAACTTCAGAGGAACGTAGACAAGGGCGGTAGACATATAGGTATTAATTATTTTTTAAACTGAACACTACCTAATCACACAGCAAGTGTGTACTTTTTCGATTTAAATAATGCCTGTAGTAATATACTTTTTAATAATCCTTGAAAATGCGAGTACAATGCCTCATGATCTTCAGTTTTCATATTGCAATCCAGAAGCAATCCCAGAATTTTACCACTGAAGAAGCAGTCGCATGCCATTTATTTGCACATAAAAAAATTGGAAGTTGTGGGGTTGGTTAACCTTCCTACCACCAGATTCTTTAAGGATAACGTTACTGTCAGTGGGTACATTACTTGCCTAATGTGGCAAGATTATTTGAGAACGGCGTCATTACTGGTTAGTGCAGTACCCGCATAATGTGGCAAGATTCTTTTAGGATGGCGCTACTGTGAGTGAGTACAGAACTTGCCTAATATGGCAAGATCATTAAATGATGATTATACTGTCATTGTGTCCTTCTCTAAGATTGTAAGATTTTTTCAGAAAGGTACTCCTGTGGCTAAGTACAGTATTTTCTTGATGCGACACGGGTATTTAAGCTGACGTGACTCTTTGTAAGTCTTTCATACCTCACTTATTTTTGCAAGCTTTTCTTTGCATGGTGTTTTAATCAGTTGACGTCAATTAAGTAAAAACTATTTCTGAGATCTTACTAAATTCAAATTTGAAATCAGAATTTTTTTGTGTCCCTATACTGATGAGCAGTCTGACTGGCTTGTGCGTTTTTTATTTTTGATTTCATTTACTGTGATATAACTAGTTTTTTCCGAGATTAAAATCTATATCATTTAAAGAGTGTGATAGGTTTACACTATTATATAGCTTATACTAAAAGTATGCCTTTTTGCAGTTTTGATCTTCTAACTAAATTACATATCTGCTTGTAGTAAATAAAAGTACGTTGATTACTCCTTTATGCAGCTATATAAAGCGCAAAGAAGAGTATGTAGTCTAGTATCAACTTATTTCACATTATTCCTCTTAGACTTACAAAGGAAGACAAAAGAATATTAAAAGTGCATAAACCCGCATCAGTCTATCATAGCTTGCCCAACATTGACTGTACTACAAGATTACAAAACACCCAGTGAGCTCGAAGGAAACAAACAGTCGATAAAAAATCCGTGAATGATTCACTAAATAACGGAAGAGGTACAGCATCAGACGTACCAAATTAAGTAGTAGTTTTGCGGGACAGTCTATGTGTTTAGTATGGGTTGAGCTTTGATATGTAATGATTGTCTTATTGCCGGGCTTACAGGTGTGATTTTGAAAGGGCAAGCCTTGTGTTACTTCCTTAGTTCTCTAAATCATAGCATAATTATAATAAGCCCGTCAGGATAAGTCGATTAATTATAATAATAATATAATAAGAATAACACCACAGCAGTAAACAAAGCGAGACCCTAAAATTTTTTACGAGAGGAGCGTACACACACACACACTCACATGGAAGTAAAATTTGGATGCAGCAAGTGTGTTATGGTAGCAATTTTTCATAAAAATATAGCAAATGATCGAAATTTTGCTTAAAAAAGCTTATACCTTTTTTCTTATAGACTCGAGATCTGCATTATGGCATATAAAATCCTGCGTCCTGAAATTGGTTGCAATAGCTTTGTTATTTTCAGAGACACAAACATTTTCCAAAACAAAAACACAACAATTTTCTGGTTAACGAACCTATTCAAGCATTTATAAAGGAAAGCTACTTACCAAATTTCATTAAAATTGGCCTATAGCTCCTAGTTTGCACTCATTTGAGGAATTTTTGTCAAAATTGAAGTCACAGCCTCTCATTACCATTTTTTTAATACAAAATTCTCTAAATAGGATACGATTCAAAACTCTTCAGAAGCTATCAATTCCATATTCGAGACAAAAAAACTGACAACTTGGGCTACTCGGCCTGTCATTTTTTTTCTTAGTTTTGAATATCCTAGACGTGCGTTTTTTTCAGATCTATTGACGTTTATATACGTATTTATGTAAACAGTTTGGTTATGAGTTGGTTGGCGTGGGAAATGGAAACAATTGTTTTGGGAAAATTTTCGTCAAGAAAACTTTTATATATATTATTAAAATTTTGTACACAAGTTGACTTGATAGAGTATCAAAACTCAAGTTCCTATCTTTAAGACACATTGAGGTATAGGCAGGAAATTTCGCTTCAGAGCGCCCAATCAAAGCACTAGTCTAAAATGTTTTGAAAGATAAACCAGACTTATTACATTCTAGATAACAAAAATAAACGTTTATTGCCAGCAGGTTTGAAAGTACAATAAATGTTTAATGAATTAAAAAAATTGAAATAATGGTGTTGAATTTCAGAGGGGCTTTACAACATAGCCATCATTTGCATCAATAAATTATTTAAAAGTAAAGAAGTTGGTATGTTTAGCTAAAGAATATTGTAAAAACAATAAAATAAATAAATACAAATAAAACTAAAGGCCTCGGTGGTCCAGGGGTAAGAAATTATGCATCTGAACCGAAGAGTACTGGGTTCGATTCCCAGGGTTTCCCTTTTATTTTTTTAGTATATACTGTAAAATAACATTAACCGAGTTTGTGACATTGTATTTGAGCAAGTTGAATGTCTGCACGTTTCGCCCTTGGGAGGGGCGTAAATCCGTTGGTCCTGTGTCCATGCGATGTTGGGCAGGTTAAAGATCCCTACACTCCCTACAAAAAGGCAGATGGTCGTCAAAGTTTCCAGGATAGTGAAGTAAAACTAGTCCCAGGCGTCGGTGATTGGCCATAGTGGAAATAGATCGACGTTAAAAAAAATAACATTAATAGAAAAATTTGTAGTTTTTAAAGTTTTTTGGGTAGACTTTCACGTCCCAGCTCTTAGCAATGAAGATATTTTATCAGCCCACTTCTATAACTAATAATCAGAACTGGCATTGAGGACTATTTTCAGTAATTGCCAATTTGTTTAGGAAAATAAATTGTTCAATTCGAAATGGCTCTATTATTACCATTCATTTTTCTCCTAGTTTAAATATCGAATATTTAATTTTTACTTTATCCAACAAAACAATGATCGAATAAACGGGGAAAGAGTTTCAGGGCATGCACAGTATTGCTCAGTGAGTACACAAAACAATACTAACCATGCTTTGCAATTGCATAATAATTAAGAATATGACTGACAAACGGATAGCTAATCTCAAAGGTCAACAACTTAAACAAGTACATATGAATTTCTCCGTACGTATACGTATTACAGATGATGGCAAGTGTAGGAAAATACTGTAAATGAGGATCGCTAGAGCACAGCAGGCATTCAATAGACAAGACTTTTTTCTTATCCATATATATTTTAAACTGAGGAAGAATTTGATCAAGTCATACGTATAGATTCATATAATGTATGGGGCGGAAAGCAGGACGTGAAGTAAGTATAAGATTTTAAAATTTGGACATGGAGTAAAACAGCAAATACAAGGTTCACTGATACAAGGTTAATAAAAGTGTGCTAAAAGAGGTGAAAGAAGGAATATGCTGAAAGAATATAGGAACATGTGGGAAATATTGTTGTACCTATTCTGAAACCTAGTAACTTTCTGACAATATTGTTTGAAGACACATATATGCAAAAGAATTAGAGGTAGACCACAGGAAAACTTCTGGAAAAATTCGCCCAATTGATGAAGAACAGAAACTACATATAATGAAACTAAGGAGCTTCTAGAAACAGTCAGTGTTGCGACAAAAAGTTGACATCGCATTAGACTGTGGTGTATTGCGCGGAAAATAAACAGCGTATATTTCATGCTTAACGTAACGTTTCGTTTCTTAGATAATAACTTTAAATTTTTAGGTTGGCAACACCGCAAAGCTAATCATCAAGACACGCATATTATTCACGCATGTCCTGAGCTTTCAAAGGTTTATTTGATCGAATGTTGTACTACAGTTGAATAGGTTTTGTATTTATTAGAAGGAATATAAGAATCGCAAGCATGACATGATTCATTCTATCATTAACATTGCTTGCAGAAATGAGCACCTAGGGGCATAAATTGATGTCGCTTTGCACACTAAAGCTTCAGCATTAATCGCTCTGCAGGCGGTTTTCCGCTCTTCCCGTTAGTTTAGAAAGAAACTGCTGGGAACTGTGGATTTATTGAATGTCTCAGATGTGCGGAACATTATATCTAACTAAACTTGAGTGCTATGTAATGGAAATTGATGATGCAGTTTTAAACAGAACTCACCAATCATGTGATTCTATGATAAATACAATCTTTTTTGTACTTTAACGTCGGTCGATTTCCGCGACTATGGCCAATCACCGACGCCATGGATCAGTTTCACCTCACTATCCTGGAAAATTTACGGAACCCCTGCCTTTTTGTAAGAAGGGTTGATATCTGTTACGTGCCCAACATTGCATGGACACTGGACCGACGGATAGACGCCCCTTTCGAAGGGCGGAACGTGCAGACACTCAACTTGCTCAAATACAACGCCATCACATCGTTTAATGTTAAATGAAAGGCGAACTCCTGGCATAAAATACAATAAAGGACTTTTCAACTAACTAACTGGGTGCATTAAGATTAATAAACAACATTATGGCAAACAAATAAAACACTTTTGTCGAGCTAACCAATTTTAAATTAAAACGGAAAATAGGAAAATGTTTTCGTGTTGCTGTTCACATTATCTCTGGTGCACCGATGAATCTAAGACACCACTTGATCCTGAATCCAGGGTTTATAAAATACGACCAAAATTTAGGTAAATATAGGTAAATGGCAGTTTGTTACCGCACCAGCAGGTTGTTTTCAGGAGCTATTTAAGCAAGGAAGCATTTAAGCAGTAGGAAATTTAGCGGTAGAATAATAACCTCAACAAACTTTAAAAATCGTAACAAAGTTGAACCTTCACAGCACTGACAAAAAGGTGGGTTCACGCAAATCGCACATAAGATTTGTATTTGGTGGGATGCCTCAGGAATCGGTTCTCAGGCCTATTCCCTTAATGTATGCTTCGGATATACTCAGATCACTGAAGGCCAGTAGCGCAACATATGCGGACGATACTAAAATATGTTGCTTTCCAGTTATCGATGGCCACACACTGCAGAAAGGCTTGGACTTTGTCAATGAATGGAGTGCCGTATGGGAAATCCCTCTGAGTTTGGAAAAGTGTGGTGTGCTTCGCATGGGGACGAAAAATCCCAAACCCTCCTACTTTGTCGGCAGTCAACAGGTCAACAGAGTTTCCGCTCAGTCTGAACTTAGCATGATCATCTCGCCCAATTTGACAATTTTCCGTGGACTCCAAAAACTCCAATAGCGTGCTCTACCTTTTTAAGGAAGGTATTCCTGCATCCTGATCCTTAGTTCACCAACAAGTTCTATTCAACGTATGTGAGACCCCATCTGGAATTAGGAGTTCCAGCCTGGACAGCGATACTGATTTGAGATATGAAATCACTCAACAGAGTCCAACATAACGTTTCAGGATGACCTAGTGGATTCAACGCTCTGACCTATGAACAACGCCTTCACCTGATAAATATTCAACTTCTGGAAT
Organism: Tillus elongatus; assembly: GCA_964006375.1. NCBI lineage: Eukaryota > Metazoa > Arthropoda > Insecta > Coleoptera > Cleridae > Tillus > Tillus elongatus. The sequence continues at coordinate 84,738,832 of OZ023266.1, forward strand.
ATAGACGAAGGAGAGCTGATTTGATACAGATGTTTAGTGTCACGCATGACCATCCGATGCAGCATTATCTGTGATATGTGTTCCGGACTCCGGAGGCACAGCCTTAAGTAGAATAAAGAAAAATTTAGAACATCTCATAGTCTGAATTTCTTTGCTAACAGTGCATTCGGTGACTGGAGCTCTCTGCCGGAGGATGTGGTAATTGCTGTGAATGTGAGTATGTTCAAGAGCAGCCTTGATTCGTTAAGCTTTTTCAACTGAATCCATAATAAACTTGTTCACATATTTATTTGATTTCACGCTTTGTTTTTTCTTGTTCATCTATTTAGTCACAATAATAACTTCGCAATCTGTAGCAAAGTTTTAGTTCTTGTATATTTACAGTATAGGCTTCTGGCCTCTGTATTAAATCTGTATTGATAATAATAATAATAATAATAATAATAATAATAATAATAATAATAATAATAATAATAATAATAATAATAATAATAATAATAATAATAATAATAATAATAATAATAATAATAATAATAATAATAATAATAATAATAATAATAATAATAATAATAATAATAATAATAATAATAATAATAATAGGACGTTGCCATGCAATATTATAGTAAGTAAAAAGTAAAAAGATAAACTTGCTTGAAACTCAACATAAAAACATTCCAGAAACTCATTATTTTTTAAAACTGCCCTATGAAAATCCACTACCATAATGCACCTGCTGCGTCTAGACTTTTATGCAAATCATGTCTCATCGCGAGCCAGTTCTGTCTACGAAAATTCACTTCAGCTAAGTTACTTGTACATTTATACAGCTTGCATAAAAGAAAATCATTTATTGGCCCATAAGTGTATGATTTGTGTTGATTTTGATGTAATTTACGAAAACAATTAATTTGGTTGGTTTAATATATAAATTCGAAAGGTTAATGGAAAAGCGATGCCTGCATATATTTGCTTTATATGAATGTATTCTACTTGCGGTATTACCGGGAACCTTATAAAGTATGTCAGGCATTCGGTATAAATGTTTTTATTGGCGCCATTTAATTACATATACCACAAACGCATAATCGAGTTGTAATCTTTACTGCTAATCGTAATGATAATCATACCGCGAATTCTTTTTTCTGTTGCTTCTCAATACGGCGAAAGTTTTTGTGTGTTGTGACTGAAACTAATTTAAATTTGACATATTGTAATATCGCGAAATATACAGGCCTGGCATGTCGAGCGTACATTTGAAAAATATCAAAAATTAACTTCATTATGAGTTGCACAATATGACATATATTGTTTGGACATTTGCAAATTTAATAAAAGTTTGGACGCAGCAAGTGCGTTATGGTAGTGATATTCCGTTAAAATGTTTTTAATAGCAGATATGTCTTGCTTTTTAAAGCAGGCATCACATTTGATTACGAGTATATCCCATATAGAAGAAACAATGTGCCATGTTTTATCAAAATAACTTTATTTGTTTGAAAATGTGGAAACGTTTTCCGAAAATAAACTTAAAATGTTTCTGAATAACTGGCTCTTTGGCCAACAAACTTTAGGTTAACAGCAAATTAAGCTATTGAAATTTGAAGCATTTAATGGAAGCTCACTACCATTACGCACTTGCTGCATCCCGAATTTCTTTTCTTACAAGCATGCATTATATTTCAATGGAAAATGCAAAAATGCAATAATATAAGGTGTGTTCGATGAATAAATTTCGTATCACCAACGATTTATGGACCAGCTTGTGACTGTAAAAATAATTTTAAAAGGTGAACCTTAAGACATACTGTAATTAACGTATACAATTTTTTCTCCTATATTGTGTAATAACGGATATACGTATTGAACTTTACGCAGAAATGCGTCACCCTGTATATATGAAAACAGATAAAATCTGAAACTAACCCCGAATTTGGGTTCTAGGGGGCCTAGACGGCGCTCATTTGAAGAAATCTTTAGAATTTGTGGCCTCTTAACGAATTTTTTCGACGGAAATTCGCTAAAAATTCTAGACTATTAAACGATAAACTCTATAACAAGATTACTACAAAAGCATCAGATAGAGGGTCTATTTCAAATGAAGTTTCTGCAAATATTTTAGTAAAATGAAGGAATGACGGTTGATGCTGAAACTTAATGGTTTATAAAACACTCTTGTTGCTACATTTTTACCACGTCACTTACATTCGTTTCAGGTTCTTTGCCTAAATGTTGCCAATTTTGACGTTTTAAGAGGAAAATCTTACTTTTCACGTACACATCTCAATTTTGGGACATGGTTTACTTTTAGTGAATTTTCTTAAAAAAATTCAGTAACGAGGATTTCTAGACTTTTGATTTTTGAAAAAATTTCTTAAAATGAACTAGCCTCCCTGGAACCCACATCCAAGGTCAGCTTAAATTTTTATATCTTTATCTGTATATATATATATATATATATATATATATATATATATATATATATATATATATATATATATATATATGCTTATATGTATTACATCGATAACTCAAAAAATAATGGGCCGATATCGATAGTTTGGTGGGTAGCTTCCTTTTGCAAATAGCTTGGACAATTTCGTTAGCCAGTAAAATCGGCCCAGTTTTTCTGGGAAGACGTTGTGTTTTTTTTTTGGAAAATTTTTATATTTCCGGAAATAACAAAATTGGGGCAAACCAATTTGGGACACGGGTTAATGTTACAAAAAGTAAACTATGTACCAAAATTTAGATCGACAGGGTGAAAGAAAAAAGTTATAGACATTTAAAATATTTTTTGAAGTGCCAGTGATCACCAGATAAACGTACAAAACCAACATATTTTGTGTGGATAACAAAATCTATTGGATGCTACAGACAGACTAAGTTTTTTGGCGCAAAAAGGTCAAGAAATTACAGAAAAAGTACTTGGAACATTTGATAACTTTTCCTCTTAAAACGTCATGCCAAAGATTTGAAACATCAAACTTGGCAACTTTTAGGCAAAGAACTTAAAGTTAATACGGGCTGTGTATAGAAAATGTCGCAATTATTGGATTTTTAAAGTCATTAGGTCTCAGTTACAAAGATCATTGTCCTTCATTTTACTAAAATGTTGCCAGGAAATTCATTTCAAATGGAACCTTTCTTTGATGCTTGTAGTTTTAGTTATAGAGTTATGCTTTATTTCTCTATAATTTTTAGCAAATTTTCGTAGAAGAAATTCGCTAATGAGGAGACCGTGACCCATATACGAGAAACAATAGTATATGTTACTTATAGGGTATCTTGAGCTGAATCTTATATAAATTATTTCGACAATCACAGGTGGCACATAAGTGGTTGTCGATAAAAATTTTCTCTTTCAAATCGAACACCCCTTATATTATTGCATTTTTGCATTTTCAATCAAATTGTAATGCATGTTTTTTTTAGAGTTATTTCAATTGTTTTGCAACTTTTCACATTTTTGGCACATATCAAAAATTGTGATACGGCGTTTATCAAAAAAAATCGGAGTCTAATGCAAATGACACAATTTATATTATTCCATGAAAAAAATCTAGATCTCGTATACGGAGCACTCTCAAATAGTGACTGAAATAAAAAAAATCAAACTGTCGTAAGTCAATTGTTTCAAATATAACAGACTGTATTATGTGTTTCAGAAGTGGAGGGCATAATAATCAATGTTTAACAAGTTATTTTTAAAAAAATGATTTAGGATTTTCGTGAAAAAATTGCTTGTAAATTTTCATACAAAAAACTTTTTTGGAAGTTTTGTTGGGAAGCTTATTTGATGAAATATGGTACATAATTTCAACTATATAGGTCAATATGGGTTATACTGGTAACCAAATTTGATGCCTGCTGTCATTAAAAAAGACATATTTGCCATAAATAACGTTTTTATGAAAATCTACTACCATAACGCACCTGCTGCGTCCAGACTTTTTATAAGATAAACCCGCGTACCAGATTTGGTTTCCATAACTTTGTGATTTCTGGACATATGAAAATTTTCCGAAAGAAAACAAACTTTTCCAGGAAAAGCCGGGCTCATTTTCCTGGCTAACGAACTTATCCAAGCCACTTGAAAAAGAACGGTATTCCCTTAATTTGATTAAAATTGGCCTCAAAATTCAAAAGTCAGGATCTCCCTATCAGTAAATTATTTAAAGAAAATTCACTAGAAACGTGTGGATTCCTTTAGATTCTGACGAAATAAGTAGGGCGGTAGGAAGGTGATAGTCGACGTCACAGTCACTCGCAGCTTTGAATGTCACCGTCAACTACCCATTGCTTTACTTTGAAGTAGCTGCTTCGCTACTTCGCTTCCGCTTTAAATGAATTTTGCGGGCTTAGGACTTCGCTTGAACACACCAGTGGATACGTGATATTACGTATCTTATACTTCTACCATTTATTTGATTTAAAGCGAAGAAATAATATAATTTTCATGACCTTAACTTATGGATTAATCTTTATTTGGTTGTTGCGCTGATACCAAATATAGGTACTGACTTTCCAAAAAATCCGAACATCCACTAAGGGTCGACCAATTTCAACGAAATTTTCTGCACTGGTTTGTCTCTGATATGTAGCGATAACAATATGGGCGAAAATTTTAATAGGTGTACACGTCTTTAATTTTGTTTTATCAAAAAATTACCTCTTTAAATGTACTTCTTCAGTTTAAAATAATACTTCGTAAAGGCTTCTAATCATATTATTAAGTAACTAAGTCATTATGCCTAGGCGTCGTTTGCAGAACAATCACAATTATTTAAGTGAAGTCGAAAGGAGGCGCAATGTTAGTATGCGCGAAGTCGGTTTTTCAATCAGTCAAATTTCCGACCGCAGTGTGTCGACAGTATTACGGTGTTAGTCCAGGTGGTCTGAAGAAGGATTCCGTAACCTTCGTGATGGATCCGAACCACCTTGAGCACACTCAGCACAGGAAGTTTGTAATTTGAGAATTACGGCTTTACAACACGGTCGATTCTTGAGCACACTCAGCACAGGAAGTTTGTAATTTGAGAATTACGGCTTTACAACACGGTCGATTCTAAATGGCTAGTTGGGAGTTTTACAACAAGGAGTCGCTATGGAAACGATATATCGCAGATAACGCGCTTTTGGCTTCGCTCGTCTAAGCCACTTTATGTCTCCCACTCACACTTCGACATCGTGCTACTCGACTTGAGTGGTGTAACCGCATATCAAACTGCGATGGTGAATGGATCGTGTTGTGTTCTCTGACGAGTCCCGATTCTGTATTTCGGTCCACAATGGTCACAGAAGAGTAAAACGATTACGTGGGAAACGCAAAAATGTTGAATTTGCTGTGGATCGGCTACGGCCCTCACACGGGGGTGATGGTATGGGGTGCGATAACATTCGGTAGTAGGTCGCCTCTAGTTTTCTGACAGAAATTTAAATGCATGATTACATACGAAACGTTTTGCAGCCTGTGCACTGCCAAACCTACGAGGGTTAATTCAACCCCTTTTCCAACAAGACAACGCACGTACTCATACAGCAAGGGTTACTACAAAGCGCTCACAAGAAAATAACGTTACTCTGCTTCCATGACCTTCGCGCTTCCCGAAATTGTCATCAATCTAACACATGTATGGGATATGATTGACAATCGACTGGATAATTTACCCCAACCACCAAATAACCTAGTTGACCCTCGTCACCGAATTCAATAAGCCAGAAAGTATATTCCGCAGGACACCATAAAGCATTTAATTTCAAGCATGCCTCAAAGAGTTATCCATGCATAAGGAACCACGGCGGACCCACTCATTTTAAATAGTTTTTGTTATTTTTTAATATTTTAGTATGAAAAATATTTTTGCGTCTGATAAAACAAATATTATGTATAAATTTTAATAAAATTTATAAACTCTTAGTGGGTATTTTTGTGAAAGTCAGTATATGTGTCTCAAAGTTTTATTTTTACTCCTAAGTCAATTCTTGTCACAGTGTTCTTGCCACATCAGGACTTTCTAGGCGATTCACTGTATTATTACTTTCTGAAATCACATGAGACAATTAATTATGAAAATTTGTGTATTAACGTTGTTTTCTGAACATATTTCTTAATTTTTACAACACGTATATCATTGACCTTATAAATATGTTCACCAATACAACATGTGAGTTATTTTAAGGTACATCTATTTATTTATAAGAACATTTTTTTGTCAATTATGTTTTTAATTAGGGACGAAAAAAGTCAAGTTGAAATACTCTATTAATCATGACCATGATTTCCAAAACAGTTTAACAATAACTCCATCGATTAACAGTGACAGTGGCAAAAATTTATTCTGTTATGTTCTTGACCATTATCTTTTTTCTTACACAACAATAATAGCCTTTAACTTTGGGAGGTATCACTTCAGGATTTAATGTTTTCCTAGCAAACGAACGTATCACGTAAAAAGGAACTCACTGAAACATTTACCACATCTATATAAATAAAAATTAAATGCTGTTCGTAGGTAAGCGTATCACTTGAAAACGGCCGTATCGATTTGGTTAATTTTATTTTACACATGGTTGTAATAGCCCGAATCAGATTTTTAGGCAAAGAAAAATTGGGAAAGTTGCTCCGAGAATTCAAAATTTCGGAAAGCTTTTTCTCCGATTTATTTCGCTACGTGCGCAAATGTCGTTTTATATATTGAAATTTGGACAGAACAACGTCTGTTGAGTCAACAATTATTATATTAAAAAATCGGGATGCAGCAAGTGTGTTATGGTAGCGAACACAAAAATTTCAACGCACCTTGGTTTCGGGTCCTAGGGGCCCAAATTCGGGCTCACTTGAAAAAATGTTTTAAAAAACTCTCCATCGATATCTCTATATAAGCGAATTTTTTTAAATAAAAATGCGCTAATAGCATGGATTATTATTATTACTATTATTAGTATTATTATTACTATTGTTAATATTATTTTCGGTTGGTGCACTTTTTATAGGTTTGCAGGTCAGACTGTATATTGGTTATTATTATTATTATTATTATCGACTTTAGCGTGAAGGGCTCTCACACTTCCCCAAAGGGGAACACTAACTGATCCTAGGTATCTTAGATACCAAAGGGACAGAGCTTTTGGAATGTTGCACTACACTGTAATCACTTTTAAATATACACTTTATTTGTTTGCTGTACTTTTTGTGATTTTTTGTTGGCATGCTGATGATGAATCAGGACGGTTCGAAACTGCAGTCCACGTAAACCGATAAAAAAATCACAAAGAGTACAGCAAACAAATAAAGTATATATATATATATATATATATATATATATATATATATATATATATATATATATATATATATATATATATATATATATATATATATATATATATATATATATATTATTACTATTATTATTATTATCAGATATTTAAGAAGTTCCAATTTTCGCTCATTTGTCAAGATTTTGTCGTTACCTTTGTAATCCCTTTGTAATTACATTTTTCAGACCAGGCAATCGTTTCGCTAACAAAGTAAGTGTCATCAGAGGGATGAATAAACTAAGACAATAAAAAATAGAACACTAATTTATATGTTAGTTGACAAGCAATTGCGAACAGTGATTTTTACGAACGTACACACAGGCAAACCTCCCCACTGTGTAGTCCAACATACCTGTAACTACATCACCTGTTTTTGTAAAGCCGCTTGTCGTTATTTAATATTTCCTTCTAAGAAAATGATCAAGATAGCAATTCGAAGAATTTACTATTCACAGGGTTGGACCTGCTGTAATAATCTAAAATTTTTTATTCAAATTTCTATCGATACATATACTTTCTTTCATATGCATCGCGATTGCTTTACGCTTTTGATTATCTCAAAATTTTATTCATCTACATGGTGATTATTATCCCAAATATGCTGAGCAATCATCACTTATCAATAGTGCCATATATCAGTTGCGGTAAATGTTCTTTAAATCAAGTTACAGTAAATCTTTTAGTTTGCGCAACATATTTAGGTTCACAATCCTTCCACCCTATTTCATAGACTCCCGACATTTCTTTGGATTACCTAGCAAATTTGTTAATGATTTTTTTGTATAAAATGTTACCTGTAAATTGTCTTTTTAAATGGTGCTATTAAAACCTCGCGTGATTTGCGGTTCAAATGGTAAAGAGAAGACAGTTTTATCTGTTTTCTCTTTTCCGAAAGTCGTAGATTTCGCTATCATTTTCTTTGTTTTAATAGGAATATTAAATAACGACACGCAGTTTTACAAAATCAGGTTATGGAGGATCCAAGTCACCACATCACATTTAAAAAAACCTGACGATCATTTAACAAATCAAGTTAGCATCATCAGAGGATGAACAAATTCAAAATATTTGACAACTTCATCTGTGTTTATATTATGTGCAGTACTCGGCTTAGACGCTTGAGCGTGGTTCAAACAAAGAAACCTTCACTGCTTATTTACCGGAAATTCCCTCTACCCGAAATAAATTATCTTCATTACCACGCTCTTTGTCGCCACCTCTCGTAAAGTGGTCAATCAATAAACTGGCCATAGGCGCCGGTACCTAATTCCCAGAACTTTTACTACTGTATGTAGTAAGATATATATATATATATATATATATATATATATATATATATATATATATATATATATATATATATATATATATATATATATATATATATATATATACAGGGACTTTCTAATAAACAGTCGGGGGCTTATCTGTAGACCTTCGTAGAGGACGCTGTTCGCAATTGCTTGTCAACTAACATATAAATACGAGTTCTAGTTTTTATTCGTTTAGCTTATTCATCCCTTCGATGACGCTTACTTTGTAGTGAAGCCTTACTACTAGTGAATTTTCTATACTAAAGTTCTCAAAAAGGAAGACCTCAGTACTCACATTGTACCATTAAAAGTGAATATCTAGAAATTTTAAATACGTTATGTAAAATAATTTGCACCTGATGTAGATGACATAATATACATTGTAAAGTTGAGATAAATAAATAAAATTTAAAATATAGGTTATTTATTAATATAAGCAAAGTGACACCCACTTTCGGGAAGGTCAGAAGTTCAAGAAAATTGAAAATATTTTAGTTGATTTTGTAACGTAGAAAACTTAAAATTTACTAGCTTTGTGTAAATGTCTAACAGACAGCTAATGTTATTCCTGTATAATTTTCATTGATACAATAATACCAATTCATTAATAGGAAAAACTAATTTTGGGTTTTCAAGACTGAGCGTATCTATAAATACTACATTTCAGACCAGTCAGTAATACAGGAAACAACTTTAATTATGCTCTAGTTCCTTATTGTATAATTACGACCGTGTGAATATGAAATTAGTTATCCTTTTTTCACAAAGAAGGCGCCGCAAATCTTGAATCTTGGCCCACTTTATTAGTTTTGCAACACAGTGTGCACTTGAAATTACATTGGCTTTACCAAAAATGGTAATGAACAGACAGGTTCGCGTCTAAAAACAACTCCATCCACCGTACAATGACATGTAAAAATACCAGGTTATATGTTACATGTAACAGCTTGTTTTCATGTAATTTGTTTACTATATGTTGTAACCTAATAATTCTTTTGAAAAAAGAGAATTGGATTTGCATAATCTTTGCGGAACTTTGAAGCGTTCCAAATGGTAGCTGACATTGCAAAATACTCCATGAATTTGTTCATTGTATGAACACGGGACAGCACGGCGTCAGAAAAGTTCATATAAAAAACTATATCGGCAGACATATTCCAGTTCACTCTGCACACGCTTGACGGTTTTGGAACGTGATTTAAGCAGACGGATCTTTTGCTTTTCGGCTCTAAAAAAACTACTTCTTTTATTTTGAATATTAATCCTAACAATTGCATAAACTTGACATCCGTGCTTTAAAAAACATGACGTAACAAGTGTGTTATAAAAACGAATTTTAAAAGAACTCGTTTCTGTTATAAAAAAGTTAATCTAAAGGTTATAAGAATTCTTTGCTCAGAGCACTACTTCAATAGTTACAAAGTTTACAATGTCAGATACAATTTCAAGTCGGCGAATTATCAAATTAGAAATAAAGGAAGAATGCAGTTTTTCTAGGTTATTCAGACACTTAATCTTTTGTAACACTGACTTTATGGCCAGTTAAGAAGATCTGGTTAACTAGCGTGGTTATTTTGCACTTAACTGCTGAAAAAATTCACTATTGAGGAGATCCCGACTTTTGAATCTGAAATTTTTATTAAATGAGTGCGAACTAAGACCCCTGCAACCCATATCCGGGGCCAGTTTTAATTTTTATATGTGTATATATATATATATATATATATATATATATATATATATATATATATATATATATATATATATATATATATATATATATATATATATATAGATAGATAGATAGATAGATAGATAGATAGATAGATGTATCACACCGATAACTCAAAAAATAATGGGCCCATTTTGATAAAATCTGGCATATACCTTCCTTTTGTAAGTGACTTCGATAAGTTGGTTAGCCAGAAAAATCGAACCAGGTTTTCCGTAAAAGTTTTGTTTTGTTTTTTTTTTTCGAAAAAAAGTTTTATCTCCAAAAATAAAAAAGCTACGCTAATCAAATTTGTTACACAAGTTTTTGACATTAATGGGAAACTATATACCAAAATTTAGATTTTTATGTTACAGTAACAAAAGTTATAAAAATATTTGGTTCCAGATCATTTCTATGACAATTCACTACCATAAGCCACTTGCTGCGTCCAGACTTTTTTTAATTATTGTTTTGGTTCGTGCAATTAATAGTTTTTCTTTATTTCAATTTTTCAGATATAGTAATAGACGAACAGTTTTGCTGTTGCTATATTTGTAACACAATAGTTTTGTCACAAAAATGTCTCAATATGTGTTAAAAAATTATAATATTACAAAAATAGTTAACACACCACGGCAAACATAGGGGCAGGTTGGGTAGAGCGGTCGGCCTAAGGAATAATACCTTGTGAAACGCCTATTTCTGTCAGTTTTGCGTTGTGAAATTTTTGTAGGTTGAAGCAGCTAATTTAGAATCAAATACCGTAAATGTCCACACTAAAACGCAGCTTTTTTCATATTTTTTATATATTTTTTGTTTGCCTACTGGTTGGATAAAATAGTCATACCTAATGATTATTTAGTACTTATAGGTACCTATTTTCATTTATTGTTGATGATAAACGATAATTTTCGTTTCAGTAATTTTATTTTATGGTTAATGTAGATGATGATAAACTATTAGAAATATATAGATCAATTACACACAAATATGACATTATGGTCGTCGCAGCTGCACACCCCTCATCTGCATTTATGACATTTTTGACACTTATCCAGCCTTTTTTCCTGCGAGACTTGTAAAAATGTTGCTCGCAATAAATTTATTCCGGGTTGTCTCCATCACTAGAATCACTATCTATGATCTTTGCAGCTAGTTTGGAGAACAGGTTGTTGATTGTAGCCTGCTTCTTTTAGTAAATCTTCATTCCAAAAATTCACGTATTCAGGGGGGTAACGATGGTTGGTGAGACTTTTGGATTTTTTTTTTCAAATGTGCGCGAATGAGGGCCCCTTGAATCGATTGCCGCACTCGCATATTGTCAGAATGACAGAGGCAAGAAATTAAAAGTGATGTGATTGTAAAGTTATTTTTTACATTTTATACATTCTTAAAATATACTATATTTGTAGTTTGATGAACGGCCCCAATTAAATTTTCAGAGTGAAAATGTAGCATATAGCAAAAAGATCAATGTTTAGGGAAGGACATTTTTACAGAACTATAGTTTTATAAAGAAATTATGGCGTTAGTGCCAAACCATGATTGGGTAAAATTTATATTATAAAACGTAAGAAACGAAAGCATGGACTAAATATTGTAAACAAAATAGGTTCACGTCTCTATTAAGATGATTTTAAAATAGTTCGTTAATTCTGTAATCAGATGTTTACCTATACGCTTCGTGTATAAAAGGTAAAGGTAAGATGCTTACTGGCAATTAGGCCATTGCTGACCCTTTTTGCTCATCTAAACTAACCTACCCTCCACCTTGAGCTCGATCTCAACGACGACAGTGATTTGAAAAATCATCTGCTGCCGGTGAGTCTCGAACCGTCGACCGCCGAGTCCGTATTGGAAAGTCATCGACTTTCCCGCACGGCCACGGAGGCGCTCGCTTCGGGTATAACACATCGCGAGCAAATACTCGATACCTAGCCTCAGTGGCCGTGGGGTAACGTGTTCAACAGATACGCTGCAGACACGCGGGCTACGGGGGATTCTGGTACCGGGTTCTATTCTCGCGCGATCCATCTAACTATCATATTGTTTTGTTTCCCTTTAATATTTTAGAAACAATACTTTCCAGGCTTCATACATTTCAAACTAGTTCCCATTTTTCTTTAAAACGCCTGGATAACTTTATCACCTTTGAGCCTAAATTTATAATTTTCAGCAGATACTTTGTTGTTGATATTAGCGAATTTTCATTATTAAACTCAGTAATTAAAAAATTGCGTTTAAAAAAACATTGTTTGTTGTTGCAGAAACCGGTTCAAATAGGTTAACTAAAACGAAATCATCCAGGCGACTAATAAGGAAAAATACCTGTCACGTTTATAATTTGTCAGATACTTTCCTTTTTAGGGTACCTATAGATAGGTATACCCTACTTTACTTCTTTAGCTTCATAAAAAATGAGTTTGTTCATTGTTTAACACAAGATTAAAATATTTGTCGATAATAAAAAGATGACAATGGTAACTTTAAAATTTTTCAAAATAAGCTCGTACTAGTAGCTCTAAGACCAATCATTAAGGTCTGTTTAAATTTAAAGTAATTAATTTTACCAATATGCTGTACTAAAGGTGTAAAATCCTTATGAAAGTTCGCTACTGTAACGCACTTGCTGCGTCCCGAAATTTTTCGATAACCTTGACGGTAGAAATTTTCGTTCCCTTGAGTTCTTGTAGTTCCTCGAGGAGTGCTTGTATGAGTGACGTATTCTTCTTCCTGTTTATTTTTTTTTTGCTTTTGGTTTTGGTAGTACGTTCAAACTACTTGGACTGATGCAGAACGAAGATGAAGATGTGTTATAAGTGGCACGTTCATGAATTCTCTTAGAAGTGGAAGGTTCAGCAATTATTTAAGTTAAGTGGAACTAGTTCCCACAGTTTTAGAAGTGAGAGGTCGGGAATCCCGTTAGAAGTGGAAGGTTTATCAATTTTTATAGAAGTTGATGTAAAGTCCTAGAAGAGGGGTGGGGTGGGGGTGGTTGGTTGTGACATTACGGACTGTAACAAGTTATTAGACCCAAGTCGAAACTACTACATAAAGTGGTTAAAAAAGGTTACTTCTTTAAGATAGATGATGATTGCGAAGATGTTCTCAGTGAAAGGTTTTCAATTTAATTTTGCAGCTTGGAATTATTTACATTTGCTTACTTAACTTAAGCTTGACAAAAAACAGGTGCAATGATTACACATATAGTGATTTGCTTTGATTAACTACTTGTTATGCGTGAGCTGAATATGTCCGAGTTGTTTATTTTTTCCAATTGCTTAATTTCTAAATGTCGTCGGTTGTTTACCAGCATGCTGAAGATGCATTGCATTAACGCATTTGAAATTAATAATCAATAATGTATGTTGTTCTATTTAGAATCAAAAAAATTAAAAAAATTGTTAGTGTGTCATATTTTGAAAACCCGATACACACATTGTGGCAAACTAATATATTGGTTTCAAACTATACTTTCATAAAGTGTAAATCCAGTAAGAAGTCATGTAATAATAACCTGTGGTGCTTTTTCTTTATAAATATCCCGAGGATGACACTTTTGTACGACGGCGTCCTGGGGTCACGTTAAAAAATTATTTTCCTATAATTATGAGATAAAAAAGTCAGAATTCTGAGATAAAAAGTCAGAATTCTGTGATAAAAACTCAGAATTCTGACATAAAAAGTCAGAATTCTGAGATAGAAAAGTCAGAATTCAGAGATAAAAAAGTCAGAATTCTGACATAAAAACTCAGAACTCTGACATAAAAACTCAGAATTCTGACATAAAAAGTCGGAATTCTGACTTTTTAAACTCAGAATTCTGAGATAAAAAGTCAGAATTATTCGAGAGCTTCATACGACAGCGTCCACTTGCAAAACGTTTACCTATTGACTATTGATGTGTAATTAGGCGCGTAGCGCTACCTCTGCCAGTTTTACAATTAGTTGATGGTTTACAAACTAAAGGGAAAGTAAATTAGTTCATTGACTATTGTTCTAGTTGCGTTAATAAACTAATGCATAGTGGCTAGGTCCATATATAATGATGTTACTAATTATGTACGTAAATAAGTCGTCGTATAAATATACAAACATATTATTGCTTTAATCGGCATTATACCATGGAAACTTTAGCTGAATTAAAGTCAAGTCAGCCTTAGAAGTTTATAAATAAATATGTTTGTATTTTTGTATCTTTAACGTCGGTCTATTTCCGCGACTATGGCAAATCACCGACACCAGAGAGCAGTTTCACCTCGCTATCCTGGAAATTTTGCCGAACCCTGCCGTTCCGCAAGGATAGTAGGAATATTTAACGTGCCCAATATCGCATCGCACAGGGGACCGACGACTTTACGTCCCCTCCGAAGGGCGGAACGTGCAGATATTCAACTTACTTAAATATAATCCCACAACATCGGTTGATGTTAATGTTCCAGTATGTACTGAAAAAGTGAAAGGAGAACCCTGGGATAGAACCAACTACCCTTCGGTTCAGGGGCACACGTTCTTACTACTGAATTACCGAGGCCCGTATAAGTAAATAACCATGAGATGAACGTAAGTTTGTTGTTGTGTGATGATTTGTTTTTGTTGCTCGATAACCATCATGATCATCATAGTCGAAATGCGATACCATCTGTCGCAATCGTGACTCTCCCTCTAGTAACTGCCCATTTTAATTCAGTGTAGCTTCCACCTTCAATCAGTATTGTACCGTATATGCAGACGTTTTACTTTTGATCCACCTCTTCCTTTTTGTCTAGGTATGTATCTTTCAAATAAAACTACCAGGAAGATGTTTTAATCTCAGAATTCTGAGTTTTTATGTCAGAATTATGACTTTTATCTCAGAATTCTGACTTTTTTATCTCAGAATTATAGGAAAATAATTTTTTAACGTGACCCCAGGACGCCGTCGTACTTTTGAGTTAATTTAGGAGAAAACAGTATAGAGATAATAAAAATCTGATGTACTATAGGTGTATTCTAGCTCATCCAGGTAAGGAGATTTTGCCCACCGGTTACAACTTTCAACAATGTTAGTATATATGTTTGTTAATAACTAGATTACAAAGGAATTTTTGTTTTATTGCTTCACAGAAAAAATGTGTCACGTAGTATAAAATTATAAACAAGCTATTTACGGGTAGAAGTTACTTTTCATCATTGTTTAAAAATGTAAAAATATTTGTTTTCCACATAAACGATATGTCTCGAATAGTGATAACAGAAAACAATTAACATACCTTTACGATTAGTAACAAGTAGGGACATGTTAATATTTCTTTATAAGTTATTTTCTTGCGTGGAAACAGTGCACAAACGGTGTGTCATAGTAATTTTACCAGCTGTACATGTTTTGACACACTTCTGTGTTAGCTAATAAGGATTCGACTGATAAGTACAATTTGGAGAACCCAGTTAATGAAAAACCTGGACGCAGCAAGTTCGTTATGGTAGTGAATTTTCATAGAAATGATCTGGCACAAAATATTTTATTATTATAACTTTTTTTCCTTGTAACATATAAATCTAAATTTTGGTGCATGGTTTTCTCTTTATATCGTAAATCTACCTACCAAATTTGGTTGTCATTGCTTTTTTATTAAAAAAATTTTTTTTGTTGAATGAAAACTCAAAATGTTCGCAGGAAACCTCGTCCGATTTTCTTGACTAACGAAATTAACCAATCCATTTACAAAAGGAACTCACGTGCCAAATTTTATCAAAATCGGCCCATTATTTTTTGAGTTATCGGTTTGAAACATATATATATATATATATATATATATATATATATATATATATATATATATATATATATATATATATATATATATATATATATACATACATATATATATATATATATATATATATATATATATATATATATATATATATATATATATATATATATATATATAATTATTTTTACGAGAACTCACTAAAAAGTTTGGATGCAACAAGTGCAGCAAATTGAGTTTTGAAAAAAATGAGCGCAAATGAGGACCCCTAGAACCCATATCCGAGGTCAGTTTCAATGTTTATATGTTTATATATATATATATATATATATATTATATATATATATATATATATATATATATATATATATATATATATATATATGCGTGAGCTTGTGTCAGACCGATAACTCAAAGAAGAATGGGCCGATGTTGACAAAATTTGGCATGGACCTTCCTTTTGTGAGTGGCTTGGACAAGTTCGTTAGCCATGAAGATCTAACCTGGTTTTCCGAGAAAATTTTGGATTTTCGTTCGGAAAAATGTTATGAAAAATATTTGGTGCCAGATCATTTCTATGAAAATTTACTACCATAACGCACTTGTGCGTCCAGGCTTTTTTAATGAAAGCAACCATCAAATTTGTTTACCCCTATAGTAAAAACAATGTACCATATTTCATCAAAATTATTTTATTGTTTGAAAAAGTACATTTTTCCAAAAATGTTTCCGAAAAAACTAGTCTGATTTTCTCGGCCAAGAACCTCTTCAAATTTTTTACCCACCTACCAAACTTTGACAAACTTTTAAAGAAAATTCGGAAAAAACCTTTTTTCTTTTGGTAATAACTTATTATACATTTATCATTAATTGCTACAATTTAACAACAAAATCTTACAAAAAATTATTTCTACGGAAGCACAAAAAATTTCTGCGAAAATGGTAAAATATGTTTTACACAATACTGTGCTTAAAGAATAAATAGAATTTGAAATTATCTGTAATTAAAATTGAAAATAAAATAATTTGTTATGAAAATCCATTAAAACTTTATTTTCAACGAATTTTATTTAATTTTTTTCCATCAAATGAATAATTTTTCATACAAAAATTCGCAAGAAATGTTTCTTTAAAGAAAATTCATTAAATAAATAAAGTTATAAGAAAATTCGTTATTGAATGAACATTTTGTACAAGAAAGTTCGCTAATAAAAATAAATTAAATAAATTAAATAAATTAAATAAATTAAATAAATTAAATAAATTAAATAAATTAAATAAATTAAATAAATTAAATAAATTAAATAAATTAAATAAATTAAATAAATTAAATAAATTAAATAAATTAAATAAATTAAAAAATTTAAATAAATTAAATACATTAAATAAATATTTAAAATCTAATCTAAATACAGAAGCAGATACTTTTTCTGTGCCTCACAGAGATAATTTTTTTTCCTGTCGATGCTGTTTGAAACCGGCTGCAGAGAAGAAAACAAACTCTTCTGAAGTCACAAATATCTACGTCTGGTGTTAACCGTGAAACGGTTTTACCAACTAAGGGCAACAACAGCTGCTATTAGACTTGACTCAGAAGTCTTAAAAATCATTATCTTTCATTAGCATTTTTTCAACAAAGTAAATAATATTGAAATTGCACAATCTGATCAGATAATGTTAAAATATCTCCGGAAATAACAAAGTAAGGGCAACCAAATTTGGTACGCGGGTTCATATCATCATAGGTAAGCTACCTACCAAAATTTAGCTCTGTAGGTTAAAGAAAAAAAATATTATAATATTATTAATTATTAATTTATTATAATTTTTGTTTCGCTAAGAAAACATCAGCTTTTGGTCTAAAATCAACATAAATGTTCAAGTTCGAATTATACATGTTACTGAGAGTTGAAACTGCCGTAAATGTGAAAAATTCATATAAAATTAGAAAGATGACATCGAGAAATATATGTTGGCAGTCAAATGTTTAGAAGAGAATATTAGTGAAATTATGTCATTATACAAGTAAAAGCATACCTAGCTTCTTTGTGAGACATGATGTATAATTTGATAAACAAATAAATAGATAAAGAGAAGAGCTTACCAAATCAGAAAGGATGACTCAAAACAAGCCCACGACATTCTCACACGATAAGATTCTTGCTGTAATAAAAATAACTCGCGTAAAGATTATTTCCCTTTGATCACTGACAGGTAAAAAGGCAATTAAACTGCTCGATCCTGATAGTAAAATGACCTAATTATCCTTAACAGATTTGGGTCAAACCAGTGTTTACAGTTCATAGAATTGTTACGAAAGGCAAATCGTATGAATTTTCCACGCAAGAAAATAATTACTAAACAAATATTACCATATACGGTTTCCCTATTTGTTACTAATCTTAAACCAATGTTAATTGTTTTCTGTTATCACTATTCGAGACACTTTGTTTCTGAGGAAAACATTAATTCTAACATTTTTAAGCAATGACACAGAGAAGCTTTTACCATTAAAGAAGTTGCACAGAATTTTATATTACCTGACACATTTCTAAAAGAACAATAAAACTAAAATTTCTTTGTTTGTAATCTACAGCTTGTAACACACTATAATAATAATAATATTACCCAAGAAGTGTGTATATCTTTTTTTCTTGAACGTCGGTATATTTCCGCGACTATGGCCAATCACCGACGCCAGGGAGCAATTTTACCTTACTATCCTGGAAATGTTGCCAAACCCCTCCCTTTCTGTACGAATCTTTAACGTGCCCACCATCACAGGGACATGAGACCAATGGCTTTACGCCCTCTCCGAAGGCTGGAACTTGAAAATATTTAACTTGCTCAAACACAATCTATATTTTTTGCAGACATGCCGTTTAAAAAAAGTCAATTCAACTTCTGGATGTCAAACTTTGACAGACTTATCTATAAAACATCATAGTTGTTACATTAGCAACTACTTTC
Organism: Tillus elongatus; assembly: GCA_964006375.1. Taxonomy (NCBI): domain Eukaryota; kingdom Metazoa; phylum Arthropoda; class Insecta; order Coleoptera; family Cleridae; genus Tillus; species Tillus elongatus. Next base: position 84,757,902 of record OZ023266.1, read on the forward strand.
AGTTCTGCTGACTGGAAAGCTGCGAAACTAAGTATCAATATAGAGAGAGAATGCGAAATTGCATATAAAAAGCGGCGATCGAGTAATGAGCTTAAAGGAGTTTTGCAAATTTAGGGTTTTCAATGACAATAGTAAATCGACTATTCTTGGTGGCCCCTGGGTTTGAAGATTTGTGTCCCTGTCTTTCCTATAGTTAAATAAGGTAAACCTACTTACGCTTGTAAAAATTACGAACATATATGTATATATGTGTATATTATTGATTTTAAAAAAGTTTTAATTACATTACATAATTAGATAAGCTCAGATAAGTAAATTTTAATTTTGTAAACACCCCGCCAACTTGCCTATTACTAGTTATTATATGTGTAAATATGTGTATATGCATATATAAAAAAAGAGTATATGGCTAGTGGAACTTGCCTTCTGGAGCCATTCACCTATACACACACATACACACACAGTATTCTTGGTTCTTTGGATTTTGGTATATTTTACAAAACAAGACTATTGATATCGCATCTACAAAACAACCTTGATAAGCGGCTAAAAGGAGGGGTAAAAAACATTATTTTGGTCGGATTTACTTAGAACTTAAAGACTATACAATCAAAAAAAAAGTGAAACAACTATTTCAACATTACACAAAATTCAAGACCATAAAAGTTTATATGGGAAAGTATCTTTTTGGTCCGATTTTCTTTTATACAATATTCAACCCCTAAGGGCGAAACATAGGCTGCAAAAGCTTTAATGGGAAAATATTGTCGTGTTGGATCAACTTGAAACTTTGCATACATACTCTATAATGCTTGTAATAAAATATGTACTTTATATTTTCCAAAACTCGACACGTTAAGGGTTGCAAGAGGGTGGAAAAGTTTGTATGAACGGATATCTTTGATTGTATTTACTCAATTAAAGCTTGACACAAATACTCTACAAGACAAGTGGCTTTTTTGCTCAACGTGCAAAGGATTGGAATTAGCTTTACGTAAAAAATGACGTGATTTTTATAACGTTCAAGGAACCAACGTCCACCTGGACAAAGTCGCAGTCACAAAAGGTAGTTCTGAATAATGTGGAGGTTGGTTGTTGATCTTGGCAAACCTAACACAGATTGCTTTAGAATAAACAGAACGTGGAATTCGGTGGAACCAAAGAAAAGAAATTCAAAATATTTTCATAACCTCATCTCGCGGTCTAAGGAGTTGCCGCCTTGTCGTTGCAACCATGCTTTCTCTCTCTCTCTCTCTCTCTCTCTCTCTCTCTCTCTCTCTCTCTCTCTCTCTCTCTTCATCAGTTCAACCAAGTTTTTCGGAAGTTAACCTCTGGTTTACCATTTCCCGTTTTTCCAAGTATATCTTCTGCAAACAACGTTGTTAGAAATTTCTTAGTATACAGAACATGCCCAAAACATTTTCACATCGTCCTCCAATATTTTTTTTTGACAGTGATATTTGTTTTCTAACACCTATACTGGGTGTCCCGGTTCTCCTGTTCCAACCGGATATCTCGGCTTGATGGTTGTCTATTTGAAATTTTGGCTAACGTCTATATGCTTAGAGAGATCGAAAAACAATTGGAAGATCAAATGGTGGAACTTCTGGTTTAACCTAAAGTGACAATAACTTTAGATTCTTGATCACACTATGTATTGTTTTTCCAAAAATTTGGAATTTATGACAAATTTGCTTTACAATGATGTATTATAAGTTACATTTTTCGCTAAAGTGGTTTGACAGAAGGAAGTTAAAAAGGAGTTAAAACAAAAATTATATTACATATAATTAATTAAGTACATAATATCTTGACTCAATTTTAAACAAATGCCTAAGCGAAAGGAGGATACTATGCTATATTTTTCAAATAAGGTGTTCATAATGACGGCCATCATTTTCCAAAGAAGACTGGTCCCGATCAAGCAGTTCACGACAAGTAACAGATCTAAGTACCACGCCATTAATAGCCTGACATTCCTACCTAATTCTGTTTTTGAGGTTTTCAATATTATTTAAAGGTATAGATAAACTTTATCCTTTAAATATCCTCACAGGAAATAATCAAGCCTGGTAAGGTCAAGAGATCTACCGGGCCACCTTGTAGCACCATTTGTGCCTATCCATCTTTTAGGAAAGATTTCTTCAAGGTATTCTTTACCACTCGTGCCTTGTGCGCAGGTTGTGAAAAAACATATTATGGCGGAAATTTAAGGGAATATTTTCCAACAATCCTGGAAGCTCATTGGTGAGGAAATCCAAATATGTTCTAATTCAGATTTCTTAAAAAAAATTGTACAACAATGTATCCATCAATAACGCCAGAGGTTCTGAAAAGGCCTCTCTGTTATCCAGTGGGGATTTTCTGCAGCCCAATAGTAACAACTATGCCGATTAATTGTGCCATTATTGTGAAAACGACTCTAATCTGACCATAAACTGTGACCCAAAATTCCTTTTTAACACGCATTAGTTAGCCATGCAAGAAATGCAAGTCTTCTATCATTATCTCAGGACTGCAATCCTTGTTGAAGTTGTACTTTGAATGGCTAATACTTGTCGGTTTTTAAGATGCTCTACATAAAAGAACGAGAAATATTGCTCTTTTGCTGTATTTCTCTAATAGATATATGAGGATCTGCTTCAACTCTTCCCAAAACGGCGACAGTATGTTCTTTATTTGTTGCTGTTGTTGGTTTAAAAATAGCTTGCTTCTTCCTAAACGACCCACTCGAATCTAAATTAGTGGCTTAACGGGTAAATCATATTGCACTTGGTCTGCGCCTATCTGGGTATCACTCAAAATTTAGCAACAGTGCTGCTCTACGATTTCGTTGACATTTCCAATTAATCAAAACCATATTTAACTTTTCTTCGTTAGTGAAGTCAATACCTTCCATATCACAAGGTTGGTTTGGCTTAAACAATGCTTTGGACAAAACAATTACTTAAAGCGACTGACAGAACAAAATTTAAACCTCTTACCTCTTTGATCAAGTGGGGATAATAGCTAGTAAAAATACCCTGTAGTTTTTATTTAAACCGAACAAGGCAGTTTATGATGAACCAAATAATTTTTAACCTTAGAAAGGCATTATGTAACAAATTCAACACACTTATTAACTAGCTCGGTTATCAGTGATGTGCGGAAACGTGGAGCATGTCAGCCGGTACCGTAGATGAAGAGAGCAATATTATTTGTCATTGTCGATCCAAGATCAAGTTGTAGGTAGACGCTGCACTTGTAGGGATATCACATCTGAATTTGCTATTAATACGATATCAGAGGTGGCTCCTCAATAAGTGCGCCCGTGCGCACGCACTGCCGCCTGCCGTGCAAAAAATAATATTTTTGCTATGCTGTATTTTAATAAACTTTTATTTACTTTTTACCTCCTGCATTCAACAAACAAAATTAGTATATCGAGGATCGCAGAGAGTCGGCAGCCATTAATAGAGAATACAGAGAACATACTCAGAATAAGTATAGTTTTAATGGTTGCAGACGTTATATACATCCATATCCATATAAAGCAGTCGGGCGGCGGTGTGTATTTTACGGCATTTTCAGGCAATGCGAAATGATCGCCTATCATCGTCGAAAACGACCGAATAAGTAATCTGTTGTGCGCTATAAAATTACACACTTCCAGTTTGTAGTTGACTTTTGGCAAAGCGTGTGTACCTACTACCTAGTAATATTCGTCTTCGCGTCGGATTGATTTTTAATTAGATCATTTCGTTATTGTTTACATGTTCTAACAAGACAATTATTATTATTATGATGACCACTACTTCGGGTTGCTAAATAAGTGGACAAAATAATTGTGATACTGTGATTAATTCAGTGGATCATATTTTAAATTTAAAGGTTAACTTTTTAAGGGACTTTTTAACAACTATAACTATAAAGTATAACTAACTAGAGGAAATCTTGATAAGTAGTTAATAATTTTTAAGTTTAGTAGTTTAGTAAGTAGGTTTTTTTATAATACATTTTCGGGGAAAAAATCGGCAAGCCCTTCATTTTTGGTGAATTTTTATTTAAAAGAAATTCACTAATAAAGCGGTATCGATGGAGAGACTTAGCAAAAATTTTTCAAATGAACGCGAACTAGGACCCCTAGAACCCATATCCGGGGTAAGTTTCAATTTATATATATATATATATATATATATATATATATATATATATATATATATATATATATATATATGTATGTATGTATGTATGTATCGAACCGATAACTCAAAAAATAAGCAACTGATTTCGATGAATCTCGGGAAGTGCCTTTCTTTTATTAATAGCTTGGATGAGTTCGTTAGTCAGGAAAATCGGATAACGTTTTCCGGGAAAATATTGAGTTTTATTTTTTTTAAAATCTTTTACTCCGAAAATTACAAAGGTATTTTAAAGAAATTTGGTTAATACGTTGCCTTGTAAAAGACCTTATTACACTCTAAAATTCAACTTTCTATATTTTTAGAAAATTGAGTTATTCAAATTTTGAGTTTTCTTTTGAAAAAAAAATTTTTCTCCGAAAATTACAAACTTATTTTGATGAAATTTTGTGGGTTTGTTGCCCTGAGTAAGGCCCTACTATACACCAAAATTCAACTTTCTAAGTTTGTACAAACTTGAGTTTCTCAAATTTGAAGCATTTAATAAAAATTCACTACCATAACGCACTTGCTGTGGCCCGAACTTTTTTTTTGCGCACCCCCAATGCATTCAGGCACGATCCGCTACTGTACGATATATATGCCAACCGATAAAATTACTGGACCTAACTGTAGTTCACATACGACCAAGTTGTACTTTACATGGGATATTTCTGTTGTTTTATTTAAGAGACTTCTTCAAATGCTGCGTTTATTTAAAAATCAAAATGACTAAATGCAGAGTATAAACTTTATTTAACGTGGAATGCAACGTAAGCAGTACAAAGTTTGTTTTTCTGTAACAAAAATTGTTTACTTAATTTTTTTTAAATATTGCAATCAAAAGAAAACATTTCCATCCAATATATTATTTTTAATAAGCAGGCTATTTAATAAATGTACCTTTACGATTCTTAAATTCCAGAAAATGGTAATGCGCTTTTAATTTGTTTTAAGTTATATTAATTGTTTACTATATATACGGATACTTTTCCAATTTATTAGTTTTAACTTTGTTGTCATTTACATATTTTATCTGTTAAATAATATATTTGTAATGGTTATAATTTCTAAGGCTAAGCGTTTTGATGAAATGGTTAATTAAATTGGTTATTGGGTCACAAAATAGGTACCAATATTCTCTTCGAATGGCAGGAAATTAGATATCCGGAAATGTACCCGCCGGGATCGCATGCCAAAGGTTACCTGCTTTCGTAAAAAACGAGGATTGGTAGACATTGTTAATTTGACACGGAAGGCGTGCGATTTTTGCCACAAACAGACTTAACTACACATACCGGTTTCGTTCTTACGAGAGCTCATCTGTGTCCCATACTTGGCAGCTAGGTTTTCCGTGTTTTATAACTTTTAATGACGTTGAATTTTTCACGCCTACCTTATCGTAATTGGCTAAGACTGATACCTCCGTGGAAACTATTGTTCTCTGTATTATCGAAATTGAGCAGTAAATTGGTTGGTTGCTGCCAGAGAATGTTAGATGCGGTTATTGCGACAGATAAAATTGAATAATGTCATTTATAGCTGCGTTTTAAATTTATGTTGCTACCTTCATGTAGTCTACTCTGTAATCACTACCACGTTATACGAGGCCGAATATATTACCGTAACTTCCTTGTTCATAGTATGCAGCTCCTTTTATGCCATTCTAAACTCAAGAGTTTAGAAGGCGTATTTGATAAGGTAATTTAAGTGAGGTAATACGAGAATACAGCATTATAATACTACTGAGTTACGAGTTCGATGCCCGCTAATGGCTTGATGTAGAGATAAGCCAAAAAATACCCATTTGGTTTAGATACGGTAGACCACAATTCTTGTATTATGGAGAATTATATGTTTTCTTAAAAAACCGTTGGTAGTTAGTTAAACTTTTTGAGGGATAATTGAGTTTTATGTAGTATGGATGAAGCACATGGAAGACTGCCACATGAAAAGCGCATGGACCACCCCGAAAATGCTGGTAATTGGATGTGCAAAATAAGCACGCAGGGAAGCAAAAATTGGGCGCTAGGCATGGTGGAATAAAAAACTAGTTAAAACCGTAAATGCGAAAAAGGAAGCACATAGAACGATGCTTAATGCCAAATATGTGAGACGGAAAAAGAAGCGTCCGGTAAAACCAGAGAAATTTAAGAAGCGAGTGCAAAAGGATAGTTAGTTAGTTGGTTAGATAACAAGGAATGGTTTCGAATGTTGTTTAAAAGGGAAAGCTAAACCGTAAAACACAATATGCTTGAGACAAGAACACAGAATGTGAAGAAAATGGAAATACGCTATCATGGTGGCCTTGTATAAGAGTACAGAAAGAAAGCAAGAGTGAATACAGGAATTGCCAAACGTAGAGTTCTCCATGTTGTGCATAAGCTGTTTGGAAGATAACACTGATAAAACGAGCGAGACACTTGACATATGAAGGAAATATTTGGGATATTAGCTGACTTAATATTTTCACTTCAGCTGGTGAAAAATGCTAGAATGTTGGAATGAAAGTATACATCCTCGGCCTAACGTTGTGTTTGTAAGTGAGGGAGAATCTCTTCAGCCTAGATTAGCTGAAGGCAATTCAAACTGTGCAAGTTATAATTTTAAAAGTGCTATTTACTCCGTCTATATACTGCGTTAACTAAGATTTTTCGGGGGACCGTTTTTAGTCAAAATGACAGTGTCTCTGACTTGTATTTCTTGTACACTAAACCAGATGAATGTTCAGATATATTGTTTTCTAAATGTTCACCCCACCCGATTTTAGACATTTACACTATGGCTGTCGTTTTCTGTAAAACGGTTTAGGGCACAAAATACAGCTTTAGGCGACTCATAAGGCTACAAATAATATAGATGCGTTTTAGACGTTTACTAATCTCAAAAGAAAGCTCAAGAGTGACATACGAGCCTATTATAATCAGTTTGTCACAGAGTCTAAAACTGATATTTCAACTAAGCCCGAGCAAATTTATGTCGTGGAGAGGTAGGTCAAATGAAATTCCGCAAAGTTTTGTTTTCGGCGATTTGTCGATGTCTGCCCCTCAGGAAGCGTTGGGGTTTTTCGCTAGTATGTGTTATATGAGCATCCCAACTTAAATTGCTATCAATCACAACTCCCAAATATTTAATCGTATTTGCAGCATCAATCTGACTGCCACCAAAATATCTCAAGTCCTAACTCTGCCTTACTTTTACGCTTTGACTAACTGTTATAAAAAACAACATGGTCGTCAGAAAAGCTAATAAGACTACCAGCAACCTGCAAATCGAAAATTGAATTTACATGAAATTAAACACCAGAGGTCCCAAGACAGTACCTTGTCGTATAACACAAACTGGCACTTCAAACATACGTTTTGTCCCACTCACTACAGTGCACTGCTGGCCCTATCTCAGCCAGCTCCGCATAAGCTGCAATGACACAGCCCTGAACTAAATATCTTCCATTGTACTCAACACCCTATCGTGGCTTGCGATATCCAAGGCTTTTGCAAGATCTGCAAGAACACCCAAAGAACGTTTCTCTTCGTCAATGCTATCGTAAGTAAGCGATGTCGGCATAGCTATCGCATCTACAGGTAAAAACTGTCCCCTAAAAACCATATTGACTGTCTGAAACCACCTCATACTTATTAAGAAAGTACTACTTCTTTGTGAGACTCAATCTACAATTTTAATTACAAATAAATAAGAAGAAAAAATAAATAATTGGAAGCGCATGTACAAAAATTTTGTTAAAAAATAGCATGGGCTCTGTGGTATGCCTATCACTTTATATTAATCGCGTGACGGGTAGTTGTAATAGTAGTTAGTTTCTTATCTAGGTGAAAGTAGTAGAACTAGATACAACGCATGATTTTGACATTGACTATATTAAATATTTTAATATAGTCAGTAATTATTGTGACGCGAATAAAATGACAATACAGGCATCATATGCAACAAAAATATCATATGGAAAGGTACTTCAGAATTAAAGGCGTTGAACTGAAATACTTGCCAAAAATATCGCTTGTTCAAATACCAGAGCAGATAAACAATATTCGCACTTCAATTCCGATTAAGTTACCGCTACTTGAACTAAAATGTTTTTATGTATTACGTCGGTTGGAGATAAGTGTCAACATACGAAACACATTAAAATATTTTTCCTTTACTCCAATGGAAAAAGGTGCTATTTCACATATAAAGTAGGGATTGTCAATTGTCACTTAAGCACAAATCTGTATATTATTCATAATCTGCTTTGGTATGTAATAGAGGTTGGAAGCGCCGTGCTTATTATTTAATTTATTGGGGAAATTATACAGTATATAGTATGTATAAAAATACATTATAATCTATGATTTAGTTAAGTTATTCGTTGAATTTTGATTTGGCTGTCGACTGCGAGAGGGTGCAATGCGTTCTACATAGCATATCGTTCTTTAAAACAAGGACTGTTTTTTGGTACCGAAAAGAGATAAGATACACACAGTCGCGATAAATAATCGCTATGGAATACATATATTAATTTGTAGTAGTGGTATAAAGATAGTTGGAAAACTATTGAATTTTGGTTTTTCAATGCAGTATAGTGACATACCCATAAAACTAGATATGCAAGGACCAAAGTTACCGTATAGATCCTTTCCATTCCATCACCCTAGGTAATTGATCTATTAGTGCAGCAACAACCAGAACTGGGGTAACTCACTTCATTTTCATTTAGAGTCCATTAAAATTTTTGTCTTTTTGCAACTTTATTCATATAGTTACCAGCGTTGGTTTGAATTTATTATAGAGATAATAAATATATCTGTATATTATTTGTCATCTTATCTGGTATGTGCTGTCAATAGAGGGCTAATGTAGACCTATATAGTTGTTATTTGTAATTAACTTTGGTGTGTCATGGAAAGGTAAAAATTATATTTTCATCAAGTTTCTGAATGACGAAATTAGTTATTTCTGTGGCCATTAGTTCAATAAGATATTTTGCGAATTTTTTTAGAAAAAAATTATTTAAATGAGCTAGGACTAAAACCACAAGAGCCCATATTCGGGGGTGAGTTTATATATATATATATATATATATATATATATATATATATATATATATATATATATATGTATGTATATATATATATATATATATATATATATATATATATATATATATATATATATATATATATATATATATATATATATATATTGTCACGAAGTAGTTTAGTAGAACATCCTTATATAATCTAATCACTAACACGAGAATAGATCCATTCAATCTGCATTGAATTTAATTTCCTATAAATTATTTGCAATTATTTAATAATATGTAGTTTTAAGCGCGCGGCGCACCGCCCGGTGGAGAGACACGCAATAATATGGGAATACGATTGCCCAAGCAGGGTCTTCGATGTGCCCAGCGACGAAAGCGAGGTCAGGTGTACTGACCGATTGGATCAAGCCACGCGCACATCGCGGCGCAAGATTCCCGACCGTCCTAGCTGGATTGTCTGAAGGTTTTGCCGTTTTCCATCTTCGTAGGAAAAATTTTCTTTTTTTTTTGTAAGATACAAAGGGTTGCGTTCCTGAGCTGGGGTTTCCCGAGAGCTTGAGGGCAATAGCCAAGCTGCTGACTACAATCGGATCTAACCCTTGTGGCGGTCTAGCCATGGCCTGATCTCCCAAAGTAGTCTCCCGTAAGGCAGCTCTCGTGGTCCTGGTGCTGGACGGCAGCTGGGATATTTCGGGCTGCAGTAGGTCTCCACCCTTATTGGCGATCGAATCAGTCTGGCAATACCCGGTATCCCGACCGTCATAGGGATATTATCTGGAGTTTTGCCGTTTTCCATCTTCGAAGGAAAGATTTTCTTTTTTTTCTCTTTGTGGGATACAAAGAGGTGCGTTCCTGAGCTGGAGTCTCCCCTAAAGCATGTGGGCAATAGCCAAGCGGCTGACTACAATCGGATCTAACCCTTGTGGCGGTCTAGCGATGACCTGATCTTCCAAAGTGGTCTCCCGTAAGGCAACCCTCGCGGTCCTGGTGCTGGACTAGAGCTGGGATATTTCGGGCTGCAGTAGGTCTCCACTCTTACTAGCGATCGAAACAGTCTGGCGATACCCGGTATCCCGACCATCCTAGGGACATTATCTGTAGTTTTGCCGTTTTCCATCTTCGAAGGAAATATTTTCTTTTTTTTTTCTTTTTGTGAGATACAAAGAGGTGCGTTCCTGAGCTGGAGTCTTCCCGAGAGCAATAGCCAAGCGGCTGCCTACAATCGGATCTAACCCTCGTGGCGGTCTAGCTATGGCCTGATCTCCCAAAGTGGTCTCCCGTGAGGCAGCTCTCGTGCTGGGCGACAGCTGGGATATTTTGGGCTGCAGTAGGTCTCCACCCTTACTGGCGATCGAAACAGTTTGACAACACCCGGTCTCCTGGTTACTTCGGAGAGATATTGTTCAGGTATTCTTGATCAGAAAATGGTACCCATAAAAATAAGACAGAAGTGTTGCTTATGATTTTCAAATTTGATAACATTTATTTTATTTTGTGAACAAGAATGTTATCTGATATTGATTTCGTAAGTGCCTGGAGGAATGACAGTGAGTCTGTGCAAATAATATATTTTGGTACTGGGTTCTCTTTGTAATTAAGTATTGTAAGAGATTAAAGAAGAGCGAACAGTTCCCCGGTAAAAACATTAGTAGATTTAGGTAATCTAAATTTGTGATGTTTTCTGTCTTCTATGATTGAACATCCAACTCCGTCTTCATTTTTTGATGCATCAGTATAGAAAATATCACAATCTGCATGTTTAGACAATTTGTCATAGAAAGCGTTTGGCAAAAGTTGTGACGGATTGACATATTTGCTGAATTTTTTTTAGAACTAACGTTTTAGCGCTAAAGCGCTAAAAAATACAAAACCCAAATAAAAAAAAACTGTCAAATTCTTATTGTTTTTTAAACTTTCGGAGTTTTGCGTCATCGGAAGATATTGTCCCATTTTGATGTTTTTTGTTAGTATTTACCTAAAGCAAGTTCTCCGCAGTGTAACGAATCAAAAATAGAAATTTAAAATTTTTCGCACCATCTTTATATATAAATATATATATATATATATATATATATATATATATATATATATATATATATACTGACCCTGAACATGCCTGTTTCATTTAAAGCGATTTTTTTCTAAATCTCAAAGTCGCAATCTGGTCAAACCTAATTTTTTATCACTATTTGCAGATAGAATGATAAAGATTGTGCCAGTGACATAATATAGTGCAGCAACTAAAAATAATAGATCAATTTTTTGCGAAGAAGCTACTGCTCTGGTAACTAGTTTTGAGTAAACATATAAGCGCATACTATAACATCTAAGGTGTTACAAGAAGTAAAGTCAA